>CM022701.1:25409469-25859774 GCA_012295165.1 Asparagus setaceus
GGGTCCGCCTACGCCGGATCTAAGATCCGCACTTACGCAGAGGCTTTCGCGATCGACGCCTATCCAAGCCGCCAACCGACGAAAGTGGGTCCGCGTCAAACGGAACCGCTTCCACACTTCGAGCGATCCGAAGCCGCCAAGCACTCTTAGCGCAAGCACGAAGCTTTGGTGCAACAGCCGGAGTTAAAGAAGGAAGTGGCAAAGAAGCCACCAACGCATCGCCGTGTTTGAGGCCCAAGTCTAATGGTGCCCCAACCTCGCCGCCACACCCCGCCTCCGCTTAAGCCGAGGGATACAGCGCGGTAAATCCAACGCCAAAGCCTCAAGATCGACGACGTCTCACTTGTGGGTACATTCTATTTAAATAAGCTATTGTATGATTGTATCACATTCCATAAGAAAGAGTTCAAGGAATATGATTGCACATGTTACTATTGATTTTTATAACTTGAGAATACTTCATAATGTATGATTTATTGTCTTCCTCTAAAAGTTCTAGGTTGTCAAGGAAAGTCTCACTTTAGTATCATGGGGAGAATGGCTTGTATTGCCATTTGCAAACAAATCTGGAGTTTTAGGAACAATTCTATATATGGTGGTATGAATAAAGATCATATGCACGCACGTATGGTCATTATAGACACCCTGCAGCACCTAGATCAGCTTGTTAAACCTATGATGTATTCCTCAAAGTATGGAATAGACTCTTTGCAAATTATTGGCATCACGCCTAGGGCCCCAAAGGCAAAGAGAAGTTCCCTGTGTGCCTGGACCCCCCCGAAACCCAATTCCTACGCACTCAATTCAGATGGATCTTGCCGTGGAAATCAAATGGCGATTGGGGGAGTGTTGAGAGATCACACAGGTAAGCTTCTCTGCGCCTATGCAGGACCCAAAGGTGAAGGTACCAGTTTTCAAGGAGAATTCCATGCTTTAGCACTTGGAGCTGAACTTATTGATGAGTTGAATCTTCATCCAACCATTGCCTATTCTGACTCCACAAGTTTAGTTAGAAGCATAGGTCATTCAAGTCCCCTCTGGCAGATCACTCGGGCTTGGCAATTCATGCATCAACATCTAAAACAAGTTCCTGTTCATCATTGTGCCCGAGAATCAAATGCAGTTGCTGACTCCTTATCAAAACTGGGACACTCTCTCCCCCAGATCCGCTACTTCTTTGACACATTGGAGCTACCCAGGCACATACAAAAGCTCCTTTGGCAAGACAAAATGGGCTTCACTTATATTCGGACCAGATAGCCACTCTTTTCCCTCTTTTCTATATCTCTCGATTGTGTATACGAGAGTTTTCGGCTTTGTTTTTGTTTTTGTATTTTGTATTCAGGAGCTTAAAATCTCTAAGCTCATATGGCTGTTCCACTTTTGGTTTTACTGTAGCAGTGAATGTAAATCACTCTCTTTTGTATTGCGCTCATATCATGAGCAGAACTTGGATGTACTTTTGCTAACTATCAATATATATATATATATATATATATATATATATATAAGGTCGGTTTTAAAAAATACTAATGTATAAGTATCACTGTCTATGATTCTTTTCTCTGAATAGAGTAAGAACGAGCAGCATGCCTTTTAGCTTTAATGTGATCAATCCATAATCGATTGTACAAAAGAGACTGTTTTAAAATCACTTTATATGATATACCTATTTAAAATGTCAGGTGATTGGGAGACTGAAGGAATACAGGGGAAGGATTTAAGACCATTTTGGAGTCAATTTAATGTCCGACCACCAGAGCTTATAAATTGTGGACCTGCTATTCTACAAATTAGAGCGACGATATTTGGCACACTTGTATGATAATCAAGGTGAAACATCACTCTTGAAAATTGACAAGAAAAATTGAGATGGATATAAGATACAGTAATGATGAGGAACAGATTGGAAACTTTTCTGCATTCTCTGAAATTTTAGCAACCTGGAATGTATATTATAGATACTTTCAGCAGCCACAAAAAAATAACTGCTTAAGCCAAATTACCAGCAAAGGAAGAAAAAAATGAGAGATAAGCAGAACTATGAGAAGAAGAAAAACAAATTAAGAAAGTTATTGGAAGAGATCAACTTAATTCAGTCATCACAAGAAACCTAAAGTAAACAAATGTACAAGTCAACCAACAAATATATTTGCATCCATCATAAAAACTGAAAATAGATACCTATACTGCTAATAAATTTGAGAAGGTAAAATGTCTTTTGTTTAACTTGAACCTAACTTCAAGAATGCCTAATTATTAACTCATAATTAATGAAAAAATCAAAAAATTTATTTATGTAAGGACAAGTCCTTATATGACTTTGCACTCTTAAAGACACTTTCTTAATATGCAAAGTAAAAGAAGATGTAGTCACATATATACATTAAATAGTTTCAGGCACAGGTCTTCAGTTTAAAGAAATGCTGCAAACGGGAAAATTCACTATGCTAAATATATTTTGTTTCCAGTACATTGGAGCATAATATACTGGAAAGGTTCAGAACAATAGAATAGTGCAAACCTGATGAAGAAGCCATACAGCAATTCCAGCAAATTCTACTACACCAATGTATCTGTCAATCCAACTAGCATCTTCTGGAGCCTCTACATTCCGCACGGGTGCACTCAGGATTTTGTGTTTAGATAAAAGTTCTACAGCATCAGCCAAAGTGGAGTCTGAAGGAATCTCAATAACTGGACACAAGGTCTCCAAAGGAAACAACAATGTTATACTCCTTCTAAATTAAATTATCATGGATTAAAGTAAATTAGGAAGACAAGTTATGAGAGATTTGAAACAATATCAAGAGATAATAGCAAAAAATTTTGAAGATTGGCTTCGATATCCAAATAAAAGGGATGCAAGTATGGAGAAAAAAATATGGCACAAGACAGATTCAAAACGCTGTGCATGTCTTAGGTAAGGTAGCCAGGGTAGTATATTTCCATTTAAAATGTCATCATGATAAAACCATGTCAAAAACCTCGTGATTCAGATTAGGATCAGGTCTGGAATTAAATGGTGGATCATAAGAACCCTCACTAAAGTGTTTAATATGTGTTAAACTTAATTATTGCTAAATAATAAATATAGATTTCATCATTTGTTATCTAAATGAATGAGTAAATGTTATAATTACTAGTCGAATGAGTATGCGATCACAGTCATGAAAGCACGAGCATATATTGACTGCACATCTTATTTAAACCAGAGATATTTCTTCTAGTTGTGCATCTTTGGAGAATTTACAAACGATCTTACTTATAGCATGTAGGACATTCCTTCTCAAAACCATGTTAGGAGTTAATTCTATCAATCGGATGACAAGAGCGCCCTCCACCAAACCCAAATCCTAGTTCCCTCGGTTCCACCAATCCAAACATAGTCCAGACTATTCCACTCCCCGTATGAATCCAAGTGGGAACCGCATGAGGGCAGGCATGTCCTACTGGATTTGGGTCCCAACGAATCAACAACCCAGAAAAGAAGGTATGGTCCAATAGTAAACAAATATAAGATAGTAGGTAAGGCATCTTTTGTTCGAGAACTTCGACCACTAAGGGGATTCCACAGAAGGATGAAGCGTCAATTGGAAATACTTTTAACTCAAAAGCGCTAGCTCTTAGGAGCAACAATATAGCTTATTCAGGATTCAAGATCCACCTTCTGTAAGCTTGGTTCCATTCCCGAAGCGTTGGGAGTTCATTCAAGATGTATCCACGTACAAATCAGACCCTAGTCACATCTCCAGACGTTGGTGGTCCCATCGGCTTTACAACCTTTCCGTAACAATTTGGTCTCGGACACCAATTGCAAGTTTGCATAATGAACCGTTATATGAACTACTAAAGACTTAAACTAGTCGATCTCGGCCCACCATAGGTCCATAACATTGTAGTCCCCATAACATTGTAGTTCCTATCATATATGATTATCCTAACATAAAAACATCTCAGCACATTCCTACCATATTTTGGTCATGTTTTACAGATTTATTGCTTTGAGATAAAATAGCAAGATATTTACATATATCATGCAAGAACTTGGCATCTTATTTTATGTTTCTGTTTTTCAACCCTCTTTTTTCTACTTCTTTAAAAGACCTAAAATTTATCCTTATCGAAGACCCACTTCATCACACTGTATTAATCTACCTCTTTCCTATCTCAATCACCCCCATCATCACAAATTATCATAACCTTTAAGTGTATATTTTCATCGTTATCACTTTTTTTTTTTTTTTGGTTTGAACTGAATAATTACCTGCTAGTATTCTTTCTCTAGGAATCATCTTTCTCAATATCCTAACTTCCCTTTTCCGTCCTCATGCTACATTGATCCAGTTTGGTAAGATAACTATTTGTTGTCAGAATCCCAAATCTCAAGATATTTATGAGAGTAGAATTGAATAATAAAAATAAATTATGAATTAAACAGACACAACCACCTCTTGAAGTAGAGATTGTCCATGCTTCCTATAAACTAGTTAGGATGGACACTTGGAAACCACGGCAATCATGGGAACATGGGTGTGCAGAAATATTCAAACATGTCTGGTGTTGTAGATATTGTTCGATGGTGTTACTCAAATCTCGCAATAACCAAGCTATATATGCCATAAACGCTTTAAGATGCAAACTCATTTGAACCATGAGATTATATTTGTTTTTATATGTGTACAAATGTAAATCATTTGCGCCATGGCTAAGACATTTATGTACATTTTTGTGCACGCTTGAATCAACAATTAACGCAAGGAACAATATACATAGAATTGTTGAATTGAGTGATTAAATGGGAAAATCCAATTCAAAGGGCATTAACATATTCCAACAAGAAATAGAAAAATTAGGGTTAGGGTTACTACCTTGAGAGGAAGGAGCTGGAGGAAAAGAGGAGACTGGAATGCTCTCGAAGCAAGAATTGAGCTTCTCAGAGGGGCTCAGCTGTGGCTCTTGGATGTCCCACAGATCCTCTACCCGCATACCCACCTCCGCCTCCGGGCTGGAGCGAGCGCTACCCGGTTGGCTACTCGGACTCTCCATTTTCTGTCTTATTATTTTAATTTTATTCTTCGAATTGTTTCTTCTATCTTTCTTTGCTTCTTCCTCCTTTTTTCTTCCATTCTTGTTTGCTTCTCTTCTGATTAGTAGGAGAGTGATGAGTTGGGGAGCAGACAAGTGGATCTATAACCGCTCTTTTCTCTCTCTTATTTGACCGTTACAACTAGGGTTGGGCGCGGGCCGGGTCGACCCGCGGGCTGACCCGGCCCAGCCCGCTATGATCCGACCCGGCTTATAATATATCCGAGTCATGGGTTGGTGGAGTCGATCCTGAGCAGGGACGGAGAAATAGGCTGGACGGCCATTGACCCAGCCCATCATTGACTTGGCACCGGCCCTGATGGCCGGCGTCGCGAGAAGAAGAACGGTCACAAGGACAACAAACAAGATTTTTCCTTGAAAAATTTGACGAATATAACTTGAAAAAATTCGGCTCCTTGAACATTAATTGTTAACCTTTTTTTTCCTTTTTTTCCTCTTGTATTTGTAATTTAAATTTAAACTAAAGGAAAGTTATTAACTTCCCGTGGACGTAAGTCTTCCTTCAAAGTCTGAACCACGTATATCTTTGTGTTTGCGATGTTTTTTTGTGTGATGTTTATCATTATATATATATCATTTTAAATAAAGAGTGAAATAGGAAAAAAAGAATTTAAATATAGTTTTATAGATACGATTACAAAGTTAATATAGTTTAGAAATTAGAAATGAAAAAATAAGGAAAAATTGAAAAACCCACGGTAGACCCATGACCCAGTGGGCAGCGGACCCGGCCCCTAGGCCGGTCGTGGAGGTCGGAGCCGGGTCCTATCCCGACTGGGGCCAAGGGCAGACCCTCTCGACTCGGGTCGAGCCGGCTGACCTTGAGCCAGGCGGGCCGAGTCAAACACCCAGGAGCCTTGAACCAGTGAGGGCAGGTCCGAGGCCTGAACCCAAGCGACCCCGCCACCCTAGTTACAACTGTGGCTATAACCGTTGCTCTCTCTCATCCCCCATTAAAAAAGAAAAAGAAAATATTTATATTATCCAAAATGAATACATTAAAGTTTCTTCACAAAACCCCCCGAACTTTGGCGGGAGCTGCAGATAGCCTCCTAAGCTATTTTAATTGAGAAGACACCAATGAACTTTGGGGGTGTATTAGATAAACTCGAACTTTCAACTTTTGTCGGTGGATCCATCTACTTTAGTTTAGTCATTTATCACTCACAGACAATGCACCATCCCTCTCTCGAATGGGGAATTTTTTTTCTTTAAACATATTTTAGTTATTTGCCATTTACATATAGGGGCTAGGGGGTCCAGTAAAAAAAGATGAAAGTTTGGGGCATATGTAAGATACTCCAACGTTTAGGATAGGTCTAGTGGAATAAAAAAAAACTGCAGGAGGCTTATCTACAGCACACTTAAAGTTTGGGGATTTCTCGAATTAAAAAAGTATGGGGTGTTATATCCTGAGAATTACCAAGTATAACGACCCCTTGAGAGCTAGCCACGAGTCATAATTAACTTGCCAAGTCCTATAATCTGAAAGCCCGACCCGGCTGAGAGCACCACCGATTTCTCTAGCAGTCCGAGTCTAAGATGAAAGACATCATCAAGCTAGGACTTGTTAAAAGAATCCAAGTCCGAGACGAAAGGCGTCTTCTACTCGGACTTCTCGAATGATTACATAACTATTACCTTGAGTCCGCCATCTCATTTAATGCATGGCTAGAGTCATTATGACTTCTCAAGCCGAAGTCATAATGATTCCTTAAGCAACTAACACTTGGTTATTACGTCACTATCACATTAAATATAGAGATGACTCATTCCACCGACCGCCAACACATGTAAAGTGTTGTCTGACCAACTGATATCACCGACCCGGTCGAATTACCAACATGCCCCCACAAGTTCTCTATAAAAAGTGGACAACCCCACTATACCAAGGTACGCTGAATAAAACCCTAAATCTAGATTCTGCATTCTGCAAGCTTGCTTAATCTATCACTGACTTGAACATCAAAGGGAACACCGGGGGAAATCTCCTCGGCTCTCGAATGAGTGTTACTTGTGCAGAAATCTGTTTCCTCTTGATTAATCAGTCATCAGAGAAGATTATGGGACCCAAAACTCCTCCAAATATCCATCCACCCATACAATTAACTTTCTAACATAAACATGGGGCATTATCTACAACACTCCCAAAGTCGAGGGGTTTGTGAAATTAACCCACCTTTTGGTATGCATGTGGACAAGCCCGCGAAGCTTATATCACCTGAGAGAAGGCTTTGTATATTCTCGTCTCACGAAGAAAACAAGAATAGAAAGTAAAATATCCCAATAAAGTGAGATATTTACTCTTTCTCTCAACAGTACTAGGACTGAATCAAGGGAACCTACAAACAATAGCAAATACACAGCAAAACAGTAAAGACACGAGATTTACGTGGTTCTAAGAAAATTGCCTACGCCCACGGGAGGGGTGAGGGAGATTTGACTATAAAGAACACCGACGACTTGTACAATCCACAAGCTCGTCCCAAAGATAAAAGCTTTGATTTTTACCCAAGAGAAATTGACCTCTCTTGTAAAATCCTCCAAGCTCTCTCTTTTTCTCTTTTCTCCACACCACAAATCCTAGGTTTAACTCCCTATTTAAAGGAATTAATTAAGAATTTTCCTTCAACCCGGCCGATGTGGGACTAAAACTTTTTGTTTGTTTTTGTAGGGTTGCTACAAGAACTTTGGGTTCTCAGAAGGCTTGCTACAGAACCCGAGGTTCTCAGAGCAACGCGGGTGGCCCCCACGCTCACAATTCTCCACCTCGCATATCATTTGATAAACCTCAAATTTTGGATCTAACACCGTAAGAACACCGCGAACATCACTAGAGAGATCTCCATCGGCGAAATCGGGCAATCCAGCTGCGCCACTATACCGCGGCTGCCTACGTACCCTCCACCGGGATCAAGCTAACCGTAGTTCTGAATTGTTCTCCATATAGTCTCCACCTCACCCCATCACCGCCAGAAGTCATGCCCTCTTAGGCGGATCAACGGGTTGATATGAAGCAAGTCCAAGCAATGCTTAAACTTGCTACTGTGACCACCTTAGTTAACATGTTCAGGATTCTCATTCGTGTACCTTCATGAGAGAAATATCCTTCCTCTATGACATCTCGCATCTAAATGATACTCGACATCGATATGCTTGGTACGAGCATGATGAACTTGATTCTTCGCCAAGTAAATTGCATTCTGACTGTCGCACCACAAGTTCACGTTCTCCTGCTCAATTCCCAAATCATCTAGAAGACACCACAACCACAATGCTTCCTTCACTCCCTCTGTCATGGCTATGTACTCGGCCTCTGTAATAGAAAGTGTCACTGGAGCCTGCAACATCGATCGCCAACTAACCGGAGCCCCATGTATCCTGAATACATAACCAGTAGTAGATCGTCGTCTATCTAGATCGCCCGCATAATCAGAGTCCACAAACCCATCAATCTGACATGTTTCTCCACCAAAACACAGACCCGTATCAACGGTACCCTTTAAGTACCTCGGGACCCACTTCCTTTGCTTCCCAATCGTCTTTCTCGGATTCGCCATGAATCTCGACCACTGACCGCTGTGAAATATCGGCGTGTACACACCATTGCGCATACATTAAGCCGCCAACGCACTAGTATAGGGAACACGCTCCATGTGCTTCTCTTCCCATTAGTAGGAGATTGTTTACCGAAGCCTAAAGTGTGGAGCCAATGGAGTCACCACCGACTTAGCACTTTGCATCCGAACCTCGCGATCACCCGCTCTATGTAGCCCTTCCGACTTAAGAACAATGCGGGTTAGCCGCTCTCTTCTAATTTCCATACCGGTATTTTCCTAGCGGCCCATGTCCTTCATCTCAAACTCTTCACCAAGTTGAGATTTCGGTCTATCTATCTCCACCACGCTCTTAGAAGCAATAAGCATGTCATCCACATACAAAGGAGATAGATATAATTACCTCCACGAAGCTTCGAATATAAGCGCAACAATCATAGTCGCCGAAAACCCATGCTTCAAAGATGAAGGAGTCAAATCGCTTGTACCACTGTCGGAAGATTGCTTCAATCCATACGGTGACTTCTTCAAACGACACACATGATCCTCCTTGTCCTCAACCTTGTAGCCCTCGGGTTGATGCATGTAGATCTCTTCATCCAAGTCTCCGTGCAAGAAGGCCGTTTAACATCGAGTTGTTCCGCTCAAGATCGCCATGAGCAACAATACTCAATAGCACCGAATAGAAGTGTGTTTCACCACGGAGAAAATATCTCATTGTAATCCACACCTCTCTTTGTGCAAACCCTTAGCCACTATCCTTGCCTTGTACCTTGTACCACCGAGCTCTGAAAGATCTTCTTTTCTTTTATACACCCACTTACAACCAATAGCTTTTCTTCCTACGGGCAATGGGACCACCTCCCATGTTTGGTTCTTCCGAAGAGATTCCATCTCTTCCTCCATCGCAGCCAACCAACTCTCACTATCCTTGTCCCGAATAGCTTCCTTGAAGGGCCAGGCTCGTCGCCTCAGCTGAGTCGCGTATTCAACCAAATTAACCTGCCCATAGTGCTTCAGGGGTTGATCAGCCCCCAGCTTTTGTACCGCTTGTATGCTCGCCTTGGCCTAGTGGAAGCCAAAATATCCTCGAGCTGCTGTTGTTATAGTGCCTGTGTATTCTCCTGCTGAACCTCCTCTTGCTCAAGCTCATCATCTACCTGACTTCCCACTTGAACACGACTAGAACCTGATTGATCTTTAGGTTCTATTTTAATAACCTGAGACTTAGAAGCCTCATCAGTCCTAACACCATCATCCTTGGGCGCCCTAGCAATCATGAATTTCTCATCAAAGGTAACATCCCTGCTGATCACGAACTTCGAATCTTCCGTACACCAAAGGTGATAGCCTTTTACGTCCTTCGTATATCTCAAGAATATTGCCTTCTTGGCCCTCGCGTCAAGCTTTCCCTCGTTGACGTGATAGTAGGCGGTACATCCAAAAATCTTGAACCTATCATAATCTACATGCTCCCCTGACCACACCCTATAGGGTGTATCACCATCCAATATCGAATGTGGTGAATGGTTCACGATGTAACAAGCTGTAGCCACTTACGCCCACCATTAAATCGCCCAATCCAGCGTATGATCGCATACTCATTGCTTTCTCCCGCAGTGTTCGGTTCAGTCTCTCTGCGACCCCATTCTGCTGTGGTGTTGACCTGACTGTCCAGTGTCGAACAATTTCCTCCTGATCACAGAACTCCTTGAAAGCACCATCTGTATACTCTGTACCGTTATTAGATCTTAGTGTCTTCAATTTCTTTCCTGTCCTGTTCTCAACCATTGCTCTCCACTTCTTGAATGTCTCAAACACCTCATTCTTATCTTTCAGAAAGTAAATCCAAGCATACCTCGAATAGTCATCTATGAACGAGACATAATATCTGGAACCACCCTTAGAAGTGGTCTGAGCCGGACCCCAAACATCCGTGTGCACATAATCTAGTATCCCTCTGCTCTTAGACTTGCTTCTCAGAAACTGAACCCTGTGTGACTTTCCATACACACAATCCTCGTAAAAATTCATGCTAGGTTTCTTCAGATTCTTCAGCAGACCCTCTTTACCAAGCAGAACTAGACCCTTCTCTGACATATGCCCAAGCCGCCTATGCCATAACCGTGTGTGCTCACATGGGTCTCCACCACTTTCTTCAGTTCCAACCGCTGCATCTCCCGTCACCGTCATACCTGAGAGAGTATATAAATTACCGTGACGAACACCTACAAGGGAACCCCGAACAACCTTTTTCACTCCGTTCTCCGTAATAATTTTGCAACCGCCGGAGTCCAATGCACCAGCTGAGATAAGATTCTTCCGCAAGTCGAGAACATGCCTCACATCCGTCAAGGTTCGAACCACTCCATCATGCATCTTGATTTTGATATTACCTAACACCACCGTTTTACAAGCATGGTTGTTCCCCATCAATACGGTTCCACCATCAATGCCTCTGTAGGTAGTAAACCACTTCCTATTTGGACACAAGTGGTAAGAGCAACCAGAATTAAGTATCCACTTCCCGGAGATATCCTCGCCACCCGTGACGACATAGCACTCCTTATCGCTCCCTTCCTCTGAAACGTAGCTCGCCTCTTTCTTGCCCTCTCTTCTCTCAGTCTTATTGTTGTTCTTCTTCTTTCCACCTACTCTCTTATTTGGACAGTCGACCTTGAAATGCTCAACTTCACCGCATTTGAAACACGATTTTCCCGCAAGAGGTCTCGATTTAGATCTAGACTTTCCTCCCTTGCCTTTTCCTCGCTCATTGCTCCTTCCTCTAGCAAACAATCCCTGCGCTTGTTCTTTGTTACCACCAGTAGTCATGTCACTGGTTGCAATCTTTCGAAGGTCATCCGCTAGAAGCGCCGTTCTAGTCTCATCCATCTTCAAATTGTCTCTTACAAGCATCAGTATTTGCACCAGGTTCTCATAAGACTTCGGTAAGAAGTAGTAAGCGCTGATCCTCATCTACAACTTTCACATCTATGTCTTTTAAGTTCGATATGATCCTATCAAACTTATTGATGTATTCCGGATTGATGAGCCCTCCTCCATCTTGCAAGTATACAATTTAGATTTTAAATAGATCCGGTTCGTTAGACTCTTAGTCATGAAGGTACTTTCTAACCGACCACAAGCCTTGGCGTTTCCTCTCCATCTACCAAGAAAACTACATCCCTTTCAAGGCATAGGATAATCGGCGTCCGTGCTTCGGATCGACTCCTCCCAATCCTCATCGGATATATCATTGTGCTTCTTCTCTTTTCCGGCCAAAGCCTTGTGCAATTTTTTTGAAATCGGTGAGTTTTCATCGCA
This sequence comes from Asparagus setaceus, assembly GCA_012295165.1. Lineage (NCBI taxonomy): Eukaryota > Viridiplantae > Streptophyta > Magnoliopsida > Asparagales > Asparagaceae > Asparagus > Asparagus setaceus. The sequence continues at coordinate 25,421,460 of CM022701.1, forward strand.
TCCTCCAATAGGAAAAATCATTCTTCCCATTGAACTTTTCAATCTCGAATTTTCCTACTTTGACCGATTCTTGGTAGGCGCCATTCTCCGTTTGTATTAATAAATTCGCTTCTCTCGAAATTACCGAGCACCACCTCAAACCGAAGTTACACCACTTCCAATCAATAATGTACCATACCAATTGTTGATGCGGGACAAGCCCCACGCCGAAGCGGATATCACCGAGAGAAGGCTTTGTATATTCTCGCCTCAATTAAGGAAACAAGAATAGAAAGTAAAATATCCCAATAAAGTGAGATATTTACTCTTCCTCTCAACAAGCATTCTAGGACTCAATCAAGGGAACCTACAAACAATAGCAAATACACAAAGAAACAAGAAAGACACGAGATTTAATGGTTCTAAAAATTGCCTACTTCCACGGGAGGGTGAGGGAGATTTGACTATAAAGAACACCGACGACTTGTACAATCCACAAGCTCGTCCCAAAGATAAAAGCTTTGATTTTACCCAAGAGAAATTGACCTCTCTTGTAAAATCCTCCAAGCTCTCTTTTTCTCTCTTTTCTCCACACCACAAATCCTAGGTTTAACTTCCTATTTAAAGGAATTAATTAAGAATTTTCCTTCAACCCGGCGATGTGGGACTAAAACTTTTGTTTGTTTTTAGGTTGCTACAGAACTTCGGTTCTCAGAAGGGGTTGCTACAGAACCCGAGGTTCTCAGAGCAACGGGTGGCCCCCACGCTCACATTAAGTTTGATATTCTACTTGTTTTTCTACATTTTGATATAACTCTGATTTTTTTTTTTTTTGCATTTAAATATCTGACAGATGTTGTTGAAAATTCTTCAATCGCATACCCGAACTTTGTTTGTAACTTTTCAAATTCTTTTCTGACTCAATAACCTTAACATAAATAAAAACACGATAATTTGTAAACTCATGTAACAATGTTGATGACAGGAGAAGTGAGAGGAATATGAATACTACGAGATCTAGATGTATATTTTTAAGATTGCGAAAGTGTTTTAGAAGAAGGAAAATGCATAGGATTAAGAAAACTGTTTGATGCTTAAATTAAGCGAAAAGGCTAAAAAGTCACAAATGTTTGGTCTGGGAACTCTAACAAAGAGAAATTGGTATTGCTAGCTTTTCAGTTTATGTGAACAACACAAAAATTAAAAATAAGTAGAAGGATAATATCTCATCCTCAAGATAATTAGTAACTAATCATATTAGAACTAGGATTCTATCTCTTATCTCCTATATATCCCCTAGAGGATTTCATAAAGTGAGATATAGAGATGCGATAAAAACAACAGAAAAAAGAAAGAGACTTAGCCATACATCTCTTTTCTTCTTCGTCTGGATGCTATAGTTGCTAGGTGTCACGTAGTGCTTCTCGACAGTCGAACAATGTGATTAGCCTCTGGTCATTGATCAAGATGTGCGTGTGTTGATCCTACACAAAAGATCCCTAACGGTAATATCTAAACTATTGTTTATGATTACTAGAAGCGTATTAGGATGTATTTATATTCATTGTGCACAATCTAGTAGTAAATCACCCTATCGCATGTGTAGTCATCCGATGATGCAACAAATATTTATTGCAAAAGATTGAATTCAAGAATGTAATGATGTGATTATGTATTGTGTAATGGCTTTTTAGGTTAAGACAAGGATTGCGTTAGTGTTAGACTGACAAAAAGTATTTGATCCCAACACTTAAATTAGATTATGTCAACTTATATTTTCAAGCATATCATGAACCAATCTACATACATATTAAAAAGGTGTAAATTATTATGTATCATGTCATTTGCATATTTTGCGTCAACCAGTCCAATCATTATTAACTAATAAACATCAACTATTTTCAAGTATGAAAATAAAACTAAGTTGGGGAACTATTTTCAAGTATAAAAATAAAACAAGTTGTTCCCCAACATGAATCAATGAATCAATGTGAACCAAAGAAAAAAAAGATGGGCCGTTCAGTAATTTATGCCCGAAGCCCGTGCGTGCATCTTATCGGATAAGATTGGGTTTAGGTTAGTTAATGTTAGTTTGGATGAATTGATACTGGGACATAAATTACGGTTCTAGCAATCTTGTCTGCCCCCGCTCGGGTTACAGGCCAGCGCCAGCAAGCCCAGCGATGGATCTTCCCACGCCTTCGCTTAACAACCGCACGCGCGCAGCTCAGATCTTCCGATGTGGGACTAAACTGGTCTATACTTCCGACAGCAATTATATGTTTCGTGATGGATTTTGTCTAACTTATCCTTGTATAACAATCTCATAACCTCTTGTTTGATTAAATATGTTACAGACTAGTGTTATATATAATTTTCAAATATTATTAGTGAGTGGAATTATGCAATAAGATCCCACTTAATTAACTCTGTTTTTCTAATTTTGAGTAAGATTAGTTACTCTACTGTTTACGTAAACCTTTTCATTTATACTATCTGTAACTTGCAAGTTACAAGTTTTGATATATATTTATGAATACAATATACTTTCCAATCTTTTTTTTTAAACTTTGTCTATCTATTGTAGGAACTTTATTGAGCATGATTAATCCAAAGAGATAAACTTAATAAGAGGCGGAAGCAATACACGAATCCATAAAGATCCTAATTAGGGTTTGAGATCTTCTAATCTTGAGGGTTTCTATAGCTAAATTTCTCTCTAGATGGGGTGAAGAGAATTAGAGAACGTAACCCTAGATTAGGACCATAACCCCATATATATAGGTGTTGTACTTTTACAATTTGGCCCCTCATCAAATTGTAATTACAACCCGTATCTGCACATTTAGCCCATAATTTATTTAAATACCCATTAACCCAAATTGATTGATCACTTTAGTGGGTTAGCCTTAAGTATAGCACTACACATTAATGTAACATATGTGCCCACAAATAGATTTAATTAGATTTAAATCTAACAATCTCCCACTTGGGCACCATATGTTTCCTTGAAAATGTGTATAACCTTATGAGCTCAAAATTGCTATCAGTGATAAGGGTATCTCCAAACAATCTCGTCCATTGACTATATCAATATAGGATCAAAGCGGTCTTCGTCACATTTATCGTGACTAAACCCATCAATGGTCACATATACTAATACCAAATGACATAGATCAATCATGGATGTGCAAGATGAAAATTACATGCAATGTGATGCATGCATGTCTATTTTCAACCGGTCCTACCTTAAACTTTAGTGAGGTCATCCTCAAACATAATGTAGCAGAGTGTTTAATCCGAATACTTTATTCTGATCAGAGAATAACCAAACATAAATATGTCCAAAATACACATAAAGCAATAAAATTAAAAAAACTCCCACTAAGACATGATATCCTCAAATATTACAACACCCATATGAGCAGTGTGCCCATGAAAGACCTTGGGTGGTAATCCTTTAGTAAGAGGATCGGCTATTATGGAGTTTGTCCCAATATGCTTTATGGATATCTGACCACTCTGTACCCTATCTTTCACAACTAGGAACTTAATGTCAATATGTTTTGACTTAGTTGAGCTCTGTTGTTATTGGAATACATTCTTGCTGATTTATTGTCACGAGAATAACTTTAGTGGTCTTTCAATATTTTTGAGAATCATGATCCGGTGACAAAAATTAGCAACCATATTCCATGATTGGATGCCTCATAGCAAGCTACAAATTCTGGCGCCATAGTGGAAGAAGCTACAAGTGTCCGTTTGACACTTTTTCATGATATAGCTCCTCCAAACAACATATAAATGTAGCTCGATGTAGACTTTTCATCTTCAGATCCAAAGAAAATCGTAATCGAGTACCCAATGACCTCCAACTGCTCGATTCCTCAGATGTGAGCATATAATCTTTTATTTTTCAAGATACCTCATAACCCTTTTGATCGCTATCCAATGATCCATACCGTGGTTGCTTAAATATCCGCTTAACATACCAACAATGTAACGCAATATCCTGGACACAGACATCTCGAAAGATACATTAGACTCCCTACACCAAGCATAGGAATCTTCGCATTTCTGAATTTCAAGGTTACTTTTAGGTGTTTGGGTCGAAAGTTGGTTCCATTTGTAAAACTTGAGAAAATTACACTTTTGGTTCTCGCTACAAAGAAATTAAATAACTTCACAAACTCAACAAAAGACGCTACAAGTGTAGATCTCCTCGCTGCTGGACTTTGCCTGTCGGGGACGCCAGACCGGTGGACCACCGAAAGCCGATCGCCGAATCGACGGGTTTAGTCGATGCTTCGCAAAGGAAACAAGAACTTCAAAGAAATATCTTAGCAAGGTAAGATATCTACTCTTCTCAAGAATAAGTCAAAGTTTAAACTCGAGGAATCTCCGCGGTGGATCGTGGTTCTTGAACTCCCAGCTTGAATCTCGATTGCCCTTTCTCGATAGCCACCTCCTCGCCCCAAGTGGACGAGGAGGGTATTTATAGTCTTTGGGAAACATGCCCTCACGAAGAAACACAAGTGTCATAAGTGCGTGACACTTCAGTAGCTGCCGCTTTGAGTCGCCGCGCCAAGCCGCTTCGCCATCGACGAGGTATAGGTCGCCGCTAGCTGCCAGGCAAGATGGGCCTCACGATCGGCGAGGCGTTGTCGCCCCTCCAGCCCGTAACGGTTTTCTCGCTTTTAGGCACGATTAAATGCCCTAGAATTACGCCTAGTGGGCGATCTTCGTATAACCGCCCATTGAAGTAGCCGAACGCCTCTTTGCGCCGATAAAGTCAATTGGGCCCCACCAAAGATCGATTTAGACCCTTCAAGAGTTCTCGCTTCGCCTGGTCTTCATGACACAAGTAAGTGTCTCGCTATAGCGAGACACATCAAGGTGTTCCCGCCGTATGGTGGCACAATGTGTCTCGCTAATAGCGAGACATTATCAAGGTGTTCCCGCCGGCAGACATTACGCGTCTCGCTAACGGCAGACATAAGCAAGTGTCTCGCCATGGCGAGATTAAACCGCTGTCTCGATCGAAGCAGACACAATCTTCTCATGTGTTTGACTTCTTGAGATTTCGACGACGCTGTCCTTCGATCTTCTCATGATTTAGTCATATTTGAGGTTCTTCAAACAATTTTGATGCCTACAGATACCCTCCAAAGTTTTGGACTCCTCGTATTTTGTCGAGGGTCTCGAATACTTTGGATAAGATGCTTTGCTTCGCTCAACGCTGAACTTTGTAGAAGAGGCCCGTGTTTTGCTTCGCCAAACTCGGTATGCTATGTCGCTATCCATATTCAATTCAATAACTGCATTTGTATTTGAATGGATTGAAATGTCGGCTTCCATTTTGGACTAATCATCTTCATCTTGAAAATCACCACTTGGGTTGTAATTGAGATGCCTTGAGAGTCATTCGAGAGAAAAGCGCCATCCGGTTTTCTCAACATCGATTTCCGTGAAAGCTTCTATATGGAACCGATTTGTTTTGAATATACCGCCTTGAGCCTCGAGTTGCCAAGACAGCTTGGAATTGTGTCTTCGGGGCTTAAAACGAACCCGTTGTGTCTTCTTGGGGCTAAAACGAACCCCTATTGAGTAGACCTCTCATTCATAAAAGGAATCGAGAGGATTTTGATCATGGTCCTAATCAGAGGAAGGTTTGATCAGATAAGAATTTTGAGACAATCCTAACCGTCAAGGTTTGATCGCTCAATTTGAAGTGGACCTCTCGCTCATGGAAAGAATCGAGAGGGATTTTGATTATGGTCCTAATCAGGAAGGTTTGACCAGATAGGAATTTTGAGACAATCCTAATCAGGAAGGTTTGATCGCCAATTTGAGGTGGACCTCGCTCATGGAAGGAATCGAGAGGGATTTTGACCGTGGTCCCGATCGTAGGAAGGTTTGACCAGATAGGAATTTTGAGACAATCCTAACAGAGGAAGGTTTGATCGCTCAATTTGGAGGTGGACCTCGCTGGAAGGAATCGAGAGGGATTTTGACCGTGGTCCCGATCAGAGGAAGGTTTGACCAGATAGGAATTTTGAGACAATCCTAATCAGAGGAAGGTTTGATCGCCAACCCGAAGTGGACCTCTCGCTCATGGATTATCCACCCCTTTGCAAACCGGCCGCATTCATTTAGAATAGTTTATACTCATATTCCTATTGGAGTAAGAAGGAGAAGCAGCTTTAACCTCTTGTACTCATCGGAGGAAGGGGCGGTTTATACTCATATACCGCTCTGAGTGATTTCTCATTCGCTTATTTCTGCTAAGACGGGCTTCAACCAAGGCTTGATGATGGCCTTGAGAGCTAAGCAATCCTTAGTAGGATGGAGGATCCTCCCGGTACACACAAGATTTAGGGTCCGAAACTTGTCGCCTCCTCTTGATTTGTAATCGAGGCAACTTGATTTTGTTGTTATCAAGAAGGTATTTGAAGATGATCGGAACTTCTTCATCTCTCGAAAGAGTATGTCCCGTGGAATTTCGATTTAGAAGCTTTTACGCCGATCGTGGTTGCGACGCTTGACTAATAGCAGCCACAGATGCCTTTCCTCTATTACGAGAGAAAAATTTACTGAGGGATCACCGCCATTTTGCCTTTCTTCCTTCCGAGGAAACGCTCGGCTTGTTCTCCTCAGATTTTCGTGATCTTTCCATGTAGTCAAGGACGATCCCCATGACTTCCAACAGATCAATGGAAAGATTATTGTGGCACGCCCGCAATATGAATTCCTGATTGATCTTTGCGCTTATGGCCTTATTATGAAACGCTTAACGAAGTGTCAATTGTTTCCATTCTTCGCTTTTCATCCAAGAGGGTTCCAATCAAACTTCGTGTCGCCATCGAAGAAGTTGTCGAGGAATAAATTTTCTATGTCATCCCAAAGAAGAATGCTCCCAGCTTTGATTCTTCGATACCAATCAAGGCAATTCTACCTAAGGGTTCCAACGAATGACCGAATCATCAAAGGATCATTTCCGAGATCACCCCCAAATGTGATTTGAAGTAAATCGTGTTGTGTATGTGATCCTCTCCGCCAAATGGCGGAAGTTGATCAAATTGAATTTCGGCGGTAAGGAATTGAATCCCACTCTAGGATATGGACACGGATACCGCCTTTTGACTTCCTCGTATGACATCAAAGCATTGATTTTATCTTCAAGCTCTTTCATCCTTTCGCCATCATCCTCCCCTTGTTTTGGATCGCCTAATAGGAAGAATTGGACCATTTCCACCTTGAGCATCAAATGCAGCTTTCTTTGGAGGTTGATCAGATAAATGTGTTCATCAATCTCCAATCGCCGTCTTCGACATTATGAGCATTATGGTGGGTAACTCCACCTTGTTGACTGGATTCGCCGTTGATCGACCTGTGTTGTGCAACCGCTTAGTTTGCAACTCCCCTCATCTGTTGCATGGCTAGCTCCATCTCGTTCTCATTTCGCCTTAAGCTCTTCTCTTTGCTTGGCTAAGGCTTCTTGTAACATTTGAGCCGTGACATCGAGTAATGGTAAAGCTTCTCCGATGGCGACCAACACTTGACATTGTGTCATCGGAAGCTATCGCCGAAGTTGCCGCCTAAGCTTCATCTTCGATGACTCTCCTCATGCATCCTTTTATAGTCGATGCGCTGGGCAGCTCGCAATTGTAACCGACATTCTTTGAAATCGAGATCCAACCTTTCCTCCAGAGTGAAGTCGATCTCGTGATCCGCCGGTCCTTTCCCTTTGTTCACCATGTTGATAGTCACTTCGAAACTCATCAAATTGGATAGATGATCTCTTTCTTCTTGGTCGTCTTGACTCCGGCTTCAAATTCCGTTCGAGGAAAGCCGTTCGAATCTTGAAGCTCTTTGTGGGTGAGCGCTCGACTCGTAACGTGCACATCCCGATAACCACGCCTTAATCAATTTTGCACACGAGCAAGAACAATCTATTTCGTCGATCGTCCTATTTCGTGTTGCTACCCCACCGATGATATGGTTGGTGTGGGTTATTACAAATTGCACTTCCACCCCAAGTGTAGCGTTGTCCTTAATGGAGGACACGCTTCTTTGGGGACGCCGACTCTTTGACTTGAGAGACAACTTCCGTAAGCTTGGCCGTCATCTCAAGTTGCTTCAGATGAATCACGAGGGTCCGGTCATCTCTCGTGATTTTGGCGAGTCACTTGCCTCAACTTATTCTTCTCGCCAGACTCGTGGACCCCTTGTGGGATACTCAAACGAGATGTAATTGGAATTCTAGAGACTGAGATATTTTAGCTTGTTCAGACTCTTCGACCGGATAATCCAAGCGCTTCACGGGTACCTTGCCTTTATTTCCGGTTGTGGACCAAGACGACTAAACACCGGTTGTCGGATTTCCGCACTCAACGGTTGATACCTCACCGGAGAAGTGGAAGAAAGGCGGAAAAGCCCATTTTCTCGCTAAGCATGGAAGATCGCCATTGCCAGCAGGCAGCCGGCCGCTCGCCGGGCGCGGAGAGATTACACCGCCAGTATGCAGGCAGCCTCGATCGTTACCGGGCGCGAGGCGCTTTAATCGCCTCTACCAATGTTGTTGGCGAGGCGCATTCTTGAGCCGATTTTGATGTCGACTTCGATCCATGCTTGGCGCATTTTGAGCCGATTGCCGGGTTGATTTTGACTCTGAGCCTTGCGAACAACGGCGAGTGCTATAGCAAAGCGCACGGCGCTTTTGAGCGCCAGCCCTTCCTTGTCAATCGGGTCCTTTTGACAAGAATCCATTCTTCCTGGCGTGAGTGCTAACGGGTTGAAGCGCCAGTAGTTTGTTGACGCTTTGATCATGTGAGTTCGCCCGATAGTGAACTCCATCCGCTGACCTGTGGCCTTGGCTAATTGACGAGCCATCTTTGACGCCGCCTTTGGCGCAGCTCTTCGCCATATCGCTTGAGATCTTGTTGAGAGGGGAATCGCCTGCCGCAGCTTAACAAAAATCGCGCATCACAACGTAACTAACCTCCTCTTAGGGGATGAGATCCTCCATGTTTGCGGGATGAGGAGGACTTTGATGAGGAAGAGGAGAGATATTCTTCTAATTTGGCTTGATCGAAGAAGTAGTCTATTCCATCAACCATGAGGTCGGCCCGATCGCGTAGGTAATGCGCACACAACGATCTCGGCTTGAGACCGCTGGCTCCCACCGTGGTCGCCATCGTGTTTGGGTCGAAAGTTGGTTCCATTTGTAAAACTTGAGAAAATTACACTTTTGGTTCTCGCTACAAAGAAATTAAATAACTCTTCACAAACTCAACAAAAGATGCTACAAGTGTAGATCTCCTTTTCGTGGACTTTGCCTCGCGCTCGGACGCGAACCGTGGACCACCGAAAGAATCGTCGAATCGACGGGTTTAGTCGATGCTTCGCGAAAGGAAACAAGAACTTCAAAGAAATATCTTAGCAAGGTAAGATATCTACTCTTCTCAAGAATAAGTCAAAGCTTAAACTCGAGGAATCTCCGCGGAGGATCGTGGTTCTTGAACTCCAAGCTTGAATCTCTCGATTGCCCTTTTGATAGCCGACCTCCTCGCCCAAGTGGACGTAGGAGGGTATTTATAGTCTTTGGGAAACATGCCCTCAAGAAACACAAGTGTCATAAGTGCAGACACTTAGAAGCGCTGCAGCCTTGAGCCGCCACGCCAAGATGCCTCGCCATCGACGAGGTAGCAGTAGTCGCCGCTTAGCGCGCAGGCAGATGGGTCGCCTCGCCGATCGGCGAGGCGCTGTCGCCCCTCCACCGCCGAACGTTTTTCTCGCTTTTAGGCACGATTAAATGCCTAGAATTACGCCTAGTGGGCGATCTTCGCGTATAACCGCCCATTGAAGTAGCCGAACGCCTCTTTGCGCCGATAAAGTCAATTGGGCCCCACCAAAGATCGATTTAGACCCTTCAAGAGCTCGCTTTCGGTGTTCACCTTTGGCGAGACACAAGTAAGTGTTCGCTATAGCGACACATCAAGGTGTTCGCGGGCGAGGCACCAACAAGTGTTCGCTAATAGCGACACATCAAGGTGTTCGCCGCGGGCGAGACACACACAAGTGTCTCGCTAACGGCGACATAAGCAAGTGTCTCGCCATGGTGAGGCATTAACTAGTGTCTCGCGATCAGAAGCAGACACAATCTTCTCATGTGTTTGACTTCTTGAGATTTTGACGACGTTGTCCTTCGATCTTCTCATGATTTAGTCATATTTGAGGTTCTTCAGCAATTTTTGATGCCTACATAGGGCACTGATTGAGACTGAATTTGTCTCCTTTAGCAACAGGGTGTCACCGGTCTCAATCTTGCATGCCAAACCTTTTGAGTACTTTATCGATATAGTTTTGTGATAATCCAAGTATACCTTGAGAACGATCTCGATGTATCTGGATTCCTAATATAAAAGAGGTGTCCCCAAGATCTTTCATCTCAAAATTCTTTGATAGAAATCTCTTGGTTTCGTGCAACATGCCTATATCATTAGTGGTAAGCAATATGTCATCGACATACGAACTTAAAAATATACTTACTCCCACTAAATTTTTGATATACACGTCATCAACAATATTCATCTCAAAGCCAAACGAGATAATTATTTGTTGAAACTTGTAATACCATTGACGAGGAGCTTGCTTGAGTCCATAAATGGATTTCCTTAATTTACAAACCATATTCTTTAGATCTCGACACAAAGTTTTACGGTTGTACCATATAAATCATCTCATCAATGTCCCCATTGAGAAATGCGATCTTAACATCCATTTGATGTAACTCAAGATTGAAATGAGCAACAAGTGCCATGATTGTTCTAAAAGAGTCTTTCGATGAAACCGAGAGAAAGTCTCTGCGGTAATCAATACCTTCCTTTTGAGTATAGCCTTTGCTACAAGGCGTGCCTTATACCTCTCCACATTACCATTTGCATCCCGCTTGGTTTTAAATATCCATTTACAACCAATTGGTTTTGCACCTTCGGTAATGGAGCAAGTTCCCAAACCTTATTATCTTGCATAGACTTGTACTCCTCATTCATGGCATCAATCCACTTTTGAGAGTTAGAACTTTTCATGTCCCGATGAAAGTTGATTGGATCATCTTCCATCATTCCATTATTTTCCTCATGTTCTTGGAGAAATACAATATAATCATCGGAATAGCATTTCTCTTTTCTCGTAGATCTCCTTAATGGCACGGTTCTTGAGGTTGTTGAGTTTGTTCTTGGAATAGGGAGTTGTTCAACATTATCTTCTTGAGGTTCGGATTCATTTCTTGAACAATAACAGGTATAGGAACTTGAATATTGTCGAAATGACAAGATGGATTGGATTTGATGCCAATTCCTCCTCAAAAGCAATGTCTCTAACCTTATTTCTCCCTCCAAACTCAACATCCTCAAAGAATGTTTCTGTTCCCGTCTCAAAAATAGTCCTGAGTGTGGGATCATAAAATTTGTAGCCCCTAGAGCGCTCGTAATATCCAATAAAATAGTCGCTAACCGCTTTGGAGTCCAATTTCTTTTCATTTGGCCTATAAGGCCTTGCCTCACCGACATCCCCAAATATGTAAGTGCTTTAAACTGGCTTTCACTACCCAAAGCTCATAAGGTGTTTTAGCAACCGCTTACTTGGTAACTGCTTAGAATGTAAGTCACCGCCTTTAGTGCTTCTCCCAGAGTGACTCGTAAAGAAGAATGAGCAATCATACTTCTTACCATATCCTTAAGAGTCATATTTAGCCTTGCAGCTACACCATTCATGCTAGGTGATCCCGCATGGTGTACCGTGGGACAATACCGTATTTCAGGTATCTAGCAAATGGTCCCGACGTTGTTCACCGAACCATCATATCCGCCGTAGTACTCACCACCACGCATCGATCTAACGGTTTTAATCTTTTATTTAGTTGGTTTTCAACTTCACTTTAAATGATTTGAACACGCCCGAGACTCGATTTCTCATGAATGAGATATAGGTACCCATAACGTGAGTAATCGCCTATGAATGATATAAAATATTGTTGACCATTCCAAGATGCCGTAGGGAATGGCCCACAAATATCTCAGATGTATTAATTCTAAGATATCCAAGATCTGCTGGCACCTAATCTCTTAACTTTGGTCCGCTTTCCCTTGATACCAATGCAAACATCAAAGTCTCAGAAATCAAGGGTATCCAAAATGCCATCGCACACAAGACGCCAACTCTACCTTTTGAGATATGACCCAAGCGCTTATGCCATAATGTAGTGAATTTTCCTTATTTAATTTACGCTTAGTACCACGTGATTCCACATGCAGATTTCATTATAGGAAGCAATTGTATCAAGCATATATAGGTTATCAGATGTACTTAAGAAACCAGCTCCCACAATATTTGAATTTAAAGATAAACTAGCCTCGATTATTTCCAAATGAACAATAATAGCCCGATTTGTCCAATAAGGAATAGAAACTAAATTCGCCTAAAAGACTGTACTACAAAAGTATCTTTCAATTCAAATAGGAACCAGCTCCTAATAATAACCTAAAGTGCCCTATTGCTTCCACATCTACCGATTGTCCATCGCCCACAAAGATGTGTCTTTCACCATCACTTTCGGTAGCTCGCAACCCCGCATAGAAACACTTATGTGAGTAGTAGTTCTAATCTAACCACCAAGTGTTTCTGCATCGAGACTAAATTAACCTCGTAATGCACCAAAGTAAGGAACATACCCTTCTTGACACGCCAGCGGATATTTGGTACAATCCTTCTTTACGTGTCCGATTGCTGCGTAAGAAACAACCCCGATCATCCTTATGTTGTTTCTTCGAACCGACCTCAAGCGCCTTCATTATCATTCTTTCTTTTCTTGACCTTATCCTTAGAGGCAAAAGCCAAATGAGCACTTTCAGCCTTATCTTGCTTCAATCGTCTTCCTCTTGCACACAAGATGAAATGAGCTCATTCAGAGTCCATTTCTCCTTTGACAGCTTATAACTCGACCTTAAATTGGTTAAATTGTGCGTGAAGAGACAACAGAACCAGATGCACTAGTAACTCATCACATAGATCGAAGTTTTAGTGCCTTAAGTTTTGAAGCAATGTGAGACATTTCCATAATGTACTCGATATTTTCTTTGCCCTTATACTTCATTGAAATCGCGAGCTAAAAGCTGCTTGTTTCTACCTTATCGCTTTTAGCAAAACGCTTTCAATTTCGCAAGGAAATCTTTGGTTTAGTAATCCCTTCGATTCTCAGGCCCCTAAAGGCTTCCTAATACCGCTTGATGATCATTAGACTCATGCGATTTGAACGCCCCACCTCTCATACTCCTTCTTTGCATCGAGTGCTTTCCGCAGGAGAGGTTGAGGTTGTTCAGTTCTTAATGCAAGGTCTAGATCCATGCAACCAAGAACAATTAAAATATTCTCTTCCGCATCTTTGAAATTAGTCCCATTTAACATGGGGATTGAGTTGATGTTAGCGTAAATTGATGCGCCAGATGCATTAGTGAAATAAACAAAAGATTTCACATTAATAACTGTAGTTAGTGATCAATGAAATTCAAATATTTATAATAATCTCATCTCAAGATATTCGCACAACATTAATATTAAGTCTTTGGGCGGTAATATTAATTGCAAGTGATACCTTGTTGCAATGATCAAACAACGACAATAGCATGTCAAATAATAAAACTTATCTTTGGATTGATTCATTATCCACATGTAAACCTTATAATTGTCAATGCATTTATAATCGCAGATGTGTATGCGCCTATATAAATATTAACCTTCCTTTGGGCGATTAAATATTTACTCGAAAACATCCACACAACCATCTAATATCCTTCATGAATAATCTACACAAGAGAGGTTACTTTGGCAACATCTTGTTTCAATTAATCATTTAGAATAAAAGACAACCTTAATGCCTTAGTGTCATGTTATTTGAATTAAATAATTGATTCACTACCAATGAAAATAGATTTCTCTATTTTAATCAACCATAGATAGACCCATAAAGGCCTAAAAGACTTAAACGGATTATTTGAGAAATCCAATTAATCCGAATCAATTGAACTCGAGGTTGGCGTTGAGAGCGAATGCGGAGTTCGTTTTGATTTCAAACGTGAGTTTGACTTGAGTTCGAACGGGAGTTCGACTTGAGTTTTGAACGCGAGGTTCGACTTGATGAACGAACGCGAGGTTCGTTTTGATAACGAACACGAGGTTCGCTTGAGTTCAAACGCCGAAGTTTGACTTGAGTTCAACGCCGAAGTTCGACTTGAGGTTCGAATGCAGGTTCGACCGAAAGAATGAGCGAGGTTCGTTTTGATAACGAACACGAGGTTCGCTTGAGTTCAAACGCCGAAGTTTGACTTGAGTTCGAACGGAGTTCGACTTGAGTTTTGAACGCGAGGTTCGCTTTGAAGGAATGAACCCGGTTCAATGAAGTTCGAGCGAGTTTCGAAGGAACGAGCGAGGTTCGTTTGAAGGAATGAAGCGGGGTTCAAGTTCAAGCGAGGTTCGATGAAGAACGAGCGAGGTTCGTTTGAAGGAATGAACCCGGTTCAATCGAAGTTCAACGCCAGGTTCGATCGAAGGAACCAACGCAGGTTCGCTTGAAGTCGATTGAGCACGAGGCTCGCTCGAGAACGAACATGAAGTTCACGAATCGAACCAAAGTTCGCTCGGGTTCGAACACCAGGTTCGACCGGTTTTGTTTTCACCCCTAGGGTTTAGAACCGAGCCGCCGCTTTGGTTCCCGCACTCTAGGGACTCGACGCCGCTATCTCCATTGACAGCTTGCCAACAGAAATACGAGGGAGCCGAGGGAACGACGGCAGACCAACCGCAAAACCAAACCAAAGAGGAAAAGGAAAAGATCAAAACTAATCTTTACTGCTCATCCGTGAACAGCTTCAAGCCAACATAGATTAGATCAAAACCCAACTTTAATCTTAAATCCCTAAGAATTAATCAAGTCGAAGCTCGATACCACTTGTAGGAACTTTATTGAGCATGATTAATCCAAAGAGATAAACTTAATAAGAGAGCGAAGCAATACCGAATCCATAAAGATCTCAATTAGGTTTGAGATCTTCTAATCTTGAGGGTTTCTATAGCTAAATTTCTCTCTAGATGGGGTGAAGAGAATTAGAGAACGAACCCTAGATTAGGGACCATAACCCCATATATATAGGTGTTGTACTTTTACAATTTGGCCCTCATCAAATTGTAATTACAACCGTATCCGCACATTTAGCCCATAATTTATTTAAATACCCATTAACCCAAATTGATTGATCACTTTAGTGGGTTAGCCTTAAGTATAGCACTACACATTAATGTAACATATGTGCCCACAAATAGATTTAATTAGATTTAAATCTAACATCTATTTGTCTGTCTCAAGCATATCTCCTTTTATGCATTTTGGCTTAAGCCTTTCTTTAGCACAAGCAAGAACCTAGTCACACAGGAGTCAAATCAATCCAGCTGGTACTACGTTGTTAGGTTACTAGTATGGTAATGCTGCACGTGGACATTAATGATTAATATGATTATTAGATTAAATTAATATTTATGTATACATTAGTTATCAAAATTTTAAAGCTTTTTACTTATTATTTTACAACTTATTATTTCATTAAATATTTTTCTATTTTTAAATTAATAAAATTATTCTTTAAATATTAATATATTTTATTATTTAATAGTAACATATTTAATAAAAAATTTAAAATTTTAGAACCAATATTAAAATTTAACTTTATAAATACTAATATTAATTTAACATGGTTGATAATTCTAATGTTATATTTAGTACTTATCTCCAAAGCATGTCTTTATCCCTATTGAATGCTTACAAATATTTGATGGTTTTGATTTGAGGAAGAAATGACAATCAAACTTAAAGAAGACAAGGAGGCATTGCTTTCTAGCAAACTTTGAATTGCATATATGTATATTAATTTTATTAGTAAGTCGTATTTTCACATCCACTTATATTGCTTGCTATCGCCTAGTTTCAATTCTTCATAGACTCATCAACCCAATGATGTACCTTTGACTAAATAAACGGAATATAGAGAAAGAACCTCATTCTTAACTTATTAACTATATAAACTTTGAATTGCATATATGTATATTAATTTTATTAGTAAGTCGATTTTCACATCCACTTATATTGCTTGCTATCGCCTAGTTTCAATTCTTCATAGACTCATCAACCCAATGATGTACCTTTGACGAAATAAACGGAATATAGAGAAAGAACCTCATTCTTAACTTATTAACTATATATAACACTATAAATTTTATTTGAGGTTTACCGATAAATATCAACAATTAATAGATCTCATATAAAATAAGTATAGCCAAACTTTACAATAAATTAATATATAAAATATGTTAATTTGAAACTACATACACTTCACTCAATTCACAAAGACCAAAGATTGCAACATCACTCTCACAATCTCATCATGCTCACAATCACAATCAACAAAGACTCACTGTTCAATATCTAATGGGTCAGGTTCTAGGCTTGCATCTTATTACCGTCACTCTGTATAACGGTGGGCTTCAAGGTGGAGGAGGCCATGCAGATAAGAATCTCGATGATACCGCATCACAATATCTCTTTAAGTATGTCTCTCTCCTCAGCAGTAAAACCCAACGCTTGGCATATTTTCTATTATCTACGTTCAATAACCCGAATGCCTAGCAACCGACCCAAGATAAGTTTTGTCGCTGATGAAAAGAGGACGACTTCCTCGCTGAACAATTTAAGCTTCACTAAAGATTAGCATGTGTCGTCTGCTTGTATCCTGACAGTGGTTTGTAGGGTCGAAAAAATGTTTATTGATTGAATGAATGTATTACAATCAAATTCTCTCGATTACAGAGGAAGAGGAGGTTGATTTGACTCCTCTTTGCATGGGTTCTTGGTGGCGCAGAGGATGCTTCACTCGATGCTCGAGTCGAGGTTGCCTGCTGACGCACGGACTAAGGTCAGCGGTGATCAAGAGGTTGTTGGAGAGGTTCCCGATCTCTCCTATGCGCAAGTGTTGAGCTCCAAAAGTTCTCAGACCTCCTCTTCAGCCCCCAGCCCCGTTGGGCTTTTAGCTATTTAATGGAGCTGCCGCAGAATCGCGGCGGCCGCTACAAGAACGCTGCCGCTACGCTAAGCTGAATCAAGCATGCGAAAGCGCTACGCCGCAGAACGCTGGTGGCGAACCTCGCCGACTCGTGCCGCGAGCGAAGCCGCTTGAATGTCGAGGTTCATCGCCGTAGTTTAACCTCGGTTGAATGTCGAGGTTCACCGCCGTAGGCTTAACCTCGGTTGAATGTCGAGGTTCATCGCCGTAGTTTAACCTCTGCTGAATGCCGAGGTTGAATGTCGAGGTTCACCGCCGTAGGCTTAACCTCGGTTGAATGTCGAGATTCACCGCCGTAGGCTAACCTCGGTTGAATGTCGAGCCTCGGCAGAATGACGAACCTCGGTTGAATGTCGAGCCTCGCCGCAATGACGAACCTCGGTTGAATGTCGAGGTTCACCGCCAGAGGCTAACCTCTGCTGAATGCCGAGGTTGAATGTCGAGGTTCACCGCCAGGCTAACCTCGGTTGAATGTCGAGATTCACCGCTGTAGGTGAACCTCGGTTGAATGTCGAGCCTCGGCCGTAATGACGAACCTCGGTTGAATGTCGAGCCTCGGCCGTAATGACGAACCTCGGTTGAATGTCGAGCCTCGCCGCAATGATGTTGTGTTTGAGCCTCGCCAAACTTTGAGGTTGTGGGCTTATTTTGGCCTATGCAGACGAAGCTTCAAGCACGCAGCGAAGCCCAAGTCTTCACGCCGAAGCTTGTGCTTGAGGCGAGCTAAGCCTTTTGCAGCGAAGCTCGCTTACCGCGAGCCTCAACATGCTACTTAAGAACGGTCGTAACTTTCAAACCGTATGTCGGAATTGGACGAATTATATATGAAAATCGACTATCTCGACGAGACGGAGCTAACCAAACTGACCGAAGGGTTCGGTTTGCTCGGTCATTTTGCCAAATTCCTTCCGGTTTAGGAGATATCGACACTTTGTCTATTTTGTAAAGTCAAGCATTCAGTGAACTTAACCTTTAGGCGGCCCGACTTCACTCGAGGGACCCTTAAGCTCTTTTGCTCATTCCGAGTTGCTGTGTAGGGATTAAGGCAATTTTTACTGCCTACATGGTTCAATGGTCTGGCTCGAGAGAGGCGGCTACGGGGAATAAGAGGATTTAATAGGATTATAATACTGACCTTTTCATGAAGGATAGAACTTTGTTTGAGAAGTTTGGTGAAGTTTAATGTTAATTTATATTGTTATTGAGGAGATGAGTGAGTGCAAAGATCAAGTTAATGGCAATAAGTGACAATTAAGAACCATAATGAAAGGAGTTGTGCACGAGTTGAAACGCTTGTAATTAACTTCCCCACTCAAAATAACTGCTCACCCTTAATTGGCGACCATGAAAACTCTCACATCATGGTATATGACCAAAAGTTCTATTGTAACGTCTATCTTTTCCTCTTTCTAATTGATGTACTCATGTTAAATGCATCATTGCATGTTCATCAATAAAATAATTACCAATACTTCTAACATAAGTTGAGCTGATTAATTCTAATAATTAATTTAATAATGGTGATGGCTTTGCATTAAAGATATTAGTATGCAGAGCTATGGATCAATGTATGTACCACATTTAGTAAGTAATTAATATTTTATATGTTTATGTATGTATGTGTTTATGATGTATGTATGCTTGAGGGCATTTTCGTAAGAAATGTTTTAACATGGCTACACACTTTTATAATAGTATTAGATTAGATTGTTATATATTCAAATTAGCGAAGATTTAATGCTTCATTCAACTTTTGCTAAATTCATTTGCAAAATATATTATTAATGATCATATTCAATGTTCATTTTGTGAAATATCTTTGCTATTATTTAATTGCGCTATATGTGCTCAAGAACATTCAGGGTCGTTTTGGGCTCATAAACCAAGCTTAAATAGAGTTTTACCTTTGATAAACCAACTCGCATTAGTAATCAGCCTTGTACGTAGATACTAAGTGCAGAGGCAAGATGTAAATGAAGAATTTAAGAGGATGCTCTTTTATGCAGATGGCAATATAGAAAGAGTAACGATAACTAGAGCACATAAGTTATATAGTATTAATGTATTATAAAACACTATATATTATTAAAAACGTATTACAAAACACAAAATTGCGTAGTATAACTTTCTCAAAGTTATCACTACTCAATTATCGATGGTTTTAACGCTTAATTAAACTTTTTCTAAATTCATCTGAAATACCAATGTTTATACTCAATTTTCGTTTGTGAAATATATTTTTGTTGTTTCATATCATTATACATGGTCACAAGAAGCTTGAGGTTTGTTTTGAGCTCACTCATAAAACCAATCTTAAACAAAGTTTTAGGTTTTATAAACAAGCTCGCATTAGTAATTAAACAGCTTTTATGTAAACTGGAGATTGTAGAGGTTAAATGTAAAGGAAGAATCGAAGCGGATGCTTTTCTATGTAGATAACAATATAGACAGACTAGCGATAACAAGAAAACATGAGTTATGTGCTCTTATTGTACCACACAAAAATGTGGGGTCTTTCTTCCTGAATTGCAATGGAGAGAGAATAAATTCCCATATCATAGACCTTTACATTTTTATGTTTTCTATTACAAAAATAGTACATGCATGTTAACTCTTGTAATTATGTTACCATATCCTAGCATAGCTTGGCAACATCTTAAAATATTCGTACAGTCACTCATGCTAATATGTGTTACCAAACAATACATAGTGCGTAGCATGTGAACAAATTAATTAACATATTTACCTAAAATAAGTTTCCTAACTATAACGAAAAATCATAATCGCGTCAAATATTATACAGCTATAATTTCCACATATTATTCTTCGTAACCTTTATTTATTCACAATAACACGATGCATTTATACATTTGTGATCTTCTTTCATATATTCTTTATTTTCTCTTCAGTGAAAAGAGAAGAAGAAGAAAAAGAAAAGAAAAGAAAAAAGAAAGCAAAAGGTATGACCGTCCGATAATTCATGCCTGATTATTAATTACTTGACAAACTACGTTTTTGTCAAGTAATACAATGCATTTATACATTTGTGATCTTTCATATATATTCTTTATTTTCTCCTTCTTCAGTAAAAAGAGAAGAAGAAGAAGAGGGGGAAAAGCAAAAGGTATGACCGTCCGATAATTCATGCCCCATTATTAGCTTGACTAACTACGTTTGTTTTGTTTTGTTTTTTGTTTTTTTTTTTTTTTTTTATATATATACTTATCCGCTTGGTGCTAGAAGGTCGGGAGGATGATGGAAGGATATGGGGTGATTAAGGGATGATTAATCTATTCTAATGGATCCTATTATTATAATTAATGTGCTACTAAATACTACTGGTGATACTGGGGCATTGAACTATCGTCCGAGTCCTACCATATTGCTCCCGCTCGGGTTACAGGCCAGCGCTACCCAGCCCGGCGGTTGATGACCGGAGACTCTCGATTAAGAACCGGCGGCAAGCATTGATCACCTCCCGATGTGGGACTAATGGAGCATCGGAAACCAGCGAAGAGAGAACAGCTACTCCGGCGAGAGCAAAACTCGATGGGGAGTGCGCATGATTAATAAGTTAGGCGAGGCTGTTTTTCGTTTTCACCCCTTGATCATTTGTTCTTTTTACTGTGAATGGCTGAATGTATAAGGATGTAACAATATCGCATAAGGATGAATCTTTTTGTAACTTTTCCATTAAAGCTTATATTATGACTATTTATTGATAAAAAGTTTGTTTATAGATATTCTAGTTTGGGTCTAAAATACATGTAGACATGTCATTATTTCGCTTGTGTAAATTTTCTCGTCGAGAAACTTAGAATTCAAAATGGTGGAATGAGTTGATAAAGGAGTTTTTTTAAAAATAGCCCACTTTTGCTAAATAATTAGCAAAACCGACCGTTTTGCTAATTATTTAGCAAAACCGACAAAATAAGCGAAAACGCATCGGACTATTAGTCCCGCGCTTAGTGACCACTAATTAGGTACTAAACGAAGTTGAAACCCACCGGACTACTAGTCCCGGTTTCGCAAGGAAAATGCTACATTTCATACATCACCATCAGAGCATAGGGTTTGGAGAAGTAGTGTCGGAGTAGGAACAGGGACATGTTGGGAAAGATAAGCCCCCCTGCTTTGCCCGGCTGCCCCCTTCAAAAGTATTCCCCTGCCCATATCAGAAGAAAACAAGGGGGTGAGGGATTTCACATCCTTCTGGACAAAATTATCACCTGGCTATAAACTAACCAGCTAGACACATGGCAAACCCACCTCCATAACTAATAAAAAGCATCTCAAATAAACTATTAAATAACAAAAAAAAATTGACCAATCAAAGAACAAAAGCAAGTTTGTCCGCACTTGCATGAAAACAGCACGTCCCTGTTCCTACTCCGACACAACTACTCCAATAACTATGCTACAAGAATTGATAATGTAGTAATCGTGAGGATTTTTAATCGAAACCCACTGACTAGTAGTCCCGCTGACTAGTCCCGCGGGTTTTTAGCTTTCATTTAGTAACCGACATGGTCATTAAACGACGGACTAGTAGTCCCGCGCGCTTTAAAATCAGATTTTTAAATCGACTTTTGGCCACCGGCCAAAAGAGGTCGGTTTTGCTAATTATTTAGCAAAAGTGGGCTATTTTTAAAAACTCCGCTGATAAATTCTATGAAATACAAATTGTAATTAAAATATTTCCGTCTTCAAGGTGTCATGTAGATGGAAAAGCCATAACTAAACAATTTAAAAGTTTTTATTGGCAAACATATCACGGTCTTTGTTTCATTATATGTATACTTAGTCATTTATGTAAGTTTCAATACATACTGGATAGTCTGATTCGGGATATTTTCTTTCCAATCTTTCCAATCTTCTCACAACTGTAAAAATATGCTTTTGTCCGCCTAATTATATATCCAAACCGCTCATTATTGTCTACATGTCGCCAAATGTATGTAGATCAAAAATCATGTGGTTTGGAATTTTCTATCCTATAGTTTAAACAACTCAAAATAATCAACATTTTAGATAGTTATGCACCATTCATTTCTAGGTCATTAGATGTGTAAACTAGAAATATCTAATCTATGTGATTTTTAATCTCTATGAAGTTTTGAATGCATAGATCATAGTGAACGGTGTGGATCGTTAATATTCATGGTCAAACATACATTTTTAGGTGTGTGTAACTAACTTAGTTACACCCTCGGTGAATTGTAATCCTATATATATATATATATATATATATATATATATAGGGTTGGTTACAAGGAGAACCCAAATAAATGTGAGAACTAAGAACCCAATATCAACCATCCATGATATAAAAATAAATGCTCGATTCTCGCTAAAATTAAGGTGGCGTAATTATAATTAAATAGACATTACAAACTAAATAAGGATAAACAAGTAAAAAGCACGTAAATATAAAAGAAAAACCGACAAATCTTTAAACACCGAAACCACCTTTTTAAAAAAACTTTCCATATTCTACTAGTTTACAAATCATAGGGTCGCCGACAATTTTCGAGAAATTATCTCACGACATTCACGACTAAAACGGCAAGGTTCTAGGGTTTGACTCAAGACGGATCGAATCGGCTAAGGATTACTAAAACACATCGAGATTCTCATTAATAAAACATTCGATTCTCAGAAACATCACCGAGATTCCGAACTATAGAAGGATGATTTCGCTAAATGAATTGTAAGAATACTAAAATACTAACAGAGATTCTCATAATAAACCATTCGATTCTCTAAATATCACCGAGATTCCGTGAACTATAGAAGGATGATTTCTAAATGAATTGTAAGAATACTAAAATATTAATGAGAGATTCTCAATAAAATATTTAGATTCTCAGAAAATCACCGAGATATTCTCACAATAAAATATTCTCGATTCTCAGAAACATCACCGAGAGATTCTCATAATAAACCATTCGATTCTCTAAATATCACCGAGATTCTCAGAACTATAGACTCGATGATTCATAAATGAATTGTAAGAATACTAAAATATTAATGAGAGATTCTCACAATAAAATATTTAGATTCTCAGAAAATCACCGAGATATTCTCACAATAAAATATTTTGATTCTCATAAAAAATATTCTCGATTCTCAGAAATATAACCCAGAGATTCTCAGAACTATAGAAGAATAATTGCTAAATGAGTTATAAAAATACTAAAATATTAATGAGATTCTCAATAAAATATTCTCGATTCTTTAAGTATCACCGAAAGTGATTTTGTTGTATATTAACATCTTGCTATTTTTAAAAATACCGTGGTTGTGAACTAGTTGATTCAGCTAATCTATTCTTTGTGATTCGTAGTTAATCAAAGTGATTCTATTTTGTACATTAGGTGATTCCGTTAGATCGTAAATGAGATTCTATAATTTATTAAGAGTCTCAGAATTGATTGTGTGATCCATGATAAGCAAAGAACACAAAAAAGCAAAAAAAAATGAAAGAAGATGGAGGAGAGAGTGGCCGTGACAAAAAAAGGGCAAAGAGCCAAAGCATGGGAGACGCCACCATGAAAATCAAAAAATATAAAATAAAGAAGAAGAAACTAAGAGGAGCACTGAGAAAAGCCATTAATATCTTGATGGGATCCAAGATTCCTCTCTCATTAGCAAGGGTTCATCGACACGCACCCTCAAGACTCGCTTTAATCGATAGTGAGCAAGGTTCTAGGGTTTGACCGAAGCGCAGCCGCTGTAGGCGGGAAAAATTGCCAACCCCGCCAGTCAAAGAGAGGAGCTCGCCTGTATGAGCCCAATAGCTTATTGGGCGAGTTTGCCTAAAAAGCCGCCTGTCCAACAAGCTCGCCCGCGCAGGGTCGATGCTTTCGAAGAGCTCGCCTGCAAGAGCCTAAAGCCGCTTAGCTTAACTCGCCTGAGGTCGCCCGCCAAGAACTCGCCGCAAGAGCTCAATGCCGCCGCCACAATACAGCTGGTCGCGAGGTTCGCATGTGGAACGGAGTTCGATCTCGACACGAGGTCCGCACGTGAAGCGAAGCTCTCCCTTCAGACGAGGTTCGCCAAGCAGCGAAGCTCTTCACTCGACCGAGGTTCGCCAAGCAGCGAAGCTCGACATTCAACCGAGGTTCGCCAAGCAGATGAGCTCGACATTCAACCGAGGTTCGCCAAGCAAATAAACTCTTCACTGACCGAGGTTCGCCAAGCAAATAAACTCTTCACTCGACCGAGGTTCGCCAAGCAGCGAAACTCGACATTCAACCGAGGTTCGCCAAGCAGCGGAGCTCGACATTCAACCGAGGTTCGCCAAGAAGCTCGACAGTCATGTGACGAGGCTCGCCCACAACAGTGGTATGACGAGGCTCGCCCACAACAGTGGTATGACGAGGCTCGCCCACAACAGCGATTTGACGAGGGTCGGCCACAACAAGCGGGTTTGACGAGACTCGCCCACCACAGCCTTGACGAGGCTCGCCCCACGCCGATGAGCTCGCCTCATGAGTCCAACTTCGCCATCGGCCAACCCCGCTCAGGCGCCAACCACGCCAGCAGGGGTTTCACGCAAGACAACGAGCCAACTCACACTTCGAGGGGTCCACCGCTGGCCCCGCTTTGTTCAAGAAGCTCGCCCAACAGCTAGAACAACTCTTAAGCTCGCCGCCGCCGATCGAACGGTGCCAATGGCGGTTAGAGAAGTGGGCCCACCCACTTTCCATCGCCACGGGTGATGATGAGACAAGGCTCATCACACCTATAGCGTCACATCCCGCAGCCTAGAGGGCATGGCTCTCACCTATTAGTGGTCACATCCCACAAGTCAAGGGGAGGACCGCCTGCTTGTCAAAGCCCGCCGATCAAGTGAACTCGCCATGCAAGTTCAATCACACAGACGCTTCGCCGCTTACTAACCGAAAGCACGCCGCAAGAGGCCCGCCAGCTTGACCTCGCTCGGCTAACTCGCCGCAAGCTCGCCCGAAAGCACTCGAAGGCTCGCCGCTATCCACTCGCACATCCCGAAGTTATGATAAGGCATGGTCCTCACTACCTCATCGCTGGTCACATCCTACGCTTAGAGAAGAGTATGGTACCTCTTAACTATCGCTGGTCATATCCCACAAATCAAGGAAATGGCCATGCCTCTCCTGCCTATTTATAAGCCACCATCTCCACACGAGGGAGGCCGGCAATCGTTGTGAGAAACCACCATCGAGAAGAAAGAGCAAGCGTAAGAGTTACTCTCTTGCTCCCTCAACTCAGCTCGGAAAGCAAAGGCTTGATGGTTGAAGTAGACTCCATCCGAACTCTCGATTTGGAGGCTCTCGAAGCTCTTGCAAACTCTTGCATCGTAGCCCTATCTAAGCAAGCTCGGTAGAACTCAACTCAACCGCCCGAAGCTTCTATCACAGATCGAAGTTCGACCGCGACGCCGATCGGATCGTCCAAGGGAAGCAAACTCGACTCAAGCATCGAGGGAGGCTCTACCGCTACCGACCTAACCCACGCTAAACAAGAAGGGCCTTCCTTCGCTTCGTTGTAAAGACCTATTCTTGATTTGTAAACAAACAATACAAACAATACAACCGAGAGGGAATTTTACACCAAACGTAAGATGGCACTACGCTGGGAGAGACCATTTCCTCAACCGAGATGGTGGTGGCGCAGCTCGACGACATCGCTGAAGGGACAACAGCTTGAGTCCCCGGTGATTGAGTTCACCAAGCTAGGTACGAAGAGTACTTGTCTTCGCCCTTTCGCGGTAGGACCTCCCGACGCTGTCGCAAGGTTGTGCGCCAAGAACCCAACGCCGAAGCGGCCGGGCGAAGCCGCTACCAAGTGTTCTACCCTAATTTCGCAGGGGTTCTATCTCCCCAAACCAGCCCAAGGTCAACCATGGCCAAGAGCGCAACCCAACAAACTCTTGTTGGTTGCCACGCACCACTCACCGTGGTGCAAGAGAGGACGATTCGGCCGCCAGCAGATCACCACCGCCAACACGCACTTACCTCTCCAAGAGGGTGTGCAAATGACGACGACAAACCATTGCACGCCGAAGCGATCGCTTCATTTCCGGGCCGATACGAAGTTACTATTCGACCAGAGGAAAATCAAGCCAAGACGCGAAGAATCAGCGATCCCGGGCGGGCTCCTAAATCAGCGAAGTCCCTCAAGCAGCGAAGTCTCGCTTAGCGGTAAGACCCCAATCAGCGAAGCCACTCATCAAGCCTTCACCAAAGGCGCCAGCGACAAGTGGGCGGCGCTCGCGATAGATGTACCCACCGCCAGAGGTGAACTCGCCAGAGCGCTGAGATTCACCGGGTGTCAAGACCGCCATCCCACACTTGGGGCTCCAAAGCCGCTTCTCGCCTCGAAGCCTTTGAACTCACCGCACCTGCGCGCCGATGATCCCTCCGGTATCGGGTTGCCATCTTCAACCCACGAGACCTCGAGACCATCCGATTCACAAGCCGCAATTCAAGAGGCTAATCCTCGCCATTGTGAAAGCTTATCCAGCGTTCTCACCGACCGCCGCTGCACCAAACCATCAAGATGGGAAAGGCTTTCAACCACATCGAGAGTAAGGCCTCTTCGCCGAAGGCACAACCGTCGAAGAAACAGCCACTAGTGGTCCCGAAGCTACAAATTGCCTCCGCCAACATGACAGTGGAAGGATAAAGCTAGATACCTGATTCTTCTGACTCGAGTTTGCTTTGGGTCAGACGCCCCAATCGGACGGAAGGCTTACCAAAGACACGCTGCCTCCAAACCGCAGCCATCCCATTTGACTACGCTACGTTAAACTCCATCCGCGACGATGAGGAAGAGGTTTGTTCACGGAGGCGACGCCCCAAACATCGAAGCTCGGCTTACGGTAGGCACGCTAAGAGTGCACATGACCGAGGTCTCACGAAAGTGGACTAAAAATTCGAGGAGCAAAGAAGTCGCGGATTTCGTAACGCCGAGCCGCCTCGACTCCATGAAAGAGATGATGGGACAACTACCGCAAAAGAAGAAAAGAGGCCTCGCGAATCGCCGTAAGGGTCGGAGGAATCAAGAGCGAGCCCTCACTCCTCACGCAATGCATCTAAGAGGATGAGCATGAGTCACCCTCCGCTACTCCTCCGCATCTTCGTGAAAGCCTCCCAACTGGCAAAGATACCTCGTGATAAAAGGTTCGACGAAGTTTCGAATCACCGACGCCTCTAAAGCTCCAAAAACATGAACGAAGCCGGGGTAGTCCGACCTTATCCGCCAGAGTGGGATACGCCCCTTATCCCAAGAAAAATTCAAGCCTATGGGTTGACCCACCGACCGAAAGGATCTCCTCCCAACACATTTACTACTTCGCCCCGCATGTGATTTCACCGAAATGATCCCATCCTCACGCCGTTGTTCATTGGCACTCAAAGGGGTAGCCTTTGAATGGTTCCGCAAACTCGAGCACGCTCTATCAAATCATGGGTCGACTTAGAGAAATCGTTTTGGCCCGCTTCGAATACCCATTAACCGGTTTCAATGGCGACCCTAATCGCCGGAAGCGTAAGGAAACAGAGGCGCCGCGAATTTGTGAAAAGGTTCAAATTGATCGCCGATTGCCGGAACAGTAGCCGATATTACCCCTCGAGATGTGCCACGGTAATCTCGCGATTGGCATCTTATCCCGACTGCGCCGTGGAAACTCTGACCGAAGGAGTTGGTACGCCAAGGTGAACAAGTGGAAAATATGATCGTTACCGAAGCGAAGATCCCCGCATAAAAGGAACTTCAACCGACTTTCACCAGAACCGCTCTCGGTCAAGGGAAAGGAAATCATGGTCGCCGACTCTAGTCCGCCCCCAAGACGCCAGAACATCGAATCCAGCCGGGCAGCCCCAGAGGCAATACGATTTCAAGGAAGACCGGTGGTGCCCACCTTGACACACTCCTACGGAGCAATAGGATCAAGCTTCCGTGAGGCCGCAAGACCAAGAAGTAGGCAAGACAGATGACCCAAACTATTGCGCTGCTCCACCGATTCGCCGGCCACCCAACGCCAAGTGTTACATCCTCAAAGACAAACTCCGTGCTCTCTTTGAGGTGGGTGTTGAAGAAGGAAAAGGTCCAAAGAATGTGACCACCAACATGGTCACCTTGAGATTTGAACCGCCTCCCCAAATTCACGCACCGGCAGGCCATACCTATTCCCAAAGCGTAGCCGAGGATCATTAACACCGACCTCACAATCGCCAGAAAGGGCTTCGTACCACGTAACTCTACCATCGTGACAAGTCATGTGGGTTCACCCCGACCTCCTCAAAGACGAAGCAAAGGATTTCCGAAGCCAAGACGTAAGGGCAAACGGAGAGGCAAACCCCGCAATGTCATCTCAAAGAATTCCGATGGAATCAAACAGGATAGCAACCCTCACCGACTCGGAGGAAGAGGCGCAAGATTCGCCACAAGAGCGGAAAAGATTTTGCTAAGAATTATCCCATGCCACGATGACCCGATGAAACAACCAGCCAGAACATCACGGAGAATGCCGACAAACCAAGCTCAAGCAACCCGCTTCTTCCGATTTAATGTGCTCTCGCAGCCTAGCTTAACATCCCAAAGAAGGATCACATTATAATGAGCCTCGCCTATCAAGGTCAACCCGAGGCTCATGAGAAGCTCGCCAACTCGTTTTACCACACACTTTTCCACCATCCCCGAGGAAGAGATGGGGAGAGGCCGTGTGCCGCCAGCGCTCGGGCATCCCCTCAGACACCTTCACCCCGTGATGACATGCTCATCAACAAAGACGCCTCACGACAGCCTCTTTACTTCATTGTGGTACGCCGGCTCCTCCAAGGTGGATAGAATCCAAGTGGACCTGTGGATCGGCTTTGAGCATTATTCCCTTGACACTCATCAAGTCCCTGGGATACCTCGTGCTGTTGTCTACGACCACCACTATCTTTGGCTTCAACGCCACAGGACGCCGCCGCTGAAAGATCCGCCAAATGCCGCTAGGCAATATGAGGATGGAAGTAACCCGCTACGCCATCCACGCTAACCATCTTACAATATGCCGTAGCTGACCGCGGATCCATAACAACCGCATCGTCCCGTCTACTTTGCACCAATGCCTAAAGTACGTAGATGATAATGGGCAGGTCAAGACAGTATTTGCCGATAAACAGCCCTTCAAAGGAGTGGAGAATTACTTCACCGACTCTCTGCTCTACCAAGACTCGAGTCGGGTCGAAGGTGCCGGTCGAAGACCCGGATAGCGTAATGAGGCCGATCGTGAGTCCGAAGACAACGAGGGTCTTGTCCTTAATGACATTGAACCCATTGTAATCGGGTCATGAGGCCTTGTTATCACCAATTCGATGAGCCAAGCGAGCTCACCCTTAATGAAACTCCGAATTTGCTTACTCCTCGCCTAGTTCGAAGCTAACTCTCGTGAATGCAACAACCGGTTTCGTGGTCGACCAATAATTCGCCCCGTGATTTGCCTCGTGTTCAAGATTCGCACCGACAAGCCGATGATCGAGTCTTCACGAGCTGTCTTTGTCATACCCGCTCGAGGAGATCATCAACAAGAGATCATCTTTGGAAGGGTTGACATGTCTACGCATACGATGTGGGACGACTCAGAGGACGTTGAACCTGACCCGCAGTTCATATACTACGGCCAGAACGCAAGGCGCATGATGGAAGGCATGGGTTACAGCTTCGTCCAGAAAGAAGGCTTGAACTACGGCAAAGGCAGGAAGACTCCAGTCCAGCCCGTTTGCGTGCCAAAGGGGAAGCCCGACGATTACTACGGCAGAACGCGAAGAGGGCTGGGTTATGTCTCCTCCTCTTCAGAATGGTACTGCCACTTGGACGAGATATCCAGTGAAGCTCGCTCGGGAGATCAATCATCTACCTCACTGGGATTCGGGATGTCGCCACGGGGCGGGTTTACAAGCCTCACGTACCAACATGACTACGGCTGATACCGCTGAGGTCCAAGTAGACGAGCAAATCCCGCCATGACGGCATGGGATCGCCACGCTAACGCCAATGGAGCGGCATTTCGAAAGCAATGAGAACCGCCCACCGAGGATAAAATTCTCCCGTGGACATGGGAGAGGAGGCCAACCCCAAACCCATATTTATCGGCCAGCTTACTTCCCCGAGAGAGGGAAGAGCTCAGATTCTTGTCAAGGAATACATCGATGTCTTCACCGAATTATGAAGATATGCCCTACCGATCCCCTGTGTCGCCATGCATCGCCTTTGACATCAATCCGAGGCCAAACCCGGAAGCAAAGAAGAAAGACGGCTACCGCAGATTATGGAAGCAATTGTGGTGGAAGTAAAAGGCTCATAAAGGCGGCTTCATCGTGGAGGAGCAACACCCGATTGGGTGTCCAACATCGCCCCGCTCTAAAGAAAATGGCACAATCAACCTCGCCGACTATAGGGACCTCAATGCCGCTTGCCCTAAAGACGAAGTTTCGCTACTCCATCACGGATGTCATCATCGACAACACGCGGCGTTTCGAAGGATGTCATTCATGGACGGTTTTTCGGGGTATAACCAAATCAAAATGCACCCTGAAGATGAGAAACATACTTCGTTCAGAACTCCGATGGGGATATACTGTTACACAGTTATGCCATTCGGTCTCAAGAACGCAGGCGCGACTTATCAGCGCGCCATGAGCACGATCTTCCAAGACCATCTGAGAAAGACAGTCGAATGCTACGTAGATGACTTAGTCGTGAAGAGCCGCGGATAAGGGCTACCACCTTAGCGAATTCGAACGGTGTTCGACATCGGCGCAGACACCAACTGAAAATGAACCCCACAAAGTCATTCTTAGGGATGTCCAAAGGTAAGTTTCTTGGTTTCGCTGCCACGACGGCGGGGTTTATGTCGACTCACAAAGTCCGAGCCATCCAAGAACTCCAACCACCCGTGAATCTCAAAGAATTGAGGGATTGCAAGGACGCTATGATATCCCAAGGTTCATCGCGAAATCTCTGCAGTGCCACTCTTCTCCAAATTGATGAAGAAGGGGTGTCGCTTACATGGGATGAATCTTGCCGCCAGCGCTCGAGGAAATCAAGCTGCTATCTTTGAACCCACCGCATCGGCATCCCCGATCTCGCAAGCCGCTCATGTATGTGCGGGCGACGAACACTCCTTGGCCGCCTCCTAGCACAAAATGACGACGCCGGTCACGCAGCGTATGCGATACTACCCGAAAGCAGACCTTGCAAGGAGCCGAACGAAGGTACCCCATGATCGAAGGAATGCCTAGCCCCGTATTCGCATTCGTAAAATGCGCACTACCTTGTCGGCCGACTATTCATGTCATCTCAAAGATGCACCCAATCCGAAGTCTTCATGACACAACCCGATCCCTAAATTGGCGCCAGCAAGGTGGGCTTTGTTGTCTCAAGACGACATCCATTTCATGCCGCAGAACTGGCCAAAGGGCAAGCTTATCCGCGACTCATGGCCACCAACCCGACGGGTCAAACACGGAATTATTCAAGACATGCCGATGAAACCCATGAGGTCAACACGACTTCACGAAGGAAATTACGCTCTACTTCGACGCTGCCTCTGCCTGACCGGGCTATCGTGGCGTGAGTGGGAGTAGTCTTGGTTTCCCCAAACCACGTGATACCCCAAGCCTTCTAACGGAGCCATGCTCCAACAACGGGTCGAGTACAATGCGATGCTCATTGACTCAACCCGCCAAAGACTTGGGGTGAAGCACCTCGAGGCTTATGGCGATTCTCACCATCGCCGCATTGATGACAGAGAGTATGAAGTTAGGAATGATGATCTAATTCCATGCCACCGAGCTGCTATCGAAATAGCCAAATCATTTGATTCCAGATCGAAAGCACGCATTGCTCCAAGAACACGACGCAGATGCTTTGGCTTCATTGGTACCAACTTGGCTCAACCGCTAGGAATGAGCCAAAGACGTCATCGCTATGAGCCGCTCTTCCGACCGTAATCCGCTTCGAAGTGAACACGACTCGTGGCACAAACCACCGAGCCAAGAGATTACGCCTCGATCATTGACTATGTTCTTTACTGTGATACTACCCGAGGACGCAGGAACGGATTCTCCGCAGACGCCTCGAGGTTTTACTTCGATTCGACGACAAAACATTGTATCGAAGGTCATACGACGCATGCCGCCCGATGCTCGCGACCGGCGAAGCACGTGAGGCCCTACAGAAGCCCATGATGGTACCGCGCTTCACCAACCGACCCAAGCTTTGGGATCGCCACTTAAGAATGGGCTATTATCGCCCAAGATGGTTAGCGACGCCGCTGCCTATGCCAACGCCGCCACGCTGCCAAATCCACGCTAATTACATACGGCACCACACGAAGATTTACATCCGACAAATGACCTCGGCCATTCGAGACATGGGGCATGGATATTGTTAGCCAATAGCCACCATCGCGAAGGGCATCGCTTTATCCCGGGCGATAACCGACTACTTTTCCAAATGGGCCGAGGCGTACCTTTGGCGAAGTCAAGACTAGTAGCGTGATAAGGTTCATCGTGCACCATATCATATACCCAGACGGCCCCCAGCGCATCATCCACGCATAATGGACCGCAGTCGTTAGTCTCGCTCACCCGATTCGCGGACAAGTTCGATACGTAACCTATCATCCACATTTTATAACCCATCACCAACGGGTTAGTAAGCCTTCAACAAGACGATCATCAAGATCCTCGACTAAGCTAACATCCCATAGCAAGCTGACCGATGAAAAGCTCTGAGAAAGCTTATGGGCGATCGCACTACAACCGCATCCCACCGTACAACACCATACTCGCTAGTATACGGCTATGGCCGCATTACCACTTGAGATTCAGATCCCGCCCTACGGTCGCGCCATGTAGGGATGACGAAAGTGAAGAGAATCATCGCCGCCTCGCAGTAACTAGAGGCGTTAGACGAGAACCGCTTAAAGCTCAACAACACATCGAAGTTTTACCAAGCCCGATCTCTAAACCTTCGCAAAAGGGTCGACACCGTCTTTCCGTATGGGCGAAGTTAGTCTTAGCCGCCCCACACCAATGATCCTCAACTCCAAGAAGAGAGGAAAGTTCCGTACCAAGTGGGAAGGTCCGCTTGTGATAGAAACAGCCTATTCAATGGAGCCTATCGCCAAGCCGATGGCGATAAGATCATGATGCCCATCAACGGAAATTTTGAAGAAATACTATCCGTAGTCTCTCAAACTCCCACTAAGTTATCATGTTAACAAATACCGATAACTAATTTCTCCAAATTCCTTGCCAATCCTCCTCAACAGATGGCGGGTCCCCAAAACCGCCATGTTAACAATCACCTCGATAGTTCCTCCAGATTTCTCCTCCGCCGATCCTCTCCACAGGATGACGGACCACTCCCACCGCCACGCACAAGACACCTCTGACAAAATCAACTTACTAATCCTCTTCAATAGGATGGTGGGTCCTCAAAGTTGCCCAGGTCGCAACTAACTCCAGTCATGTTAACACTAAACCTCTGACAAATTCCCCCTCCAATCCTCATCAATAGGATGGTGGGTCCTCAAAGTTGCCCAGGTCGCAACTAACTCCACCATGTTAACACTAAACCTCGACAAATTCCTCCAATCCTCATCAATAGGATGGTGGTCCTCAAAGCTGCCTGTGTCGCAACTAACTCCACTCATGTTAACACTAAACCTCTGACAAATTACCCCTCCAATCCTCGTCAATAGGATGGTGGGTCCCCCAAAACTATCATGTTAATGAGTACCTCAGATAGTTAGATCAGTCGTCACACTCACACGTCACTGAACGGCTTGGTCCTTTCTCGCACATTCTAATTCTATTAGAATGATCAAAGGGTAGTAGCCTACCATGCGATGAGCTACTATATCAATCAATCGTCACACTCACACGTCCCTGGACGATTTGATTATCCGCCGTTCCTGCGAATGGCGTTGTTCGTCGACATTGGCCTACCAAGTGATGTGCCCCTTCGACACTTATCCCGGCCACTCCCGCGAGTGACCGGTCGACCCGGCCGAGTCAAGGTAATCAAGAACACTACCAACCCGACATTTAATTTAACAGCTTGTAATTAACCCAACGCTCATACCTGCTAAGGGTAGAGAAGAAATTTTAGCGCTGAGTCTAAAAAAAAAAAACTTCTCGACAACTCATCATACTGAGGGGAATAGTATGGTTAGCCCGATTCAAACGGTAATCGATAAAGGCAAATCAAATCCGTTAACAGCTGAGGGTTTGCTAAAAATCCTAAGAGTCGGCCAGTCCAAAGGACGAGAACCAAGGACCGCGTGTATGCGCTATTCGAGACGAAGCAATCGAATGATATGAAAGAAAAGGAGTCCGCCTCTCATTTATAATAAAGGAAAGGGGATAGATTACAAAAGAGGGAGGTACGCCAAACCGAGGTCAAAATTCTAAGTCGCGACTCTAAGATCCCGGATCGCCTCCCCGTGTCCTCCTCCGTGGTAGTGAGGACCTTTTGGCGGATGTTCTTCGTGAGCGAGACGGCATTGTGAAGCTCTTCTTGTCTTCTAAGACCCTCGCTTCTCGAAATCAGCAATAACCAATTGCCGTTGACCTCGAAGCCTCTAGTTCCTTCAAGGCCTCGCCACGAATCGCTCTTTGGCGGCTAGGAAGGCTCGCAGCTTGGCGATGGTTTCTTCGCTCGATATGGATTTGTCGCGTCCGCCAGAAGACGAGGGCCTTCGGGCGCCTTCTTCCATCTTTTGCCATCGGCGGAAATCCATTCCACTTCGGGTCGCCAGCCTTTCGGGCTATGGTTCGGTCCAAGAACCGCCGCTTCCTTCAGATGGATTGCGACGCTCGAGGCCAAGTCCAAGAGATTCTTAGAGCGAAGAGCAATCAACTCTTCGCCGCCTCTTTCGCCGATGCTAGCGCCTGAAATGGCGGCCGCATCCGCTACTGGCCAAAGTGCTCAAGTTGCCTGTGTACATCCGCAGATGGGTTTGAGCTCACTAAAGGAGCAGCCTCATCCAATACCGCTTGGACGCTATCACGGCGAGGGTCTCAAAATCCTTGATCGTAGCCTCCACGAAGCTCCGCTTGAGACGAAAGCAGAGGAGAGAGAGGAGTATCCTCTCAGAGGGCTAAACCGGGACCTGAGTGCCGGTCGATGACCATGAGACTGCACCTCTCCCCGAGCCTCCTCCACCGGGCGGATCCTCTTCACTAATAAGCCTCCCCGAAGCGAAGCCATCTTGAGTAGCCGCCTCTTCGGGCGGAAGTACTGACCGCCGTTCTGGCCGCACAAGCAGCTGCCTCCCACCTCCTCCCTCATGGGATGAGACCACTTCGTGGTCCTGCTGTCCTTCTTCATCCTCCTCAAGAGACTTGAACTGTGGCCGCTGTACCTAAAAAAAAAAAAGAAAAGAAAAGGAAAGCCCGAAGTTAATCACATGCAACTTATCAAACAAAAGAGGGACCGAGAACGATACCTCCCGGCAGCGACGATCGGCCGGGTCGACTGCTGCTCGCTGCCACCACCAAGACCCCGATGTGGTTACAAAGAAGCCCAATGGAAGGAGAGACCTCTTCGGCGGACCCTCTTGGCCACCCTCGCTAGCGAACTTTTACCCTCCTCCCTGACGCCTTCTAAGGTGAAGGAGTGGGGTGGAAATCGCATCCGCAATCGACCGACAATAGCATCCCTAGCCCTCCAAACGCCTCCACTCTAACCAGCTTCTTGAGGGACCCCGCCACCAACCAAGGACGAGTGGGTCAGGGAGTGTGGAAGGACAACATGAAGTCATCACCCAAACCTCCATGAAAGCCCATGTCCCAGCCTAGCCCCGAGGACTCCTCGGTCGGAAGTGCTTCGCACCCCTCACCCGTAGTCGCCTAACTTCCTCCCTCCGAGGTACGCCGCCTCCTCAATATGGTGGCTGCCCCCACCGAGGTGTCCGAGAGCCACCTCTCGACGGGCTGCAGCGCCGGTCAAACACGAGGTATATAGGTCGAACCCCTCCGGGGAAGTACTCATGCCCCGATACCACTTGCAGTAGGTGAACGAGTGGCGAAGAACTCGGTCCCTCAAAGGCAGCCAAGCGCACACCAAGCACAACCGGCCATGGCGCTCAAAACCACGCCAAGGCCCGCCTACCAACCCCCTTCAATTTCGTGAGGGTTGATATTCCCAACATAGAGCTGGTCGTATCCAAATTGGCTCGAGAAACGGCTAGGAAGGTAGGGTTCCAAGAGGCATGACTGACCCGTACGAAGGAGATGGTAACTGTGTCAGATATTGACCACCACCAAGCCACCAAGGGTTAAGAGGGTGTGCCGATCCAGAGTGGAACCATCCCTGAGAGACTCGGCCGGGCCCCCGCCTCGAAATAGGGGAAACTCCAAAGAAGTCGAGTCGCCAAAGAAGGAGAGCCTTCCTCATTTCCACAATATCCCCGAACTTCCGTGAACAAGTCTCGAGCCGAGGAATGGGACGGTCCCGCTTCCCCGGGCGCTGGTGCACTCATCAAGCACTCGCAGCAACACCTAACCATGCCATCGCACGGTATGGCAAGTCGATCCGAGGGTTGGGGTCTTGGCAATCTCTTCTCCTCCATCCACTTCAACAAAGGAAACGCGACGTAATCAGGCCGACAACCTCCTGAGTCCACTTTGTATGCGTGCCGCCATGGCCGACAACCGCATATGATCGCCCATAGGCTAGCCGGACGGCCGGATAGACGATATCCACCGGATTGCTCAACGAAAAGGCGGGCACCACGCACCTCTTCAACCATAACATCAATAGCCGCGCGTGGCCTTGATGAGATCGAGTCCCCACCGATGGTGGTAGGATGCAAAAGTAGTCCCCACCGAATCCCCTTCGCCGTGATCAATAGTCTCCACTCCGCCACCCCGCAACCGAACGGATCGCTCCACGCCGCACACGACCACGAGAATGGGCCTCTTCCTCGCCTTCGCATGGGGAACAGTAGTCCGCCCAATTTTGTGGTCGATCCCTGATTCCTCTTCTGTCGCCTTTGTGGTCCACGGACCCAAGAGTGTCCAGACAAATGTGGTAGTGACAGAGAAGCTCCCATAGGGTTTCCACCACTTGAGGGGAATGGGTGGAAAGATGGTCGAGCTCCATTTGGCCAGGAATGTACTCTTCATATGGGAACTCCCCCATCGGCAGACCCGATACCTCATGCATCTCGTGAAGAGCCAACCCTAACTCCCCGGCGGTAGAAGGTACCGTCCGGACAAGAGAGCTCCAAAGACGCTTTGAAACCGAGGAGCGGAATCTTAATGCCGGCCGGGTGGCTCGATGGTCTCAACAGCTCAGATCCTTGGAGATCGTAATTCTCTCGCCGTAACTAACTCGTGATTCTATGCCACCGTGGACTGCTGCCACCGATGAATGTACCCAACCAGCGCGCTGAAATCCTTTTGAGGAAACCGCCCTCCCGCTTTAAAGAAGCGGTGACGGAGTTCTCACGTCGGCAAGCGCCCATAGGGAACTCATTTTGCGTAAGACCAGATGAAGAGCTGTCACACCTCGATGGGAGCCGCCGAATTTATATTCAACCTTGGAACCCGTGGAAGGTTCCGCAAGTGACTCCATCCTGAGCCGGAGTCAAGTCCCACTTCATCTTTCGAATCAAAGGAGCGTAGCTCGATTAAAGAAAATCCCCGCGTCATGCTGGGAAGAAAGTATCGAGCCTCGCCAACTTCACGCAACCATTTGCTTTCACCTAGGAGCGTGACTGAAGGATCAACTATGGCATCGCCAAACATGAAGTCAGGCTTCACCATTTCACTACGCTGATCGCTTAGCATCGCCAGATCGCTGGTTAACTCCCCGCAGCCGATAATGTCCTCTGATACACGCCGCAAGTCTCAGAAGTTCAATCGCATGAAAGACCGCACCGGTCAAGGAAGGGAAACCCGAGGAGCCGAAACCCGTGACACGGGCGAGGCCAATGGCCGTACTCTTTGGAAGGACCTCGTCGGAAAAGGTAGCTGCAAAATGAAATGAAAGTGTTAAAAGATGTCGACTCTTTGAAGCAGGCGAGCCGACTCGCCAACTCTTTGAAGCAGCGAAGCCTTTTCAGTAGTAAAGCAAGCGAGCTCGCCCAACAAAAGGCAAAGCCTCGCCTGAAAGCAAGACACGTTTGTCGTGACGAGCCTCGCTAGACAATCGAACTCGCCAAAGGCAAAGGCAGAAGTCCGCTTGTCGTTTAATTCGCCAAGATAACCGACTACCAATAGACAAGGCCCACCGAGGGACTAACAGAATCGTCCACCTAGTTCCACCAACTTACCGCCAGAAGCGGCGACGGAGCCACCGGGTACGTGGCGAAGAGGAAGCAAGCCCCTTCCCTTTGAGGTGGTCTTCGACTTGGGAGCCATTACGATCAAAATTGAAATCTCGGGTTTTCTTCGAAAACTTGAGCGGAAGATTTTTGAAAGCACGGTGGCCCCCCAACGGGAGAGACGAGCGCTTAATATAGGCAAGTCTCTACGATCGAGATTCATCGGCTTAGGTAAATCTCGGCGGCTGAGATTCATCGGTTGAGCACGAATTTCGGCACGATCCCTCGCCAAGCGAACGGACCAGATCAAAGGCGCCGCCAAATCGGCGCCGATCGAAGCGGTGAAGACGCAGGGCTCGCCGATCACATTTAATGCGAGCTGACACGCCCACGTTGCCCCATCTGGGGAGAAGACACGCGGCCTGCCATCCCGAAAGACAGAGCTCGCCACCCAAATGGTTTGAGCTCGCCCAAGACGGAGCTCGCCCACCAAATGGTCTGAGCTCGCCCAAGATGGAGCTCGCCCACCAAATGGTCTGAGCTCGCCTGAGAGAGAGCTCGCCCACCAAAAGGTTTGAGCTCGCCCAAGCTGGAGCTCGCCTGCTAAATGGTTTGAGCTCGCCCAAGATGGAGCTCGCCCACCAAATGGTTTGAGCTCGCCTGAGAGAGAGCTCGCCCACCAAAAGGTTTGAGCTCGCCCAAGCTGGAGCTCGCCTGCTAAATGATTTGAGCTTCCCCAGAGTTGAACTCGTTCAGTGATCTTTTACATAAGATCCACGAGGCGCATCATAAAACTGCATCGCACTCACCAAGGGCTAAAGACAATACATTCGAACAAAGTTATGACAACATGTCCCAAAATCAAGCAAGAGCTCAAACCATACGAAGATGGTAAGATGCGCCCAGACGCGTGGCCAAGCCTGTTCATTCAAAGTGTTTCAGACCATATCCAAACTTGATTTAGGTCTGAAAACTTTGAAGGGGGTCTTGTAGGCGGGAAAAATTGCCAACCCCGCCAGTCAAAGAGAGGAGCTCGCCTGTATGAGCCCAATAGCTTATTGGGCGAGTTTGCCTAAAAAGCCGCCTGTCCAACAAGCTCGCCCGCGCAGGGTCGATGCTTTCGAAGAGCTCGCCACAAGAGCCTAAAAGCCGCTTAGCTTAACTCGCCACCGAGGTCGCCTCGGCCAAGAACTCGCCTGCAAGAGCTCAAATGCCGCTCGCCCACAACAGTGGTCAGGCGAGGTTCGCATGTGGA
The DNA here is from genome assembly GCA_012295165.1 of Asparagus setaceus. NCBI lineage: Eukaryota > Viridiplantae > Streptophyta > Magnoliopsida > Asparagales > Asparagaceae > Asparagus > Asparagus setaceus. Next base: position 25,461,178 of record CM022701.1, read on the forward strand.
ACGGAGTTCGATCTCGACACGAGGTCCGCGACGCGGAAGTGAAGTTTCCTTCGTGACGAGGTTCGCCAAGCAAATAAACTCTTCACTGACCGGTTCGCCAAGCAAATAAACTCGACATTCAACCGAGGTTCGCAAGCCGGTTTCCTTCGTGACGAGGTTCGCCGAGCAGCGAAACTCTTCACTCGACCGAGGTTCGCCAAGCAGCGAAACTCGACATTCAACCGAGGTTCGCCAAGCAGCGGAGCTCGACATTCAACCGAGGTTCGCCAAGAAGCTCGACAGTCATGTGACGAGGCTCGCCCACAACAGTGGTATGACGAGGCTCGCCCACAACAGCGGTTTGACGAGGCTCGCCCACAACAGTGGTTTGACGAGACTCGCCCACCACAGTGGTTTGACGAGGCTCGCCCCACGCGATGAGCTCGCCCTCATGAGTCCAACTTCGCCTATCAGTCAACCCTGTCTGTGCGCCAACCACGCCTGCAAGGGGTTCGCCGGCACAACGAGCGCCAACTCACACTTCGAGGGGGTCCACCAGTTGGCCCCGCTTGTTCAGCAAGCTCGTCTGAACAGTTAGAACAACTCTTAAGCTCGCCTGCTCGCCTGACTGAACGGTGCCAATGGCGGCTTAGAGAAGTGGGCCCACCCACTTTCCACGTCACGGGTGATGATGAGACAAGGCTCTCATCACACCTATAGCGGTCACATCCCGCAGCTAGAAGGCATGGCGCCCCTCACCTATTAGTGGTCACATCCCACAAGTCAAGGGGAGGACCAGTTGCTTGTCAAAGCCCGCCTGATCAAGTGAACTCGCCTATGCAAGTTCAACCGCGCCTGCACGCTTCGCTCGCCTACTAACCGAGCACGCCCGCAAGAGGCCCGCCAGTTGACCTCGTTCGGCGAACTCGCCTGCAAGCTCGCCTGAGCACTCGAAAGGCTCGCCTGCTTATCCACTCTGCACATCCTGAGTTATGATAAGGCATGGTCCTCACTACCTCATCAGTGGTCACATCCCACAGTTAGAGAAGAGTATGGTACCCCTTAACTATCAGTGGTCATATCCCACAAATCAAGGAAATGGCCATGCCTCTCCTTGCCTATTTATAAGCCACCATCTCCACACGAGAGGGAGGCTGGCAATCAGGTTGTGAGAAACCACCACTGAGAAGAAAGAGCAAGCAGAAGAGTTACTCTTGCTCCCTCAACTCGCCTGAAAGCAAAGGCTTGATGGTTGAAGTAGACTCCATCCAACTCTCGATTTGAGGCTCTCGAGCTCTTTGCAAACTCTTGCATCAGAGCCCTATCTAAGCAAGCTCGTAGAACTGAACTCAACCGCCCGAAGCTTCATCACAGATCGAAGCCCGATCACGACGCCGACGGATCGTCTAAGGGAAGCAAACTCGACTCAAGCATCGAGGGAGGCTCTACCGCTACCGACTAACCCATCGCAAACAAGAAGGGCCTTCCTTCGCCGTTGTAAAGACCTATTCTTAATTTGTAAACAAACAATACAAACAATACAACCGAGAGGGAATTTTACACCAAACACCGCCTACCTAAATTGAAACGTAATCAAGAAGGTTATGTTAATTAGGCAAGAAAAACCGCCTATAATGTAATCGATTTTATAACTAAAATGACAAACGCGTCTCTTTAGTTAACTTTTTAAATTTAATGGAGTTTAATCACAACCGCTGATTGGTTAAAGATCTAAGGGTAGAGATTGGGTTCTTAGTTCTCATATTTATAAGGAGTTCTCATTTGATCCTACCATATATATATATATATATATATATATATATATATATATATATATATATATATATATATATATATATATATATATATATAGAATGATGGATATGAGTCACACTCATTTTGCTAAATAAGCTACTTAAGAGATAGAGTGGTGAGGTCCACACCTTTGATGTGACTAGAAGGTGGGCCCCACCAGATGGTTATTCGATAGCTCATTTAGCAAAATGAGCCACCTCATATACATTATTTCATATATATATATATATATATATATATATATATATATATATATATATATATATATATATATATATATATATATATATATATATATATATATATATATATATATATATATATATATATATACATCTTGTCATCATTCAACTAAAAGTGGAAATTTTACATGGAGCGATGTAGAAAATTTGTAATGAGAAAGAAAACTTGTGTAATTTATCTAGAATTCTAGCGCTAATATTGGAGTAAGGATTCTACCAGAATACACATGTAATCGGGCGATCTATACTATACACGGGTGGTTAGAAGGTTAAATTGAGAATTGTGACTATCCAATCAATGGTGTAAACTACGTATACGGATGGTTTTGTGATCCCTATTGCTAATATTGTTAGGATAAATTCACAAAAAACTCAATGCTTTGTGTTGTTTTCCACAAAACCACCTAATCTTTGTTTCCCACTAACACCTCCTAACTTTTCTTGCAAACCCACAATTTTTTCTTTCTCATCATGTACGCATCGGGGTAGAAGCTTTCGATCATTTGATCCCCACTTGTTTAAGAATTTCAAATAGTCTTTGTTTCTAATTAGCAAATTGTGGAATTTCAGGCCAATTTCTCAAGATGGCTTCATCATTCAATCTATCCAATTCAAGAGATATTTTTATCGTTCAACAGTCATGATACAAATCTCTATAATTGGAACTAATTCTGGATGGAGATTACGGTTCAAGAATCTGGTGTCAAAGTTGGGGGCTTTGGGAAAATGTTAGGGGCTTTAGTGGGAAAAACAATTTTCAAAGGATTTTTATGAGATAGGGCCCAAAGTTTTGGGGTTATTGTGAAATTTATCTATATTTTAATTTTAGTAACGTCAAGTTGAAATATCATCGCTGTAATTTACTAGCTTAGCTAAATTACAGGTGCATAATGCTAATGACAAAAAAAGGAACTATACCAGTATAGTTTCTAGAAAATTAATATAAATATTTTGTAAGAAATAAGTAATATTGAAAGACATATTTAAGAACTTAATACTATAATTTTATGGGATCGATGGATATAGATCGACTCATGCACACTGTTCTTTAGTATAATTTTGGTTTATTTATTGATTTGAGTAAAAACATTTTATAATTTATTTTTAATGTTTAAGTGGAGAGTTGAGTTTTTCTACTATAGTTGCAAATCATTATCTTCTCACTTCTATATCATTTTGATTATTACCGGTCTGCAAGAAGATTTCTTTATGTCAAGTTCTATACCTCTTCTTTAAGTAATCTTGACCATCACAACCATTATTTATTCTTTTTTTATATTTGAAGAGTTAATGTCAATAGAAGTATTTTAGTGTTTTGAATCTATCAATTTGTTTTTTATTTAAATCTCTAATTTGAAGCTTTTGTAATTTGCTTTTAAATTTCATTTGTTTGTAAAGGGAATTCAAAGTTTTATTTTTGTTATTTTGTTGTTGTTGTGATAATTCAGTCTGAAATTGAACCCAAGACCGTACAAGTCATATTAGAACCTCTCGACTGTCTAGATCACCCATGGAGGCTGTTATTTTTGTTGATTTGAGAGAGAGAAATTGCATTTAATGAGAGGGATAAATGGACATAAGTTCAGATCCTTTAAAGTTACCAATTTACCCTTAGGAAACCAAAGATTTCTCTATATCAATGCTGTCTAGAACAAGAAAATTTCTCGGCCCCTTCTGTTATATCTTGAGAATTACAGAGTCTAATGAGCTCTTGAGAGCTGGCCACGTGTCATAATTAACTAGCTGAGTCCTATAATCGAAAAGCCCGACCAGGTGAGAGCACCGCCGATTTCTCTAGCGGTTCGGGTCTGAGACGAATGATGTCCTCAAGCAAGGACCTGCTAAAGGAATTCAAGTCCGAGACGAAAGGTGTCTTCTACTCAGACTTCTCGAATGATGACAACCAATCAGCTTTGCCGCCCAGTGGCCATCACACTAATACATGGCTAGAGTCATCATGACTTCTCGAGTCGAAATCATAATGACTCCTCGGACGACGCCAGCACTTCAGTCATTCTGTTATTATTGCATTAAACACAAAGGTGACTCATTCAACCGACCGCCAACATGTGTAAAATGCAGTATGACTGACTGACTGCATCGACCCTGTCAAATTACCAACGTGCCCCCCACAAATTTTCTATAAATTATGGACAACTCCACTATACCAAGGTACGCTGGATAATGCTCTAAAACTAGATTTTGCATTCTGCAAACTGGCTTAATCTATCACTGACTTGAATGCCTAAGCGCACACCGGAGAAACCATCTCCGGCCCTCTAACGGGTGTTGTCTGTGTAGGGACTGTTCTCGGGAAAAGTTGGGATGATTGTCATTGCTTGAACTGCTACAAACTTCACCGCATAAACGAAATTCGTAAAAAGATTGCCTTTTATAAGGCTTACAATGAAAATCAAAGAATTACAACTTTAACCCTAAACAAACACGAGGATCTCTATTTTACGGGTCCTCGCTATGGGATTCTTTGCCTATGCCGGATGTATTCCGTGGACCACCGCGATTCCTTTCCCAAGTGTTGATCGAATGAGATGCGGATGCGGATCTAGATCTAAAAATCCTCCTTTTTACGGGAATTCTTAGATCGATCGATCCGAGATCTAAACGAATACGAGATTAATTCGCCAAGGAACTAATCAGCGTAGTGAGCGAGATCGACCAGCGAACTTCGTTACTCTTCTTCGGATCAAGGCCAAGCTTGATCCAAAGGATGGTTTGTCGTTGTAGATCCGATCTCAAAACTTTGGATCTCGAATGAAATCATAATGACTCTGACGACGCCAAAGACTTCACCATTCTCATATTATTGCATTAAACACAAAGGTGACTCATTCAACCGACCGCCAACATGTGTAAAATGCAAGATGATCGACCGATCGACTCGCCAAATTACCAACGTGCCCCCCACAAATTTTCTATAAATTATGGACAACTCCACTATACCAAGGTACCGGATAATGCTCTAAAACTAGATTTTGCATTCGCAAACCGCTTAATCTATCATCGACTTGAATGCCTAAGCTGCAGGAGAAACCATCTCCGCCCTCTAACGGTGTTGTCTGTAGGATCGTTTCTGAAAAGTTGGGATGATTGTCATTGCTTGAATCCGTTACAAACTTGATTAAACACAGCGAAATTGAGAAAAAGATTGCCTTTTATAAGGCTTACAATGAAAATCAAAGAATTACAACTTTAACCCTAAACAAACACGAGGATCTCTATTTTACGGGTCCTCGCTATGGGATTCTTTGCCTATGCCGGGATGTATTCCGTGGACCACCGCGATTCCTTTCCCAAGTGTTGATCGAATGAGATGCGGATGCGGATCTAGATCTAAAAATCCTCCTTTTTACGGGAATTCTTAGATCGATCGATCCGAGATCTAAACGAATACGAGATTAATTCGCCAAGGAACTAATCAGCGTAGTGAGCGAGATCGACCAAGCGAACTTCGTTACTCTTCTTCGGATCAAGGCCAAGCTTGATCCAAAGGATGGTTTGTCGTTGTAGATCCGATCTCAAAACTTTGGATCTCGAATGCAAATCTCCCCGCAAGTCTAGATCTTGATCTCCTTTCCTTGGAAATTCTCTAACTCTAGGCACACACAAGAGTTCGGCTATCTCCTCTGCTTTTATCTCGCCCACCTCTGAAAATGAAACCCTAGCCGCCACATTTATAGATGCAAAGAGCGGATGCGGCGAATCGGGCAAAAGCCCATTCGCCTTGGTGTCTCGCCGGGCGAGACGCTTTGGTGTCTCGCCGGGCGACACCTCTCGGTGTCGGTTTTGACCGAAGCGTTGCGTGGCTTCTCTCGCTGGTTTTCCGAGCTTAATTTGAGGCTTCAAAGTTGGTTTATCCTTCACTGCGACTCATGGCGCATCAGTTCACCAAGGTTCCGGAATCACCGACACCGTAAAGGAGAGAGCTCTTTTCGTATTTTCAGCGCCGCCTCGACGCAGGGGCCGCCGCCTCTTGACTTCTCGCTAACCGCTAGCGGACCGCCGAAAACTCGCGAGGGCGCCTTGAGGAGAGCGCTTATGCCGCTGCTCACTTGTTGTGTCGCCAACGATTTGCCATTACTTCATCTGATGACTTGTCGATTATTCTCGCCATCACGAAGCTACGCTCGGGACTTATAGGCAATTTTCAACGCCACAGATACCCTCCAAAGCGCTTTGCCTCGCCTTTTATAGAAGAAGCCAAATACTTTGATGTGATAGGCCCGCACCTTCACGCGGTAATAGGACTCAAAACGGCTTCAAATCTTGATTCTCCGATTCTTTCGTGACTATCCGCTTTGTAGGATAACTAAAAGTGTCGCGGTGCTGCATTTATTGTCCGACCGCCGAAATCTTGACTCGATGGTCGATGAATGAATTTTCTTATTTTTAGCTCGTGGATCGTGAGTTGTCGCCGAACTGCTCATCCAATTCCGTGAGACTTAGCTTTGAATCGCTGAAATCTCCACCGCATGGCTTGGCATAAGACTAAACCCCTGGGAGGATATTGAGGATTCATCCTTTGATTGGTGAACTCTATCGCGATGCTCGCAGATCACTACGCTGAGGGATTTTCTCGAGATGTGACGCGTTGTCCCAAGATCAAAAATTTTCTCTAATTCAACCTCCAATTGGCAATTTTTCATCACAACGAATTGTCCAAATACGTAGGTCGAACCTGGAAGCAATTGGGGATTGTCGAAGTTATCCTTAAGAATATAAAACTATTCTCCGGGAACTTCTCGACAAAATAGGAAATAGTTTAGACTCGTGATACCTAGTTGGAGTATCGTGGTGGGAGAATCCTACCCTTGTTGGAATAGAATTAGGTTATCCTCCGTGAACTTTCCAATAAATTAGGGAACAGCTTATACTCATGTTCCTTATCTGAGTATTCGTGGGTTCACCATCATGGGGATTTATCGATCCTACTGAGAGGGAACCCTTCATGAGTTGCATTCATTGTCCCGACGCAAGTTGATCCGCTGGTCGTGGTTGGAATTGTATACTATTAGTGCCTCGGTGGGAGTTTTCTTGGGGACCACATTTAAGGTCTCCTTTGAGGAGGTGCCTCATGATAGGGCTCCTGCCACGAAATGAAAGAAGCTCTGCATGGTTCGCCAGGACCCTATACTCTCCTGTGGGAGATCGATGAACCCGACCTCGTAGGAGTAATGATTGACCCTTGTGTACATCCCGATTGACTCCATGCATCTAGGTTGACATATCCCATTTCTTGGTGCAATGAGGTCGGCTCTCTATGATAGCCCACCGAAACACTTGAGTCTCTATCCCGCTTAATTGGGGACTAGTCTTGTTAGCTAGTTCATCCTCAATTTGGTGGTCTTGATGAATTCTTTTTGTTGGTAAGATGTTCCTCCAAAGCTAGGTATAGCGGGGTTACTACCAAAGGGCTGTAGAGGACCAAGCTGCGGAAGTCGGTCGTCGGCAGTAGTTCCATTGTTGTTGTGACTTGCGATCTGTCATTTTCATTGTCACAAAGATTCATAGGATTCTTGGCAAACCCTCAGCCTTCAACGGATTTGATTTGCCTTTACCGACACCGCTTGAACCGCTAGCATGCGGATTATCGAATCCCGCTCAAGATGTGACGTTGTGCTAAAAGAATGAAACTCTTTTAGACTTGGTGCTATGACTTTGAATACATAGACTTTGTCACTTTTCACGGGTAAAAGACTAGCGGCCAGCGTGTTAGGCGGTGACTTTGGGGTTATTGGCCAACCCCGGCCTTCAACGGATTTGATTGGCCTTTACCGATCACCGCTTGAACCGCTAGCATGCGGATTATCTGGATCCGTTCGCACATGGCGTTGTGCTAAAAGAATGAGACTCTCTTAGACTTAATGCTACGATGTTGAATACGAGGCTTCGTGACTCTTTACGGGCAAGAGACCACCCGACAACGCTGGTAGGCTGGCTTCATCCCTTCTTAGGCTTCGATAAAATACCCTTAATCAAGCTCGTGTCTTCTTCAATCTAAAAGGACTAAACCGCAACGCTGCGTAGGCGCTGGCTTTATCCCTTCTTAGGCTTCGATAAAATGCCCCAAGATGAATCTTGGTGTCTTTGTCCCGAGAATGACCGAACCGGATCGAATCGGTGAATGGAATTGATTGTGGGAAAGGAAGAATTTTATATTCTATCTCAGGAAGATGGAGAGGAAGGATTTTATATCTTGTCTCCAAGTGCCGGAAAGAAAGAATTTTATATTCTATTTCCGTGTCTCCTTTGTCCGGTAGAGACGAACCCCAAGTGAACATAAGAAAAGAAGGATTTTATATCCTGCTTCTTAGTCTTGGAGAGGAAGAATTTTATATTCTATCTCCTAAGAAGGAGAGGAAGGATTTTATATCTTGTCTCCAAGTGCCGGAAAGAAAGAATTTTATATTCTATTTCCGTGTCTCCTTTGTCCTGGTCGAGACGAACCCCAAGTGAACATAAGAAAAGAAGGATTTTATATCCTGCTTCTTAGTCTTGGAGAGGAAGAATTTTATATTCTATCTCCTAAGATGGAGAGGAAGGATTTTATATCCTATCTCCAAGAAAGGGAAACTAAAAGTGGGATCTCCACTTCGAGAATCTCTTAAGGTGAAACTAAGAGTGGGATCTCCACCGAGAATCAAGAGATACGTGTAGTTTTCACTTTTATAAGATTCGCCACCGATCCAAGGTCTCGTTTATCGAGAGTGTTCCAATTTTAGTACTACCGCCATGGGAGGGCGGACTGAAATGGAATGATGGAGGCTTCGCTCATCGAAAGTGATCTCCTAATTTGAGTGGACCTCTTGTTCATTGAAAGGAATCAAGAGGGATTTTGATAGAGGATCAAAAATTTTATAGACCCCTTGCTTATTGAAAGAAGTCAAGGGGAATTTTGCCGGTGGAGGGACCGAGAAAATTTTGTGGACCCACCACAATGAGTTTGATCGGTGGGGAATTCGAGGAAAGAATTAGGGTTATCTCCGAGGAAAATATTTCCAAGAACTTCCTCCAAAACAGTTATCCCGAAGGTACTAAGGATAGTACTTCTTCGTGAACTTCCCATTGATCGGCATTAATTGCCTATCGCCTTCTGGGTGATAAGGCGATATGCCATTGGAATAGACCGCTTCAATCACAAACGCCCTTCCCATTTGGGTTCAAACTTACCCTTCCTCTCGAGTCGAGAATTATCTGGCCGCCGAGCAATGAGGACCAAGTCTCCTCCTTGAAGCTCCTTTGTCTGACTTTCTTGTTGAAGGCCCCGACATCCTTGCTTGGTAAAACTCAATGTGCCGTTGAGCTTCCAAGCTTTTCATCTAGCATCTCGAAGTTCTTCGAGGCGCTTTTGATGTAGCTCCTCTGTCGTCATCTCGGTTGCGAGAGCAATGCGGAGGGATGGAATCAACTTCCAAGGGCGGACTGCTTCACACCCATATACCGAGAGTGCGGGGTAGCCCGGTCGGTGTCGCGAATCGTCGTGCGTCGCCCGAGTGCTTCTCGAGTTTATCATCGGTCGCGTTTGTTATTTTTCACCAGCTTCTTGAGAATTTTAATGATCGTTTTGTTGAAGGCCTCCGCCAACCGCTTGCGCGGATTGTACGCAGCTGAGGAGACGCCCCGATCTTGAATTTCTCGCAAAACCGAATGAAGGCATTGCTAATGAACCGGGACCGCTATCATGTAACGATCCGCCTTGGTACACCGTGGTCGATAGATGACGTGGTGCTTGATGAACCGAATTACATTGTCGGCTTTTACCTCTTTGAGGGGAATCGCCGCCCACTTGAGAAGTAATCGGTGATCGCCAGATAAACCGATCACCTTTGGCCGACAGAGGAAAGATTGGGCCTACCACATCCATGCCCCATGTCTCAATGGCCAAGATGTGGCCGACGGGTGAAGTTGCTCGGGAGGTTGATGCGTAGTTTGCGGTATTTGGCACGCGGACATTTCCGGCATATGCGATCGCATCATTGACCATAGTAGGCCAAGAGTACCCCATCCTCCTCGATCCGATCATAGAGCTTAGGACTGGCCGGTGCGCACCGCATTCTCCTCCGTGTGCTTCTTGGAGAACTTCCTCTGCCTCTTTGTTTGAAAGGCGCCGAGTAGCAAACCGTTATACCCACGCCGATAGAGCGCCCGGGTTTCGTATTGTAGAAGAACCTTGGCTCTTCGACGGACTGATTCACGCCCTTCATATCTTCGGCAGATGCCGCAAGACGTAGTCAATAATAGGGAAGCGCCAATCTCGGCTCAAGTCCGACTTGGGTTGCATACACTTCCTTAGTGACTACCCTTTCGTCATTTTACGTCTGTCATAAATAGGAATGAATAATCGGTGGGTCCTCACCGTGACCATTTGCTCGGCCTCGAGGTTGCGCCAAAGACACCGCTAATGCCGCCAGCAGACCAGATACGATTCGAGGCGCTGAATGTACTCGATGAAGAATCCTTCAAACGAGTCCGCTAACTCGATAGCGTACCGATGGTATGGGATTAAATCGGGTTCGACCTCATAGTCCCCGCGAAGTCTGCTTTGACAATGAGTTGGGAATCCCGAAGGCTTCGAGATACTCTACCCCGGCTCTTTAGCGAAGCTAAGTCCAATGAGGAGCGTTGTACTCTGCGACATTGTTAGAGCAGGCTCGGCCGCTGAATAAGCCCGAGGCATGACATGCTTCCTCGGGAAACTAAGACTACTCCGACCGCGAGATCTTAGAACATCCGGGCGCCGCCACGCTGGTAGCTCGACGCCCATCAAAATATAAATGCCACACCTGTTGGTGCAGAGTTGTGTTAACCTCGTGGGTCTCATCCGTAAATCATCAAATAGTTCACCGTATCCTTTGTTGGGTTGGTCGCCAAAAGATCGCAGATGGCTTGTCCCTTAATTGACTTCGCCGCTTGAAGTGCAAGTCATACCGGGACAAAAGTAAAGCCCATTTCGCCAGCCAATTCATAGAGGCCGGCCGCCATGAACACCAACAGATTTACGTTAGAAATGGCGTAGATCGCTTGCCCAACTAAGTAGTGTCGCATTTTCTCAATCGCAAAGACCGGTAGCGAGACACTCTTTCTCGGTCATTGGGTAGCGAGATTCGCACCCACCAAGGTTCGGCTTAGATAATAAACCGCCGCCGCGGACCGTGGTCGCCGCCTTGCGCAAGTAAAGCACTCAACTAATGGTTCGCCGCTTTGATATAAATCAAGAACGGTTTACCCGACTTCAGTAACGAGTACGTGAGGATTCGCCGATATGTTTTGATATCTTCGAATGCCTTCGACAAAGGCCATCCCGCATAAAGGACACCCCTTTTGTTCAAATTTTAGAGAATGGTCGACATTTTCCTGAGAGGTTGGAAATGAAGCCGGATGTACGCCAATCGCCTCGTAATCCTCGAGTTCCCTTAGATTCTTTGGGGTTGCAATTCATTGATTGCCTTTATTTTGTCGGGGTCAATGTGGATACCTTTGTTGGTAACAACTAATCCGAGGAATTTGCCGGACATTCCGAGGAAAGACTTGGTGGGGTTCATCTTTAATTGATGAGTCCGCATGAGGTCGAATACCGCCCTCAAGTCCCGGATATGGTCATCTTTGTCACGACTTTTCACAACCAAGTCATCGACGTAACATTCGACCGTCTTCGAAGATGATCCCGAAGATCTTTGTCATTGCGCTACCGGTAAGTGGCGCCAAGATTCTTCAACCAATGGCATGATCGTAAATGTAAGATGCCTAGAGGAGTTCTCAACGCCGTGCTTTGCGCCATCCGGATGCATCTTGATTTGGTTGTAACCCGAGAACCCATCCATGAAGGACATTCGCCAAATCCACATGTATTATCGACGCATCACATCGGTGATTGGAAGTGGGAAGTCGCCTTTGGGCACGCTGCATTCGTGATCTCAGAGTCGACGCAAATTCGATCGCCCCGCTCTTTTTAGCACCGAACAATATTCGCCACCCAACGGATGTTGAACCTCCTGATAAAACCCGAGGCTATGAGCTTCTTTACTTCCGCAACAATTGCCTCCATAACTGTGGACTAAACCGCCTCGCTGTCGCTTGACAGTTTGGCATCCACTTTAATGTCGAGGCGGTGCATTGCCACATCGGGGTCGAGCCCCGCATGTCCTCAGAGCTCCGTGAGAAAACATCGATATACTCTCGACAAGAGTGATCAACCTTTTCTTTTCCTCCGGGGAAGACTGCTAATATTTATAAGTTTAGGTGTGCTTCATTACCCATGTTGATCCGACTACCTCGCCTTCACGGAGGCTCCTCTCGCCAAACCGTCCCCATATCGCATGTTGAGGTGATGGACCCATGGGTCTTCCCATGTTGGCAATTCTTCGTCTTCTTCGGTGTAGTGGGGTCCATCAGAGCCATGTTGGACATCAACCCCCAACATCTTGCCGATGCCGACGCCGAGTCCCGTGCAAATGAATCGGATGAGTACTCGTCGTCTAGGTTGGGTGGTTGGTTATTGATCAACCAACAACACTCATCTTCTCAAGAGGATGCGATCCCAATCCCCTTTAAACTGTAATAATTATCGGTTTTCCTTCTACATATGTACTTTGGGTGGAACGGAGATCCCCGCCAAAATAAAGTCCTTCTCCCAACGCAGTCGCACTCCCACTTCTTCATGAGGTGTCAGCTGGCTATATCCGAAAGATGAAGTTTCGTTTATCTTCATCGAACCCGTCTGCGAGGAAGTAGTTGGCGTGGGAGTTAACTCCTCTCGCCAGACTAAGTCCTTCTTATGCCTCCTTCCCTTGGACGACGAAAGTCGCCTTGATGAGTCTCAAGGTGCTTCAGATACACAGATGACCGAATTGGCATATGCAATTCGTGGTCATTATATAACTTTTCATTACATCATTCAAACACAACGAGTACTCTAAATCATCTTTTATTTCTTCTTCTAAGTCGCCACTTACAACTTTCATCTAAGATCCTCTTCGCCAAGATTGACTACTAAGGGTACAATGTCATTTAGAACAAAACCACCTTTATAGTCAAGCCCGGCCCGATATCGGCGTCCTCACCGCTGTCCGTGCTATGGGCCGATGATTCAAGATCGGACTCATTACCGTAAAGGAGAGTCGGTGAAATAATTCTCCAGCCCTTTAAACGGTTGTTTGTCCGCGACCACCGCCTTAACCTCGCTATTAGTGTCGACATATTTCGCATTAATCGATGGAGGGTAGAGGGACTATAACATGGTTATGGATCCAAGGGCCACCCAACAACAAGTTATAGGAAGTCTTTGCGCCAATGACGAAAGGTGTGACTTCGACTTTAAGTCCCCATCCGACACTTAATGCGGATTTTACCAAGTGGCCGACCCACCGGTGTTAAATCCGTATATCACGGTGCCGCCAAGCAGCTCGCCGACAGAATCCCCGTGCTATACATCAGCAAAGGCATGATGCTCATAATGAACCCGGATCAACTTGGATCCGCTGACTTCGCTGGAACCAATGTACCTGTGAAGTAGAGCTGCCTGTCATGCTTCGGCGTCTTCGTGCGCATATCCTCCTTAGAGAACGCGGATGCGTGGAATATGCTTGAGGCCACATTGCATTCCCGGCCGATGACTCGCTCCTCCGACTTGATTTAATGTGGGTTAGGAAGACCTCTCGAGTCCGCCAACGCTTCAGCTTGGGTTTCCTTGGACAACCTCAATAGCTCGTATAAAGTTATTCTTGCCGATGTTGGCCAATTGTGCCATCACATCGGCGGTAGGGAGAGCTTGTGTTCCCGGTCTATCCCTTCCAATCGGGCGATTAAACCGGATCGCCGGGTTGCACCTCGTGATTTGCGTGTTGTTTCCTTCGCTCGTGGCGCCCTCCTTAGGAGTGGCGGGAACCGTGGAATTGTTACTACCCCAAGCTCCGCTAACGCTTTAGCATTAAGGTTGGAGTCATCGGGTATTTGTAAGCGTACTCCGCCCTCCACGGTGACAAAGGCTTCTGTTCCTCCTCAGACAAAGAACATGTAGGAATTTGCTCGCCGCCGCCGAGTAGAACCGCTGAGGTAGCATTGCAAGATTTGCCCTTTCCCTTGACTTTTTAGACGAAGACGCCGCCCATCGATCGCCTTTAAGTAAGTCCGTGGACCCATAGGAGTTCGCCATTTGGGTCGTGCGCACTAACCCCTTCTCTCGCCGCTGTGGGGATCGCCATTCACCGCCTTCATTCCCACTTTGACCACGGTTTCGCCGGAACCGTGTTGTGGCACCGCCCCAAAGCTTATGGACGCCGCTTGCGCCCACTTGCTTTCCTTATTTGGTTTTGGAGTGATCACCCCACTTCAATCAAAGCTTGATCTTGTCCTTCACCGTAGCATGACTTGGTCGGGTGGTGTATCGCCCTATGATAGGCGCAATACTTGGGGTCCGTCGTCCTTTGAGCTTCCTCCTGGTTGACGATCGATGGCAGTTGGATCTTGTTGTTGTCTAGCAAGTACTTGAAGATCCTGTGCACCTCTTCGCCCCTCGAAGAATACGCCTGGGAAACCCGGGCGGACGCTTCTGCGAGATCGTTGTTGTTGATGGTCCGCTGGCCGGCGGTACGCACCGGAAAGTTTGATGCGATCAACATTCTTCATTGGTGCCTTCCCTTGTTCCGGGACAAAATTTTGGTTCCGTGGATTTGGCGTCACGACCTCGCTCGCCTTCTCCCTTTTGAGGAAACGCCGCCTCTTCCCTCGGACTTTCAAGTCTTTCCATGTTTTAGACGGTGCAGTGCCCATCGCCCTGATCACGTCCAGCGAGAGGTTATGCTGGCAGGTCTTGAGGATGAATTCTCCGTGATTGGGTCACGGCAGTTCATCGCCTTGTTGCGGAACCGTTTGACAAAATTATCCACGGTTTCTCCATCCTTCGCTTCGCCCCATAACGCACCGAGTGAAACCTCTCGTGTCGCCATCGAAGAAGTTCGCCAGAACATAGATTCCATGTCTCCCCATTTGTTGATCTGCCGCTTTGAGACGGCGATACCAATCGAAGGTCACCGGTGCCGACGAATGACCGAACCATCAAGGGCTCGCACGAGATGACTCCCAAATGGCTCTTGAAGTAGATAAGATGTTGAGTGGGGACCCTCTCCCATCGAGCGGCGTGAAGTTTATTAAATTAAACTTCACGGATAGGGATTGACTCCCACTCTCTGCAAGGACACGGAATCCCGTCTTCTTCACTTCTTGAGCCGAGATGAGCGAAGTTGACCTTGCTCTCGGATCCTTGATCTTGTCATTTTCACTTGCATTTCGTCCCTGATTTTGAGGTGGGACCATGGTGTCTTCATTGGCGTTACGCTCATCGGTGTTAAGGTCTTGCTCTTCATCCGTGTCGCTATCCGTCAAATTGACATTGTTGCGACGACTGCCCTCACCCTGGCGATTAATCATCGCTTGCATCTGCCGGTCATGCATTTCTCTCATCTGCTGCATGGCCATGTCCATCTCGAGGTTTGAAGTTGTCTTTCTGTTTTGCCAAGGCTTCTTCAAGTAGCTTGGCCACCTCAGCTGCACTAATCATGAGTGCTTCACGAGTATGACCTTCACTAGAGACGGTGTTATCGGATGCCATTGCCGAGCCGTCATCCGATACTTCATCTTCCGAAGGTACTCTTCGTTGCGGACTGTGCCTTGAAGGGATCCTCGTTGCGGTCGTGATAGTTAGGCCGTCGATAGTACCGGCCCGCAACCGAGTCACACGTTGGGAGGGCTCTGGAATGCCGCGTGACGGCGTTGCCTTGTTGGTCATATTGATGGTGACCTCAAGCAGCTCATCCTTGCCTTGACAGAGTGCATGTCTTCTTCGGGAACGCCTTGACCGAGGTCTTGGCGGTTCGTTGGTGCTCAGTCTTTGGAAGACTGACACCCTTTCCGGAGTTTTATGGCAAGATTTACACCTGAGCACCGCCTTGATCAATTTAGTACAAATGCAAGAGGATGCGGTTTCGGAGAGCTCGTCTCTGAAACTTCTTCCTTCCCCAAAGACGATAGTACAACTCGTCGGCATGAGTGCGGAGCAACCTACCGCGGCGGCGACATCGCTCTCGTATAACGCCATCATCAGATGACGACGTCTCCATCTGAGGTTGGGTTGGCGTCACGAAGCCTTTGAAAGTTACGCGCCTTAACTTTTTCTTCTCAGCAGACTCGTGGACCCCTTGTGGGATGCTCAAACGAGATGCAATTGGAATTCTAGAAGCCTGAGATGTTTCAGCTTGCTCATGACTCTCCGGACCGGGTAATCCAAATGTTTCTTCACCGGTACCTTGCCTTTATTTCTGGTCGTGGACCAAGACGACAAAACACCGGTTGTCGGATTTCCGGACTTAACAGTTGATACCTCAACCTAAAAGCGAAGAAAGGGGCGAAAAGCCCATGGTCTCCGCTAAGGCATGGAGGACCGCCTTGCCGGGCGAGATTATGTCCGTTCGCCGGCGCGAGATAAGTTTAATCGCCGGCCAGAGGGAGGCCTTAGGTCGCTTCGCCGGCGCGAGACGCTTTACACCGCCAGCTGTAGGCGAGGCGCCTTTAGGTCTTTCGCCGGGCGCCGGCAGCCGCCTCTACCGAAGAATGTTGCCGAGGCGAGTCTTGAGCCGATGTTGATGTCGACCGGGACCCATGTTTGACGATTTTGAGCCGATTCCACGGTTAATTTCGACTCACGCACCTTGCGAATAATGGCACGTGATAACGCAGCAACGCTGCACGACGCTTTGGGCATAGCGTTTTGGATCCGCCGAGGGTGGAGCGATCTCGCTTGACGTGGTTCCATTCTTCTGGCCGGCGGCTTAGAGGAGTTACCACCTATCTTCGTCTTACGGGGCTCGTGCCTCGCTGGGACTTCAGATCCGGCTTGTATCGGACACCGTCCGTGGATTCTAACGCTGCGTATTACAGCGCAAAGGCGTTGTCGACGCCGTTGGCGGGCTCTCTTTGAGAGAGTCACATCGCCTTCGGCGGACTTTTCCTCATTGGCCGGAGGAGGGAGATCAGATCTGGCGCCTTTGGATGGCGCGGAGGAGTTATTGCCGTCATTGTTGTTGGCGGCGGCGAGGAGAGCGTCAGCTTCAGTTGGTGACGCCTTGTGAGTCCTCCTTGCAGCGGAGGGCTTCTTCGCCTTGCGGGGGGAAAAGGAGTTGGATGAAGCAGAGAGATAGGTCTCAAATTTCTCCTGGTCGAACTCGTACTCGACCTCTTCGATCACCGGGATCGGAATCCGTGGCTGCGGCACAACGATCTCGGATGTAAGACCGGTGGCTCCCACTGTGGTCGCCAGCTTGTTCTCGGGAAAAGTTGGGATGATTGTCATTGCTTGAATCCGTTACAAACTTGATTAAACACAGCGAAATTGAGAAAAAGATTGCCTTTTTATAAGGCTTACAATGAAAATCAAAGAATTACAACTTTAACCCTAAACAAACACGAGGATCTCTATTTTACGGGGTCCTCGCTTGCGTGGGATTCTTTGCCTATGCCGGGGATGTATTCCGTGGACCACCGCGCGATTCCTTTCCCAAGTGTTGATCGAATGAGATGCGGATGCGGATCTAGATCTAAAAATCCTCCTTTTTTACGGGAATTCTTAGATCGATCGGATCGAGATCTAAACGAATACTGAGATTAATTCGCCAAGGAACTAATCAACGTAGTGAACGAGATCGCCAAGCGAACTTCGTTACTCTTCTTCGGATCAAGGCCAAGCTTGATCCAAAGGATGGTTTGTCGTTGTAGATCCGATCTCAAAACTTTGGATCTCGAAGTCGCAAATCTCCCCGTGCAAGTCTAGATCTTGATCTCCTCTCCTTGGAAATTCTCTAACTCTAGGCACACACAAGAGTTCGGCTATCTCCTCTGTTTTATCTCGCCCACCTCTGAAAATGAAACCCTAGCCGTCACATTTATAGATGCAAAGAGCGGATGCGGCTAAATCGGGCAAAAGCCCATTCGCTTGGTGTCTCGCCGGGCGAGACACCTCTGGAGTGTCTCGCTTCGGGCGAGACACCTCGGGGCTCGCTGGGACTTCAGATCCGGCTTGTATCGGACACCGTCCGTGGATTCTAACGCTGCGTATTACAGCGCAAAGGCGTTGTCGACGCCGTTGGCGGGCTCTCTTTGAGAGAGTCACATCGCCTTCGGCGGACTTTTCCTCATTGGCCGGAGGAGGGAGATCAGATCTGGCGCCTTTGGATGGCGCGGAGAAGTTATTGCCGTCATTGTTGTTGGCGGCGGCGAGGCGTCAGCTTGAGTTGGTGATGCCTTGTGAGTCCTCCTTGCAGCGGAGGGCTTCTTCGCCTTGCGGGGGGAAAAGGAGTTGGATGAAGCAGAGAGATAGGTCTCAAATTTCTCCTGGTCGAACTCGTACTCGACCTCTTCGATCAAGGCCAAGCTTGATCCAAAGGATGGTTTCTTGTTGTAGATCCGGATCGAAAACTTTGGATCTCGAAGTCGCAAATCTCCCCGTGCAAGTCTAGATCTTGATCTCCTCTCCCTTGGAAATTCTCTAACTCTAGGCACACACAAGAGTTCGGCTATCTCCTCTGTTTTATCTCGCCCACCTCTGAAAATGAAACCCTAGCCGTCACATTTATAGATGCAAAGAGCGGATGCGGGCGAATCGGGCAAAAGCCCATTCGCTTGGTGTCTCGCCGGGCGAGACACCTCTGGTGTCTCGCTTCGGGCGAGACACCTCTGGTGTCTCGCTTCGGGCGAGACACCTCTGGTGTCGGTTTTGACCGAAGCGTTGCGTGGCTTCTCTCTCGCTGGTTTTCCGAAGCTTAATTTGAGGCTTCAAAGTTGGGTTTATCCCTTCACTCGCACTCATGGCGCATCGGTTCACCAAGGTTCCGGATCACCGACACCGTAAAGGAGAGAGCTCTTTTCAAAATTCCAGTGGCCGCCCCGACCAAAGGGCAGCCGCCTTGACTTCGCCTCGCTAACCGGCTAGCGGGACCTCAAAACTTCTGCGTAGGGCGTCTTGAGGAGAGCGCTTATGCCGCTGCTCACTTGTTGTGTCGCCAACGATTTGCCATTACTTCATCGGATGACTTGTCGATTATTCTCGTCATCACGAGCTACGTTCGGGGACTTATAGGCAATTTTCAACGCCTACAGGGACCTGCTTCCTTCTGATTGATCAGCCATCAAGAAAGAATAAGGAACATAAACTACTCTAAATATCCACTCACCTATACAATCAACTTTCTGACGTAAACACCGTCAAACTTGCCTATCCACACTATGATTGTAATTGGTTTATTTCGATAGTAGTCCCCCAAATAAATTTTATTTTTTTGAGATTAGTCTCTCAAATCATTGAAATCACTGTCAGGCCCCTCAAATTTTCTAATATTCTGAAATTAGTCCCTCATGATCTCTTAACCACGAGCGGTTAATCTAGAAAAAAAAATTTCACACCTTAGCATTTCGCGGACACTAGAGCCCCCACCAAAAAAAAAAAAACAAACATAAAAAAAAAGAAAAAAAAGAAAAAGAAAAACAAATTAGTCGCTCTACAAACAACTACCTTGCTTGACCTAGAATCCCTACATTCCCTCAACCATCCATTATAGAGCTTCAAATGTTTTAGGATCCACAATATTGATTAGAGATGACCTCATGAGCCTACATTCCCTCAACCATCCATTATAGAGCTTCAAATGTTTTAGGATCCACAATATTGACTAGAGATGACCTCATGAGTCAAGGGGATTTTACAACCGATAAGAATTAGTTTTTACAAAAATAGGTCTGAAAGGCTACATTATCATTGGAAAATATGAGGGTCTAAATGAGCTTGGGTTCGGATTTTAATGAAACAGGTTTGAGGGTAAACGGGTAGAGGTTTTAAATGAGTAATGAGTTTCAGAGAGAGGTATAAGGAAAATGTTAATTGTAATATAATTTTTATACTATTTTTGTACTATCACTAACAAATGTTTAGGGGTTACTTCTTAAAATTTGTAATAAGAAAGTGGTGAGTCACAATGGTCTTACTCTTTTGTTTATGATAGTAACAAAGTAGTATGAAAATTGTAGTACAGTGATCATTACTCCGAAGTATAACTATTAATTCATCCCAAAAGTTAAAATTTAATAGATTATTCCTCCAGTTCTAACTGTTGCTAATTGAGAAGACTATTTCAAGATAATTGGGGACCTAATATCGATTTGAGGGACTAAACTCGAAATATCAAAGATTTGGGGACTCATATAGATAGGGGATACATTTATGTATCATCTCCTCACATTATTCTGAAGCGGTTGCACAAAAATTCCAGCGCTATATTTTCTAATGTGGGACTAAAAATTGATGAATCATTCTTTGTCTGACAAAAGAAGTAAAACCCCCAACTGTTGTCATCTATTTAAAACTCTCTCTCTCCCCCCTTCCCATTTCCATTTCCGAACTTTTTTTTAGAGTTCTCAAAAACCCTAAAAACGAGGAAACAAAAAGGAACCGCCATGGCGGCGCAGTCCAAAGCGACGGCGCCTCCTCGTTCTTCGCCGGCGAGCGGCGGAGCTTCGAACTTGCTCGCTGACCTCCCATCTCGAGGCCTCTTCTCCTCCACTGTCCTCTCTTCCAGTTTGGTAAACCCTAATTTTTTTTTTCTAAATTGGGAAGTGTTTTCTTGCCTGATTCTCTTTGATTTATTTGGGTTAAACTTTTTGCAGGGTGGCATGAGGGTTTATGTTTGTGATCATGATACCTCACCTCCAGGTTTGGATTTTTTAGTTCTATCGATTAATTCTGTGTGTAGTTTTGATTCTGAGTTTGAAACTGCATTTGCCCAATGGACTTGTTTGATAAAGTACTTTTTTTTTCGTAGAGGGTTTATTGAAGACGATGCTTTACTTTGAAAATTGAATTTGTTTGTTTTAGAGATAGGTGATGATTTCTATTGGGTTCTATAGTGACTTAAAGATGGGAGCTTGATGTTTGATTTTAGTAGAAACTTCATTTTTTTTAAAAATCCTTGTTTGAAAGGTTCTTAATTACTTTGTTTATTGTGGGCATTATGTATAAAGTTGTAAAAATGCTTGAATCCTTACGAAATGATGTTTTGCGTTGTTTTATTATTCTTCAGTGGGAAAAGCGAGATCTGTTTTTCTTCTCTTTTTGTTACTTTCGAAGACTGATCTGACTTGTGGATTGTATTTTTAGCAACTTCCATGGTAAATCATTGCTTACTTTATTTTATTTATTTAGAGGAGCAAGTAATTAAGACAAACACGACAAACATATTGATTAGAGCCCTTCAGATTAACAAACAAAAGACTGACTTGAAGGATGCTACTAAGCCAAACAAAGGCAAAAGGTATAACAAATCTCAAACTTTGCTTTACTGGTTTGTTGGCGTTTTTAGAAGTAGTTTTTCTGTTATCTGCCAATGCAGTAGAACTTTTGTTCTATTTGTTCATAAAGTTATATTTGGTCGGTTTGTGCTTCCACATCTATATGTGCAAACAAGCACATGAGTCTTCTCTATTTTACATGAATCTTTTTGTGTACAATAATTAAAAGATTCCATATCCTTTATATGCTACTTATTGTTGATGACTGGTATACATTTCGTTGACAATTTCTTTTTGGGAATACGTATCTAGAATTCTTGTCCATTTTCTAAATTGTTTCCTCTGCAATATTAGACTATTAGTCAATCTGGATAAAGTACATCATTACCTTGTCTTTTCCATACGTTTTTATGTGTTGGTCAGTATAATGATTTAACTATTATGTGCCCAATGAGCGTTTTTTGCGACGTTTCTCATTTTCCTGATGCTTATGTATCCATATTGTTAACAACTTTTAGACTTTATTTCCTTGAGTTTAGCAAGTTACTGATAGAAAATTTGACCCTAAATGTAACAAGTGGGAGAAGAAGTCCCACACCATACTATTCTTTTCCCGGTTTAATATGTATCTCTTCGACCCCAGAAAATAGAAAGTGCAAGAAGTTATTATTTTGAAGCATCAACATGACTTTCTAGATTTTAGAAAATCACTAGAGATGGGATTTACAGCTTGCAGAAGGAGAAACCAATACACTAGCTCAACTAAAAAAGTAGTCAATAATCATAAATCACAAATAAGAAAAATAGTGAGATTATGACAGTTGTTTCTAGTGAAGAAATTTTTAGGAAAGGGAAAGTAGAAATAAAACACAAGCCTGAGACCTGATTACTTTAAGTAGTTTACTTCATAAGATTTTAACAATTTACTTTATACTATCATAACAATATTAGATCAGAAATAATTTTCGTCGTCATAATGATCTTCTTAGCAAATGAGGTCAATCATGGATACAAGGCTCCATGTTAGAATTTACCAAATTCAACTTGCGGTCAATGTGGAACTAATTTTGCAAATTGATGCTGAACCATGGATAACAGAGAGGCATTCAATATAGCCTAGAAGGTGAATTGCCAAGTAGGGAAAAGTAACTTATTGGTTCTGGAGTTCAAACTTATGAAACTGTTGAGAATGAGTATGGGGAAAGATTAAAGGGACTGCTGTAGTTATTGAGATGTCACGATTTGGCCTAATCATGCATTGTGTTTTTGCTGCAGTTACTGAAAATCTAAAAGAGATGAATGAACACTTCTGATAGCTAATGTGCATTTGAGGTCATTGCAACATCCATAATTAGTGAGAGTTGCAAATAAACACAGACAATCCTTTGACAAAGCCTCTCATGAGAAGCCTTTACATGACCGACCTTCAGGTCCAGTCAAAAGGACTGTGATCCATTACTCCCGATTGATCAGACTCCTTTTCTTGCCAACTATCCAACTGGGCCTTACGAGTTGGTCAGCCTTGTACCTCCTTTTCAATAATTGACAATGTTCTTACTCCCGGAGTCCCTTGTATGGAAACTAGCCAATTTTTTCTGTGTCACAAGTTATTACTACTCTCTTCTTTATGTAATCTTTGAGACACGGGAGGAAATAATATAGTGGAGATTTTTTGGGCCTGTGAAATAATCTACAATTGGAACACTTGCATCCTTGGTTTCTACAAATGAGTTATCAAATAAGCTGCATTTTCATATTTTCAGCCACTAATATCATCTATTTTAAACAATAACCTTCATTTTAGGGCTTCTACAGGTGATGGATAAAAAATAATGGTGTAGATTTGAACTTTTAAATTGCAACACCATGCGTTTTCCCACCGGTACAATTTGTCCTTCAAATCATTCCAAATCCTCAAAAGCTGTCGAGCATACTGCCTGCTTCCTGCACTAGAATTCTACAAATTGTGATGTTTTCTGGTTCTTTATGATTTGCATGCCATGAAATTTCAAAGGATTTTTTTTTCATGGTATTGAATTTTCTCATGTATAGTAAGGTGGATACATTTTCCCCTTATTTGTGACCATTTGATGGATGGTGCGAGTGGTTCCCAGGAAGCATCAGGATCTATAATGTGAGTACCCATTTACCTCAGTGTTCCTATATATATATATATATATATATATATATATATATATATATATATATATATATATATATATATATATATATATATATATATATATATATATATATATATATATATATAGGTGTCTGTCAGAATCAGAAAAGTCCTGTAAATAAGGTCTGGTTTGAATTAGTGTATTTCTCTCAGTCAAGAAAACTTACTTCTCTATGTCCTTTTATTTACTTATTTTTACTGTTTTGAAAGTCAATGTATTCTCAGCTATCCATTTGATCAAGTCAGTATCTTGTGAATATGCTGAATGCTTTATCAACAAATACCTAGCTGTTACAAATCCAGTAGTGTCCACTGCATATCTGCATGTCTTAATATTTCCGGTGACTTTTTGGCGACTTTCCAATGCATAAACTTAATATATTATTTGCTGCTGTATATATTGTTTGCTTTCTAAAACTACTATTGTTTTCACTTCGTAGCAGTATTATTAGTCAAACTTATAGGTCATATTTGCAAACCTAGTATTATATATATGCTACTTTTGTACTTTTGTGAGATAGCTGCTTGATTCTTTAATCACATGTTATCAGGTCTTATCACTCTGCATTTGCCTTTTCCTTTTGCCAGATCTGCTGGAAGAGCATTGGAAGAAAGGACACCAGCTAAAAAAGCAAACACTGCCAGTTCTTCTAGCGGTGCTCGACATGGTATGCCACTAAAATTCAGTTCCTTCTAATGAAATGAGTGAATTAACTGGATATCTGACGATCTATTTCGATATGTTCTACCATATTATTTTCAGCTTTCTCTCTCTTTTCTTTTATCAGCAATAGGATTCCTATATCTGACTGTCATAATGTTATTCTCATGAACATTTACCCTTTCAACCTTCTCTTCATAATCCTCATCGAGATTCTTGCTGCTAATGATTAGCTGCTTTTTTGTGCGGGTTATATCAAGAATTATTCACGATTTGGGAGGTGAGCGGGAAGAGAATGATAGAAAATTACAGGAAATTTTGAAATAAACATAGAAGTGGCGAAGAGACTTTAATACTTATTATTAAATGCATTAATTTAATATCCATTAACCCAGATAAGATTAATTGGTTTGATATAAGAGGGCCTGTTAAAGCAAAAGAAATAATTCTTAACAATTATTATTATTAAGTATGAATAGGATTGATATGATTTTTTGGATATTTCTACAAAAATCAAACCAATCTTATAAGTATTTAGGCCTTCAGAATATTTCTACATCTATTCCATACACTTAGAGTCCCTCTATAATTTAAATCGGTGCATTGATATAATTGGACAATCAGATGGATTATTGGATATTAATAGGATTGATTTGATTGTTTAAAATTTAATGGAATTAGATTTAGATAGATTCAGTGTCTGGTCTTTTCGCTTTCAAGCTAAACTAAGAACTTTAGTTAAATTTATGAGGTTCCACTGAATAAAAATTTGTAGATTCACGAGAAATGTGGTATATTAAAGTTATTTTAGTCATCCATTTAAGCTTTCTTGGATATTGTAAGTTTCTAAATTGATGCCTGATTGCCTTTCCTGTCCCGAATCCCAAATTAATCTTGATTCTATTTTGTTATTAACATATTTGAGTTGTAATTTGGTCGTCTCAATTATGCATTTTCATTGATGAGGCTCTATTTTATTTTTCAAAGCTTATATTATTATTAAGTATGAATAGGATTGATATGATTTTTTGGATATTTCTACAAAAATCAAACCAATCTTATAAGTATTTAGGCCTTCAGAATATTTCTACATCTATTCCATACACTTAAGAGTCCCTCTATAATTTAAATCGGTGCATTGATATAATTGGACAATCAGATGGATTATTGGATATTAATAGGATTGATTTGATTGTTTAAAATTTAATGGAATTAGATTTAGATAGATTCAGTGTCTGGTCTTTTAAACTTTCAAGCTAAACTAAGAACTTTAGTTAAATTTCTGAGGTTCCACTGAATAAAAATTTGTAGATTCACGAAATGTGGTATATTAAAGTTATTTTAGTCATCCATTTAAGCTTTCTTGGATATTGTAAGTTTCTAAATTGATGCCTGATTGCCTTTCCTGTCCCAGAATCCCAAATTAATCTTGATTCTATTTTGTTATTAACATATTTGAGTTGTAATTTGGTCGTCTCAATTATGCATTTTCATTGATGAGGCTCTATTTTATTTTTCAAAGCTTATATTATTTATTTAAGACTATCTAACCATTATGAGGCGTGCCTTTTCTGGTTGTTGGGTAGAAATACATGTTCTTTATAAAGAAGGTAAGGAAACAATTTAATATTTAGAACTAGCTGGCAATTGGATATGTATAGGTCTGGCTAGATTTCTTCACATTTGAAAGGAATTAGATTGATAAATTTGGATAAGGATTTCACAGTATTATTTATTTATTTATTTTCTATATGTACAAACTACAAATTTTCATCTCCTTAATTAACCCATAACTTTTCTTATGTTAGATATACCTGAAATAGCTGTGTAAGAAGGAAAAGATAGGAATAGTTGCTTACTTGCTTTTTAAGGGCATTTATAGACATATCTTGAACTTCTTTAATTCTTGAGTATGACTAAAAGGCCCATGTAGGAAGGACGTTTGGCCTGGGGGATGGGGATGGGGAAGGGTAAGCCCTAAAATATTTGATTCTAATTTCTAGGAGTATTATAAATATATTGTCTCCTCGAGAGCTGATGTATATGATATTTAACAGGGTGCTTTAGGGACCTAAGAAATATCTTTTTTCCTACATGAGAAGCTGAAATTACACATCGTAAAAGGAAAAGAATAAAATAAATTGCAGCCTCTATTAGTTGCAGGATAATCTGACCACTGAGAAAATTTGTGGTGAATGTATTTTGGTTCTCGTACGTTTTTAATGCCTGCTTTGACGAGGTAATTCATCATTGATTCATTGTTCAGAAGGATCCTCAGCGACAGAGTTCACTGAGAAGAAACTTCAGTCTATGACTGTCGAGCGATTGCGGTTACAATTAAGGGAGAGAGGCCTTTCACCAAAAGGAAAGAAGGTGAGAATTTATTAATATTCTTTGCTATTCTGTTTTTTCATCGTCATCGTCATCGTCATCACCATCATCCAAACCTTTCCTCATCATATCACCATTACCATAACTAATTCTCTGAAAAATTGTCTTTTCCCAAAAAGATTGGGTTGGCGATGAAGTGCAACTCCAAAGTTGGAAGGCTTCTGTGGAGATTGACAAATCTGTCTAGCTGCTGTCAAACTTATAAACATTTTAATTTTTCCCTTAGTATTAACCGAGTAAAATATATATGAGAGACAAAGTTCTCTTCAGACCTCTTAGGCTAGTTGCTGGTATGCAACCTTTTTACACCTTTAAGGAATAGAGGCCTTTCACCAAAATCAGAATTTATTATTGCTTCTTTGCTATTCCATTATTTCATCATTATCGCCATCCAAATCTTTTTCCATCATATCACACGAGTATCATATCCAATTATCTGAAAAAATGTCATTTTCCATCACTATTTGGTCAGCTATGGCATGCAACTGCAAAATTGGAAGGCTCCAATGGAGATTGACAAATCAATAAGGCTGATTGTCTACCTAATGTTAAAAACTTAAAATTATCAAACCTTTTTAACTTGTCCCGGAATATCAGCCAAGAAAACTATAGATGAGAGACAAAGTTCTCTTTACACCTATTAGACATATTGTTGTTTAGAAACCTTATTGATTGTGTTTCCCTAACATGCAGCATAGGAACAAACTCTCTGAAATCTTCTTGGTTAATAAATTATGCACTAAAAGGCAAAAATGTTAAAATTTTCTAGTTAGACTGTCTTCATTTTTTATTCGTGACAGAAGCTCAAAAGCTAAATGAGAACACTGTCCCGTATGTTTATTTTCGGTTTCATGCTGCTAATAATGTTTATTTATTACACGAACAAACGTGAGCCTTTTAACTAATTATGTGAAACCTGATGGAATATTGCAGAAGTTAATTAGATATCAGTCTGGGTTGCACTCTGAATTTTCTTGTATTTTGGATCTTTGTGAGGTCTGTATTAAGAATTGCTTGGACAGTTGGGATGAAAAGCCCTTGGATTTTCTCTGGAAAGTGAATCCTTTGTATTGCACAAGTATTCCTTTGGCCTAAAATCCTTAGGATTAAAATCCAGGTTTTTTTTGGGTGCCTGATTAACTCCACTACGAGGTGTTCACTCCACAAAGTAATTTTGGATTGTAATCGTTTGGGTTTCAGTCAAAATTTGATTTTTAAATAACATAGGTCATCCAAATAACGTGAATCATTTTTTAGTTTAGTTCAACTGGAATACTGTACGTGACCGTCTCACTTGTAGTTGCATTTGTTCCATGGAAAAGTTAAATGGACAGTTTGTTTTTCGCTATTACAGGATGAACTAATTTCGCGTTTGCGAGATGCATCGTAGTCAGATATAATCAGCCATCAAGCTTATGTATGAGGACTTGGGAGCTCTCTATCAAATACAGAAAACAAAGTTGGTGGCTCCGACTGTAACTTAAACTGTGAAAGACTGAAAACAAAGGATTTACTTTTGTTACCAAACTCAAGCTCCATGGGCTGCAAGACACTTGTGATGTTTTTAGATGTATGTTATCGGTTGTTATCATGTGTAACTTAATCTGTGTCGAACTCCCTGTCACCTTAGAATCAATCTTTTTGCAGACATTGATCTTTTTGATCGCCGAAAACAAAGAAGTTACTTTGTTACCAAACTTAAGCTCTAGGGACTGCTAGATACTTGTCATTCTCTTTGGTGTATGTTATCGCTATTTATCATGTGTAAACTTAATGAATGTCAAACAGTCTGTACATCTATTAATACTATCATGGTTAGGGTGTTTTAAAACAAATATTTTTAAAATTTATTTGTAAACAATCAGGTCACTATTTATTTATGGTAGATGATAAATTTTATCACATCAACATTGCTAGTCAAAAGTGTGTTTGAGAGAGAGGAAATGTAAAGGCGTCATGGAATGCAAAGTTAAAGTGTTTTTTCTTTTTCCTTCTTGTAGATGGTTGGAAATTATCACTTTCTAATGTGTCTTTCTATTTTTCCTTCTAAGTTTTCCAATTCCAAGCGGCTCTCATATCGCATTAAAAATGTGCTCCGAACAAAGTTAATAGACTTGTGAACTTCAGGTGTATAATACTGGAAAGCGTCTTGCTTATCATTCAAATATCAATTCTTATTCATGACCATAACAACTTTGAATCAATAAATGATAGCAATGATCATAAAAGTTTTTCATATTGCACAAAATTTATACACCAAGAAAACCATTAGTAGACAACTTAATGATCTGGGTTTGGCAGCCCTAGATTATTAAAACTCTTAATTAACAACTTAAGTACTTTCGATCAAGATGCAAACATTGCTGAAAGTTGGTCAATTTTAATTAGTAAATAGGAAGTTGATCAGTTCTTTATTCAAAAATATTTTTTAAACATATATTTGGTTAGATTGAAAACCCTCTATGATTTCTGTGATTGATAGAACTCACTTGAGGTTTCAAAAGTAACCTTTTAATCTTTTGTTTAAATTTCAATAAAAACTATATTGAATGAAATAACTAGGATCATTTGATAAATAATAATATTTACTTTCGTATATATACATACAATTATTATGTTAGAAATTGATGATTGTTTGATTAAATATTGGAAAATGAGAGAATGAAAAGAGGAAATGTCTGGTTTAAAAGTTTAGAGAGACTTCTTATCGTCCTTACCATCCGAGGATATTTTTTATAAGTTACACAATTTCTTTTTAAAACTTTAATATATGGCACCAAGAGATTGAGTTTATAGTACAGATTTGAGACCAACTGGCCGTGGTTTCTCGGAGATGAAGATACAAGATTAGGTGGAGGGCTAAATATCAGAAAAAAAAACCCTTAACTTTGGACAATTATCAGAAAACGCCCCCATAACTTTGAAAATATCAAAAAAACCACCGTGAAGTATAGAGATTATAAAAAAAACCCCTTTTCACTTTAAGATTTTATTAGAAAACCCTTTTAACTTTAAGATTTTATTAGAAAACCCTCTTTAACTTTGAAATTTTATCAGCAAGCCCCCTAATTTAGGATGGTTTTCTAATAAAACCTCAAAATTAAAAGGGGTTTGCTGACAACCCCTAAACTTAATGGAGGTTTTCTAATATTTGCAAAGTTAAGGAGGATTATCTGATAATCGTCCAAAGTTAAGGATTTTTATATATTTTATTTTATTTTATTATTATTTTATTTTATTTATTTATTTATTTTTAGATTTGGTATTTAGCCTTAGGTGAAGTATCTTGTTTCAGCGCCCACAGTTTCTATGTCAAGGCTATTGGAAGACAAATAAGCACAACGTTTAGGGGCTATGATGACATGAGAACTTGAGATTATACCAAGTTCAGCTGAATACATTAGTGGATTAGTATTATAACTACATCTCTAGGCTTCCACGAAGACAACTTTGTCTTTTCAGAAGAATTCGGTTCTTTAGCTAGTGAACATCTACTAAGATCCACATTAGTCACTTGTCTCTTTATAAAGCTATGTTGAGGTGACCGAATAATAATTTTCATTTTCATCTTAACAAACAAGCCCTAAAGTAAGATCATATTGAAAATAAATTAAAAGTCATGGTAATCTTCTATAGTTTATTCACATTTTTTTGTTAGTTCAAACAATTAAGAGATGATCGATGTTCCAACATAAATTAATTTAGTTATTTTTCATTTAAATATAACTGTCTATCTCATAAAATCTCCTACGATTTAAGGAGAATTTTTTAAAAAGACCATTTTTCAAAAGAACAAGCAAAATCGGCCCTTTTGTGAATTAATTATCAAAAAGTTTTTTTTTGCCACGTCATCACGGCTAGCCAAAAAGAGGTCGATTTTACAAAATATAATATTTAAAATACAAGAGACTAGTAGTCCCGTGTATTTAGAGATCATTAATTAAGAATTAATCTTTTTCTTTTAATATACACGGGACTACTAACCCGTGATTAGGGACCGCTAAATACACGAGACTATTAATCCTGTGTATTTTAAATATTATATTTTACAAAACCAACCTCTTTTTGGCCAGCCGCAATGACATGGCCGAAAAGAGGTCGATTTTGCTAATTAATTCACAAAAAGATCGATTTTACTAATAACTTTTAAAAAACAATCTTTTTTTAATTTTCTCCTTTATTTAAATATTGAAATAACTTTACGAAAGGAGTGCATCGAATATCAATTTCAAAAGGAAAAAAAATGTTGCACTCTTTTATTTAGAAGTAAAAAATCTTGCGCTGAATTATCATATTGGTATTTTCCTACACCTCTCTTACTAGTTTGGTAGTTTTTTCTAGTTTCAGCGATGTTTTAATTTCTTTCTAAGCGAAATATGCAATTACATTCAAAACTTTGCCAGCGACCAAAAAGAAAAAAGCTTTGAAAATCTCACGAGAAAATAAATTTTGGGACAAAATGTAGAGGGTATGGTATTACCTCCAAATATAATAAAGAGAAAGCTTGAGAGGTGAAAATCTGCTAGGGGAAAAGAGGCTTCATGGCTTTTTTTTCGCTGACGGAGAAGTTATTGGTCTAATTGCACATCTGGCTAAAAAAAAAAACCAAAATTTCGATAGAGCTTGAAAAAACATTTAAAAAAGATACCAATCTGATAATTTAGCCTATTTGAAAGTATAAATCAAAATTTATTTCCTAGTCATATTGAGAAAAGGGTAATATCAGGTGAAAAGCACGTGCTACTCCACCACTCTCGGGTATCCACGATAAAATCAAGGCTCAGACCAATCGATGAACTTAATTCTCCTCATTTCTTGATTAGTTCTTTTAAAAAAAGAGAGAAAATAAAAAATGCCAGGGTTGAGAGGTCCCTCCGATTACTCGCAAGAACCAGCTCGCCACCCAGCTCTCATAATTAATTCCAAGGTATTGCTCCAATTTTATATTTTGTTTTGATTATTTCCTACTCATATTGTGTAATTTCTTTGAACTGGGTAGCTCTTTGATTATAAAATTATTGATTACTTTCTGTAAAATTGCAATTTCATATCAATTTTAGCAGGATTGGAGTGCAATATAAAGGGAATGTCGATTTGGACCAAAGATTCCTTTTATCTGACCTTTCATAATCCTATTATGGATTTAATTTTGAACTTTTTAGCCAAAAACTTTGCTCTACAGTTTGCATTTGAATCGTATATTCATTTAATTCTCTGGAAAAAGAAAGCAAGCCCCTTTATTACCGAATGATCTTGGTCGTACAAAATTGTATGAATTTGCATCATCAATTAAGATAGTTAAATACTTAGCCTCGTTTTAGAGTTTCATGGCCAAGTCCTTTGAAGTTTATTAAATGTATTTTTTTTTTGCAAGTCGATTCAGGCTGTAGTTTATGACCTGTTTGTCTAGGAAATGGAGTAATATAGAAAACTTGGATTGGGATGTAAACAGTGGCAGATTCAGAAATTTTTTCTTGGGGGCCGGACAACAAGTATCTATTTCGCTAAAAATAAAAATATAATATTATAAAACTATAGTATCTAATGGCAATGCACTCGGTACACTTTAGATGGGCTAATTCAATTTACTACTCACTTGTTTAGTGTTTTTAGATAGATTGGGGTGCAAATTTAAAAATTTATAGGGAGCAAATTGTAAATATCACAAGGACTTGTATGCATTTTCTAAATTTGTAGGGGTGCAACTGCACCCTAACACTTGAAGCTAAATCTCTTTTTTTCATTACATTTTCTAATGAGAAACATAAAAGAAGAGCACTCTCTCTCTTTTTTTTTTCTTCATTACATTTTCTGGAGTTAAGAGAAATCCATTCTGAATGAATCAAACTGTGTTAGGCCCAAACTTTTATGACTAGATACCTGCACTTTACTAGACTATGGTTCATAGCTATATAAAACATCAGTATGGTATTTTGGACTTAAAAGTGAATTACTACAGTTAAGAAAACTTAGCTCCATAACCCAAATAAGACACCAGACATTTGTATATGCTGTTTATGAAGACTTCAATCAGTATTTTGCTTCAAGCCCTGTCTTATCTGTCTGCTTCGGAGATGCATGATAGTAGTGGTACAGTTTTTCTTTTTCCGCGTCGTGTAATCTTTGTGGTTATTCTTGCACTATTGATGAGTGACATCCAAAGTATATATATTGACTTTTTTATTTAAAGTTGTGTGACTCTTTTTTCGTCAGTTTCAGTGCAACAATTATTCTACTACATGGAAATTTCTGTATTATTAATTATATCTTTTCTTTCTTCTCCTGCCCTTCTTCAGCTTGAATAGGAGAAGAACTGTACTTGTAGTCATGTAATTATCTTCAGATGTTTCTCCCCCATTTCATTTCTGAATATAATAAATCTGATATTTCGTTCTTCATATTTTACCTTATCCTTTGCATAACATTTATACTTAATCATGGGTCATCTGACTATTTACTTGTGTAGCAACCATTCAATGCAGAACCTCATCGTTCAGCTTTGGTTGCCTCATATATTACACCTGTGGATTTCTTTTACAAGAGAAATCATGGGCCAATTCCAGTCGTTGATGATATTGAGAGGTCATTATTCTTCCATTTCCATAGTTAAATTTGCTTGCAAATTCACGGGAACTTCTGTAATTGGATTTTTTTTTTTTTGGCTGAGCAGGTATCGTGTCACGATTGAGGGTTTGGTGGAGAAGCCAATTCAACTGTCTATGAGTGAAATTAGGTAAACCTCTAAACCATTGACATGCTATATCCTACATACTCCTCTAGCACAAACATGGAACTGACTTTTTATGTCAATTGCAGGAAACTCCCCAAATATACCGTGGCTGCAACTTTACAGGTAAGATTGCATACGTTAGACTTTCTCTATCAGTATCTATTTGTCATGTATTCAAGTTTTGTTTAATGAATGTGTTCAAGTTTTCATTAGCCTTGACCTCTGATTGATTCTTATTGAGTGGATTATGATGAGAATAGTTTATTGGTACGAAACTTGCAAGCAATTCAGTGTGCAGGTAATAGAAGGACAGCAATGAGCAAAGCACGGACAGTTAAAGGTGTCGGTTGGGATGTTGCTGCTCTTGGAAATGGTAAGTATCTAATTACAAATTTTGTCTAGTATGCGTCATAATTTAGTGCGCGTTATTTAGATTCTGATACACATTTCAAAAGCTGCTTGCATTATTGCAACCTATTTTGAGCTTCCGAAACTCCTAACTTCGAGAAGCAGGGAACATTTAACAATATGTTGCAAGTTTGGTGGATACCCCTAGAGAAAGTATTTGTAGGTAAAATATCTAATGGCAGCATGTTAATCTAGAGACCTAGTTATCTAGGTTACAAGCCAACAACCTTTAGAAAAATGTTACTTAGATGTTTTCATTTATGCATAGCTACTTGTTTTAATGTGGATCTCGTATGTTATTGTCTACTCCACAAATATTATAGATGTTAAGACTGTCGGATTGCTTCTCTTGCTCATTTTACTTGTTCCTTAAGCATGATAACTGTTAGTTATTGGATTGAGCTTATATTACCTTGCAGTTATATTAAAATTGTCAAAGTTCTCCATTAAAATATCTCTTATGAAGGAACTAAAAAAATATTTTGGTTTGGTTTCTTCTGGTTCTTTAACTGCAACAGTTCTGACTTAAGAATATTAAGACATCCCTCTTGACTAGAAAGCTGTAGAGAAGCTTTAGATTCCGAAGGCTTTAAATCAGTAACATAAACTAGAACATTTGAATGTCACTTCAAAAAACTGATAAGAAGATCTGATATATGGTTAAAACTAACGACCAACAAAGAATATTTATAAGTGACTATTTTAGGCTTGACAATCGGAAGTATGGTCTTAGAAGCAATGAGTGCTGTTGGAAATGAAGAAATACTTCTGAAGTAAAAAAAAGTATCATGTGTAGGGGTGAAGATTTGGTTGGTTCGGTTTAGTTTTATTGGAGAGCAGAAACCAAATCAATTACTATTTACAGGAAGAGCTTTAGATGATTTGATTTGGTTCAGTTGGGGTCACTTTTTTGCTTTTGTTCTTTTGTCCTCGGATAATTGAGAAATTGAGTGAGAGAACAGGAAGAAGAGGATGAGATGCTTACAATATTGGTCTTCAAATCTTCAACAGATCAACAAATAGCTTATGGAGAAATTCATCCAAAGATAGTATAAAAAACCTACATTTGGTAACAAGAGGAATTTGATACCACTATCAGCAAAAACCCTACAGCTTAACAACTAGCAAATTTCCAGTCATCAAAATGAGCAAAAACCTTACTTAATAACTTGGTTGTGAAATAAATGAGACCTAAATGGCTGAAAACTACCCCAAAAGAAAGAACTTCATCACATCTGACAAGCCCAAAAAGAAGAGAGTAAACAGAGAAGTTAGAACTAACCCCTTTCCCTTTTGCTTCCTTAACACCCCAAAACCCCAAACCTCAGCCAAATCAAGTAGATGAAAAAAAGTTTTCTGTATGAACTAGCTGGCACATAATTCTCTTGCCATATTGAGCAGATACTCAAAACTGACTGTCCCACGCTCTGACCTGTTCAGTATTGCTGATTCCACAGCCCAGATAGCTCACCTTCTTGTTGCATTCTCGAATAGATAAACTTGTCTCTTGATAAATTCATTCGTGATGACTGTTAATGTAATGTACGAGTTTTCTACTTTGCTACCCATGCAAAGTCCGCTTTGCCACCTTGTGTCTAGGATCACTATTGTCGTTATCCACACATCTGACCCTAAGTTCTAGCTAAAGGCAAGATGGCTCTGCTGGTGAAGATCCTGATGGAAAAAGACTGGAGAACTAAGGGAATGTGAAGAGAGGATCAAAGTTCTAGACCTATCCCTATCCTTATCTCTTTTTATATTTACATATTAACTGAAGGTATCCCCACCTGACATGGGAAAAAGGAAAAAGAGAAGTTTGACTCAGATAGATAATATTTTACTTTAATCAGTAGCTTTCTCATATTTAAGCTTGCAGTGGTGCTATACTTTGTGAAATTTATGTTCTTTTCATAAGCATAGACACAAGATTTATGAGGTTGGCTATGCCCAGGCACAACTTTATCCTGTAGTTTCAACGGCTGTTCTTTAGCTATAATTTCCTGATTGGCTTCTTTCAGCAACTTGGGGAGGAGCAAAATTATCAGATGTACTTGAGCTTGTTGGGATATCTAAGCTTACTTCAGTCTCATCATTGGGAGGGAAGCATGTTGAATTTGTTAGTGTTGACAAGTGTAAGGTGAGTACTGGTCGTGAAAGCTTATTCCATGTCAGGCAAGGTGATTCCATTATATTTCCTAGAGTCTATGAAAACCATGAGTAACGTTGTTTTCTAATTTTCCTTGCGGAATTTGAAAAACATTAGGAGGAAAAGGGTGGCCCTTATAAGGCATCAATTCCATTAAGGCAGGCAACAAATCCTGATGCTGATGTCCTACTTGCATATGAAATGAATGGAGAGGTAAAAATGCATTTTCTTTTTGTTTACTTTCTGCCTATGTGCTCAGAATAAAATGTAGTTTCTTCTAATCTGCACATAGCATAATTTATGTTGTAAGTGCTGTACTTGCATTGTTACTTGATGTTAGCTCACCTTTTCGGCATGCCTTGGTTCCTCAATCATTTGAACTTGACAGTGTTGCTTCATTCTTATAATAATTGTCATGCTCATAAGGAATACTTATTTTCTCACTGAGTTTCATTTCGTTCTTCTAATGCATGTTTGAGCTATATTTTTATCTATGCAATAGCTGAAGGTTATATGTATATTTGACTTCACGCTTGAAGAAACCAGTGAACGATACAAAAAAATATGTGAACTTTTTTTATTTACATTTAGATATATGGTTTTCCTTAT
This sequence comes from Asparagus setaceus, assembly GCA_012295165.1. NCBI lineage: Eukaryota > Viridiplantae > Streptophyta > Magnoliopsida > Asparagales > Asparagaceae > Asparagus > Asparagus setaceus. Next base: position 25,497,685 of record CM022701.1, read on the forward strand.
AAAATGGTGCTAAACAAAAGGAAATAAGGGTCCAGGGAACTGTTGGATGTTCTATGTGCAGCGAAAGGGCATCATCTTAGTTGGTTACAACCCTCCTTGATTTGGGGGTTTCCTAGGCTAGGGAGGCACTTATTTTGCACTACTTTTGTGTGTGTGTGACATGTTTTTTTATGAGCAAGACTGCGCGACTCCCCTCCATTTTTTTTTTCTTATGATCAAAAGAATCATCAATTCTTTCTCTCATCATGCTTTTATTCTCTCTTATGTTGATTACATTTTCTTGTCCTATTGTCCGAATGCCATGTTACCTACTCTTTCCTCTCTCTTGCCTTTCTTATGCAAGTAGCCACGTACCGAGCACTTATAGAGGTCAGAATTATTCATCTTATTGTCATTGTTATTAGTTTTGGTATTTATTCTTTGTTTTTCTCAAACAATGTAAATGGTGTGAAAGGCGTGTGTATGAAGATAATCTTTTATTCTTCAATAATTTTTTAAAAAAGATTTGTTTCCATTGCCAAACTATTGCATATATGTGGGAGAACTTGGTAATCGTTAGAGTTGCTTCTTGGGGTATGCAAATTTGAAAGTTTGTCACAGAAATCATGGTACCGACAAGGTTGGTTCATTATTTGTCTGGGAAAAGGTAATCCCTACAATAAAGATGACAAGCACTACCAGATCAGCTTTTTGGGAGTTGAAAAGAGTCCAGACAGGTGACTGCATAATGGGGCCTGTAGATCATATATCCTAAATTAACACCTGTATTCCTATTTGTAAACAGAATAGCCCCATCCTCAATTGTAAATTACACTTTTACATCAATGAACAGATTTTGAGGATCGAAAACAATTAAAAGTATAGTAGTTAATATGACTCTCTTTCCTGTGAAGCAAAGCGCTTAAGGGGTTACAGAATCTTTGGCTTGTAGGACCTAAGGCTCTAGATATCGCTTTCCAGAACAGAGGTGCAATGACCGACTAACAACTTTTGGGGATGCAAAAGAAGTAAATATGGGAGTAGATAGAATGCTTTTCTTTCCTGCGGTTGAGATTTTCCAGGGTCTTAGAGGGCCTAAGCAACTATTCCATTGTTCTTTAAAGAGTTGATTTCCAACTTTTTTCAGTGATCCTTTACGCGTAATCTAAAAAGATATTGTCTAAGAAATTTTCTTTGTTCTTTACTGTGACGTTATCTAATAATTTGAAACTTATGAATTGTATGCTTGGTTTAAATTAATTTTGTAGTTTATGATTAAAATATCTGTTTTTACGGTTAGACTATTTCATCTAGAACTTAGGTAACTAATGGCATATGTTGATTAGTTTTACTCCTGAGCTTCTTTATTCTTTTGGGACCATTAATATACAGCAAAGGCATCTACCTTCTGAACTAAAAACATAACCTGAAAGTATATAGTTCATTATTGTATGGATTATTTAGATCAAAAATTTAATTTTATTAAGTTACATAATGATTTTTCTGATTATGGTACTCTTCAAATATTCGTTTGTTATTATGCATATATGGATTCATCCATTTCCTTCTTGCTCTTAGACTAGAAATCTCACAATCTTGTCCTTTTGGATCCATGTCCATGTACTAGCAAGTGACAACTTGAGCTGTCTTTTTATGTTAGATTGTTATATTACCTAAGACAGTGGTTCATTTATGTCAGATGGAAGTTTTTATGCTTTCATGTGATTTCTAAGCTTTATATAGTCTGAGTGGGACTAAACACCTTCTCCTTAAATTTTTGGAAGATGAGTGTAACCTTTGAGCTAGTGAACTGCTTACTTTTTGCACATGATACATTGAATGCTTTGTTGATTCCTGGTGAGTACATCACACTTTTCTTATTGGACACAATTATGATAATATGCAGTACTCATATCAGTGGCTAGAAGCTTGTTTAAACTCACGTTATAGAACTCAAACAGAAATGCATAGTCTTAACCAAATACAAAACTCAACATTCATGGGAAGAACGCAGTTTATCTTGCTAGCTGCACAAGGCTTCAGTTCCCATCTTAGGGTCATTCATCCAAGATTTTTCTAATTAAGACAGTGTTACCTATCCTGTATCTCACGTATCATCTTTTTTTTTTCTTTTCTAAATTGATTAATCCTAGAATCATCTATATTTCGTGTAGAATATCTCTGTTTAGAATATTTCTTGTAGAATTTCACAATCCTTTTGGGTTGGGATTATATCTTTCTTCTCTTGCTCTTTTTCTGTCCATGCCTTTTTCTACCTTCTACTTTTTTTTATGGTTCAGAAGTCAGAAGATATAGTTAAATAAGTTCATACACTGTTTTGCATTTATAGTTCGACTTTTTTTTGTCTTTTTTTATTGTATATTGAGGTTTTTGGGCTATGCAACAGTGGTTTTGTCCACTGAATCTCAACTTTTCCTTAGTCTATAGTATTGTCATGGTTTATTTTTTATTATTGATCATTACATGACAGATATTGTTTATCCTCTTATGTTTGTTGTCTTGTCACATGGTAGATCATCAACCGTGACCATGGATATCCATTACGTGTGGTTGTTCCTGGTGTTATTGGTGCCCGATCTGTTAAGTGGCTGAATAGCATTGCTGTAATCAAAGAAGAATGTCAGGTGTTGAAATTATTGAGATTTTATTTTCACTTTTCTGCCATAATTTTGAAAATTATTGTTTAACTTTGTTCTTTTTTAACAGGGCTTTTTTATGCAAAAGGACTACAAGATGTTTCCACCCTCAGTTAATTGGGACAATATCAATTGGTCAAGTAGGAAGGCACAGATGGATTTTCCAGTGCAGGTATGTATTATATCATATCAGGTGACACTGTACTTGCTCGTCAGTGGTGATAATTCATTTACAAGAAGAGAAGGTTCAGATTTAAGCAGAACACTCACACAAACTTGAAAAATTAAAAGAAACAAATAAGTAATAAACATGTTCAAATGATTTAGCCAATGTATTATCTTATAATCATCATGCCAAAGCTCGTCTCTGAATATCTGCAATAATCAAAGACGATGTTTCTGGTTAACCATCAAACTAATACTGTGTTTGTCGGAGAGCATTCTCTTGAGAGTAAACTTCAGGACATATAATGCCACATATTCTCAAAATCTATAGCTCTTTAATACAGATGTTTATCACATATTAGTTTTTCTTCAGTAAAGTTATGAAGATATTTACCGAAGAAATATAATTTGTTTGAATTGTCATATAATTTGGATGTGAAATTCTAGTTTTTGAAGGTGTGAGACCTCAATTGGTGTGAAGCCATTGATCCGATCCCGATCTGAGACCGAACTACAGTTGCAATTAGTGTGATGTCAGAGGAGCGATTCCACACACACACACACACACACACACAAGGAAAAATGAAACCCTGAACCTAATTTTCCTTCCTCTTCCTCTCTCAGCAGCTGCTGCCATCTGCCCGCCACTGTCTCCATCATACATTATAGTCATCAAACTACCCTGATGTTGGACCTTTATTCTGCAAGAATACATAATATTTGTTATTCTACACGGTGGAACACCAATACATAATGTTTTCATCATAGAGTGTATAGATTTTCTATTTACATTTCAATTGTTGAAAAATAATTTGGTTAAACTAACTTCTAATGATAAGGATGTTATTGTCAGTATTGGTGGCTTTGCTTACTGCTTAGTTTGTGGTTGAGCTGGACTTCTTCCAGGAGTATCATAGGGTGTGAGTACATAAAATTGCAACATGTTCAAATTAGAGATCCATGCACTTGGGTATAACCATGACTTTACACTATTTAGCAAGAACAAATAAAAGTGCTTTATCCATGCATAAAAGTAGCCATGAAGTCAAAATTTACACTATTTAGCAACTTTACATATTTGTGGTCACCTTGATGTTAGGGTAAAACGTGCTGGAAATTATTGATTTTTAGATGCTTAAAGGCTGAAGATCACGTTCAAGAGATTACAAATTTCAGTTTAGAGTGTGAGTGGAAGTTCCACATCTTTGATGCTTATAAAAGAAGTGCAGCTGCGTGCGCAAACTCAAAACAGATGAAGGGAACGAGGCTCATTGATGCAGAACGGAAGAGACAAACTTTGAATTGAAAATAATCTGAAAATTTTGTTGAAAATTTCCGAATGAACAGCACCCGTGAACTGTAACTTTTCTCTTTTTTATATTTCTTATTGTAAAGTAAAAAGTAAATAAAGAAAGATAGAAGATAATAGGTTAGACCGGATTCACTCGCAGCATCTAACTGTTAGTTAAGGCGGCTTCACACACAGACGCTTAACCCTTTTGGCTTCACACCAAGAAACAATGGCTTCATGCCTTAGAAAAATCAGACAAGGTTATCTTCAACTCTAATTTTCATAAATTCTTCATAATCTAAATACCATGGAAGCATAATCTATATATATAGGGTTTAGAATCCTATCTCTAATAAAATTCCAAATATCAATAGACTTCTAATCCTAATACATATGCATTCCAACTAATCATAACTTGCTAAATTTAAATACAATTAAACTCTAATTCAAATAATAAATCTAATCAATAATATCCTACCAAATTTATCAATCCTAACTAGTCATTCCTTTGGATGAGGACTCTTCAACCCAATTTGACTTTGGCCCTCAAATTGTAGTACATCACTCAGGCACTAATTTTCTTCTCGACCATGTCGATTGCATTAATGAATTCGTCTGCAATGAAAAGGAAATCAAAGCAAATAGGATGAAATAATAGATATATTGTTCTATATGACTTAAGTTATCCCCCTAGTTGTAATTGCTCAGGTTAATAACTGAAGTTAGACCATGCGACGTTGTTTGAGGCATTAGATATTTATTGTGTTAAAATTCTTTTTTGTAAATAACAGGACATTATTAAAACTTAAAGTTTGTGTAGAACAGCAAGGTTAGCTAATTCACGGTCATCAGATGTTGCGTAGATGTCAATGTTTCTGTTCGAAATTTAAGGGTTTTAAACCCCACATGACATTTACTTGATCTACATAAAATGCTTCAAAAAACTAAGTAGACGAGGGTATAAATGTTTACTTTGCTATCATTTATTGACATGTAATAAACTCTTTATTTTCTGAATTGATGATCTTCAGTTAATGACATAGTTTTTGTGGCGTGTTAGTGTGCTATTTGTTCCTTGGAGGATGAGAGTGTTGTTGATCAAGGAAAGGTTCGAAAAACTTTCACCAGAACCCATTTTGTTTGAATGATAAATTAGATGAGACCTTACTATATATATTGTTGCATTTCAGGTTACTGTCAGTGGCTATGCCCTCTCTGGTGGTGGGCGAGGTATTGAGAGAGTGGATATATCTGTTGATGGGGGCAAGACTTGGGTGGAAGCAGATAGATATCAAAGGAGCAATGTGCCGTATGCATCTGATGACATAAATAGCGATAAGTGGGCTTGGGTCCTCTTTAAAGCTGTGGTTGATGTACCAGAAAATGCTGAGATCATTGCTAAAGCGGTTTGAATTACTTTTCACTTTACCTTGGAGTTTGATTTTTCTCTGTTAATTTTTATTTCAATAACTATAGCTAATGCTTGTCATGATATTGCTAATATCTATCGTCATATATGAGGTTAAAGAGTTGAATTTACCACTACTGAACATGGAATCAGAATTATCATTCTCTTTCGATGCAGATATAATTGAGATAGAATATTTTACATTTTGTGCATTGGTCCTTCAAATTTGCAATGTCAAAAGAATATTTTATGTGGAGGTATGCTTCTAATAAACTCAGGAGCCCATTGTCAACCCCTTCTGAAGAGGGGCATCAATAAAAAAACAATCTAACTATAACATCAGTGTCACTAAAAATAATGTGACAAGATTATGAGCTGTCTTAGTGGCCTGAAGTGTCTGAACTGGAAATCTTTTGAACATTGTGCGCAATGTATGTATATACGTGCGCACGTGCGTGTGCACACGTGTGTGTGTGTGCGTGCGCGTGCGTCCGTGCGTGTGTGTTCTCAAACTATGGTTTGTGAAAATTTCGTTGTCAGACATCTTAGGAATCTTAGAATGGCTCACAACAAACTGCTCAAGAAAATTAGTTTGACAACTGACCTGAAAAGCACACCTCCTGCCCCCTCCTTGTATATGTATATGTATATGTATCTATATGTAAATGGGTGTCCCTTCTGTCCCTTTACTGGCATAGTGCTTTTATTTTTGCAAATTCAACTAGCCAGTTAATGATAATATTGACCATATCTGGGTCATTCCCATGTTCATGCATAAATTTGATGGAATAGAGCATTTTACATTGGCTTATATAACCATTAATATCTGGAATATCTCGATGAGGTAATTTTGTCTGTTTTTTGCTCTTACAATCCCCAGTAGTTAAATTTTGTTTTGCTGTTACTTCTGGAGCAGGTTGACACAGCAGCAAATGTTCAACCTGAGAATTTGGAGGACATATGGAATCTGAGAGGTATTCTCAACACATCATGGCACCGGGTTCATGTGAGAAAAGCTTCACCAATAACCAAGTCAAACCTGTGAATTAAGGAGCCAAGAGTGAAGATGAACCGAGAGTTTCTTCTTGCTTGATACTGCATAATTTCTTACTTGAAAATCTATAGCCAGTGGATAGGGCGGTGCACTAGATGCCTTTTATCTGTGTATTATGCATATGCGCTCTAATAAGGAATGGTGGTATGGAACTTGTTTTGTTGGAATGGACCGTGACTATTGACTTTTTACCTTGTGCAAATAATAGCAAAATTTGCACCGCGTGTAGGTTAATGTCTCAAATTTTCACTTTGATGCTTGTGAGCGTCAGCAAGGCTGTGAAGTATCAGATAGTAATGTGATATGGGGATTGATATTGGGCATTCTGTGACTAAGTTGCATGTTCAAATGTAGCAGTTTACTTTCCATTTTAGAGCACCCTGTGATTACTCATTTGTATCTCAATAGTTAGGATTGTGTAATATTGAGGACAACCATAGTTTTTCTCTCCACAGGGAGCTGCAACAAAAACTACGAGGACCACAATTTGTTCGTTATAATAGTGAAATCTTTCTAGCTCTCCCGCGGAATATAGGAACGATTGTCTCATAAATGCCTTTTTTCCCCTCTAGGTAGTGTACTTTTTGTGCATGTAACTCTTGCTTGAATTTGAGACTGCTTTCATTGCATTCTGATTGCCAAAAGAGCGGTGACAACTCTGCTACTCCTACACTAGTAGAGAGAAAAGTGTTGGGGCTGTTCACTTTTTCTAAAATTGCTTACTCATTAAGGGAGACCACACTTCTCTCTCGTGTATTGTAGATGTAGTATAGAAAAGAATAGTGTAGTTATTATTTTCCTTGAAAAACAGCACAAGTAGGTTATTAATATCACATTTGTAGTCTATCCATTTGTACAATTAGAAAACTCGTATCCTCTTTTTTTTTTTGGGATAAATTTATTCTTCTTTTATTCATTGACATAAAAGGATCAAAAAGTTAAACTACCGTTTAGGGATGTTTGGTTAACACTAACAAATGTTGCAGTTAAATTTTTATTTTCAACGTTTAATTAGCAATAAATTAATTGGAAATAATAACTAGAATTGCATTTTGTCTAAAAATAAACATATGTTGTAGTCAATATGACTGCAAAAATATCGCGAGTCCTTTATTTGTATTGAGTCACATTATCATGTTAGTTTAATTTCAAATCAGAATACATAGATCATTTTACAATTGAGAAAAACAAACACTTGATTTGCAAAGATGTTATATCTCTTACTACAAGAAAATGCAAATCTAACTAGCTTTTCCAACTAATCAAAACATTACTTTTGAATTTGAAAATATATTTCCTACAATAAAAATGCAGATATCCAAATGACGAATATGTTAGCATTTTCTGCATGTAACATGTGTTACACTTCATAATGCAATTTTTTTTAATTGATAAAAGAGATTTTATTTCAGGCTTTCAACCGGAGCGAAATAGAATACAACTATAATGCAATATTTAACCTGAGGTTCAAGGTGGGAATAGAAAAGTTTACGTTCACCCGTGCAGGGGTATATGTAAATCAGGGATCTTTGAAAAACAATTTTTCTTTAATGCACAAATAAGTTCACATATAACAAGAAGCAACAAAAGAACAGGTCAATTAAATGGGATTGAAATAATCAATGTGTAACAAAATTTTCAGGAAAAAATAGACCTCCATCGAATCCTTCACATTTTCCGTTTGAAAGAGTCACCTTCTCCTTCTATCTCTGTGGGCTCCATGCTTACGTGGCCTGCTCCATGGCCAGCTTTCCCTCCGAAAACGGGAAGAGAAAGAAAAAGATTATCAGATATTTTCCCTTCATTTTTTTTCTAGAATTTCTTTTGCCACATTCATTCATTGAATCCTTCCATATCAGCTACCTTGCCCATTAATTACTGCGGTTTTCAATGCAAATATATATATTACAACGATAATTATTGCTATATTTGGCAAATCTCATAACTTTTTTCTCCTCTCATTTTAATATCCCTCTCCTTTTTTTCTTATATATTTTTTATGAGAAATGAAAATATGAGCTCTGGAGACTGCCGCATTGTGCTATTGGCTTCATGCTTTGTTTTCTATCTCTTACGTTTCTCTGCAGGTTAATTTGGGCAGTTTCTTTTTTTTTTTTTTTTGTGCCTTAATTACTTTTAGTTAATATTTAATTATGTTAATTTTTCTTTAATTTTTCTGAACGTTAAACAGATGCTTATGACTCAAGTGATCCTAATGGCAATATTACGATCAAGTGGGATTTCCAAGAGATTCGTGATGATGGATACACGGTATGTTATAATTTTGTGCGAAGAATATCTATTTAATTAATTATTTCCGATTCTTAAATCTTGCATGCTGTACAATGACTGAAACTGTTCTGAGTGATTCTGTTATACGAAGGTGAATATTTGGGGAAGAGTTAGGCTCTGATCATACCTTGATCACAAATGACGCTGAATTCTAAATTCTGAGTCGCATAATTTTTTTTAATGTCTTTATGTAGCTTCATTCTTGAATCCTGAAACATCATTCTCACTGAGAGATGTGCTTCTGCTTAAGGCAATGTTTGCTAGCAACTTGTTTCCGGCTATTTATTTTGTTGATTTCAGCCTTCAATATTCAGTTAGATGTTTGTTGATTGCCGCGAAAAAAAAAAATTAGATGCACAATATCAACTTGATTTTCAAATGTAACTTCTATTTTTTCTTGTGGAACAACAATCTTCATCACTGGAGCATTGTAGCCCTACCTAAGCATAAAACTACCCTTTCTATGTCTAGTCATATTCAAGCTCATATCAGTTAGTACTATGAAACAGGTAATGGTTAACATCTTCAACTACCAACTATATCGACACATTGAGACTCCTGGATGGAAGCTCGGTTGGACTTGGAGCCGCGAAGAAGTAATTTGGGACATTAGAGGAGCTGAGGCCACGGAGCAAGGTAACTGCTCTCGCTTCAGAGGCAATCTTCCACATTCCTGCGAGAAAAATCCATACATTGTGGATTTATTACCAGGAGCTCCTTATAGAATGCAAACACAAAATTGCTGCCGCGGTGGTGTATTATCATCAATGACTCAGGATATGAGTAAATATGTCGCTTCTTTCCAAATGAATGTGGGATCTAATGAATCTATGAGATTAATGCCTTCAAATTTCAGTCTCGCAATTCCTGGATATACTTGTAGCAATGCATCTGTTGTTCCTCCAACGAAGTTCTTGAGCTCAAATACCCGCCATCAGAAACAAGCATTGTGTAAGTCTTAATTATGTACTTATGCAAAGCATCGCACTTTTTCTACATATTACTTGAGGTGCTATATATTAATAGTTTATATGGCAACTTCTCATCTCTAGTTTTCGGTAATAAGACATGAGCATGTTAGTTTACATTAAAGTTTGTTTGTTTTCCTACGGGCTTGTTTGGATTAAGGTGAATGAGGGAGAAGGGAAGTTAGGGGAACCATTCACCTTGTTTGGGAACATTTAGGAGGCGAAGTTATTCACCATAGTTCCCCTTGGTTCACCCCCTAATAGCATAAAATTTGTTACCCCAAATTGGGGTGTAATCAAGGGGAATGGAACTCCCTTCCCTTCCCTTCTATTCTCTCATTTAGTTTACCTAACTTCCCTTAACCCCATTGAAATCCAAACAAGCCCTACTATTTGGTCTAATTTCTTGGTAATCTCCATTGATTACTTGCTTCTTAATTGTTTTTTGACGTGCTATTAAGAATTATCATCTTAATAATTTTAGTTGTTTTGTATAAAATATATTTTCCCTTACTATTTTTGGTCAAAAATGGTGCAGTGACATGGCAAGTGATTTGTTCCCATTCGCAGTTCAGAGAATCAGTCAAACCCTCTTGCTGTGTTTCCCTATCAACCTTCTACAATGAGACTATAGTATCATGTCCTGCTTGCAGTTGTGGCTGCCAAGGACATCCAAATAAGCTCCAATGTGCAAGGCAAGCTTATTGATGAATGCTATATTTTATCCCTAAACTTAAAAAAAAAAAAAAAAAAAAAAACTCAACTTCATGACATAGTTTATCATATTTTCTCATTTATTTCAGAGATGGAAATGTACCAGAGTTCTTACAGTTACCATCAGACCCTGTTTTGATGTGCACTCAACATATGTGCCCGATACGTGTACATTGGCACGTGAAAACGAGCTATAAGCAGTATTGGAGGGTTAAAGTGACTGTAACCAACTTCGACTTATTTAAGAACTATAGCGATTGGAATTTGGTGATACGGCATCCTAATCTTCAGAGCTTAACACAAATATTCAGCTTCAACTACAAACCTCTGATTCAGTATGGCAATATCAGTGAGTACTCCATTCTTTCACTTTTTTACTTCCAAGAAGACAGATAGGCCATAATTTTTGGCTTCTTTTCTTTATCGACGCTATAATAAAATATTTTAATGCACTTACCATGCTTACTTACTTGACAACTTGTTTGTAGAAAAGGACTATGGAAGAAACGAGGGGAAAATTCCCCTCAATCTTTAAAAAATAAATCCATCTATTCTTTTTATTATTTCCAGTAATTTTTTAGACTGACAAGTATTTTCATATTTTTTGTCACGTTTTTGGCATGTGACATGTTAGAGTTGACGGTGTTGCTTTAGTGAGTTAAAGTGAACAATCTTCAACAGGTTTAGCAGAAGTGCAGGGGGTTTCGTGGAATTAAAATAGTTAAGAGGGTTACCTCAAAACAGCCCAACTTGAGGAAATCTGCGAAATTTACCCTTAAAAGAATCTAATTCTTTCTTTTTACATCCTCATTCAGATGACACAGGAATGTTTTGGGGGATAAAGTACTACAACGACTTGCTACTGCAGCAAGGAAGATCTGGGAACGTGCAGTCCGAGATGCTACTCCGCAAGGATCCTGGCGTATTTACCTTTCAGGGAGGATGGCCTTTTCCGAGGAATGTATTGTTCAATGGACATGAATGTGTCATGCCATCGCCAGATGCTTATCCTTCACTACCCCAGGGGAGCGTCGCAGCACCTTCACTGGATTGCAAGCTCTCTTTGCGTTTGACGATATTGTTTGTATTTAGCGTTTTGATTTTCCATTAGGGAAAATAAAATAGCTAGGCATTTCTTAAGTTCTTGTTGATTATGGACATGATTTAGTAAGGAAGTCACACAATTTTGTATCCTTTTTCTTCTTACTCATTGTTGTCCTAGTGTTTGTAGAGTATTGTATGTAGAAGGAAGAATAAATGGAAGTACTAAATTTATGAAATAGTGTTCGTTGAACTCGTAAGTATTGCATTGGGGAGCATAACACTTTCGATACAAGTAAAAGAGAAAGTCCATGAACAGTTAGTTCAAGGAGAAGACTTTGATACAGTTTACTTTCAAAAATAGTAAAATGGAAGAAATAATGTCATGCATACTCAGTATTGAAACCGAGGGATCAACCTGGAAATGTATAGATTCAATTATGTGCAGATGGTATTTATTTCGAAGAAGGATGCTAAAAAGCTTGGTGATTAACCTGTAAATCTACGGAATTGCTTTTTGACAATCATCATCACCATTATTGATACCAGAGCTTCTGAAGGCTCACTCTTCCTATGGGCTCTTCAAATGATTCCTCTTGTGCAGAAGAGTAGCCTAGAAACGAGATGAGCCGTAAATATTTCAACCATTGTTGTTTTCTTTTATCTACTGATGACAAGCAATGCTCGATGAATTGTATTGTTCAGTTCCTTTTCCTGAATCATATTCACTATCAGCTATGCAATCCTGAACATGCCATAATATGTAGAATACCTGGAAATTCAAGCAGTATATGCTCAAGTTTTCCTAAAAAATAACTTCTGTTTGGGGTAAATTTTACGAAAACTAGAAGAAGCTTAATCCATTTGGAGATAACTCCAAAAAGTTTGGAAATGTCATTTAATCCTAAAAAGACGCTCAACCTATAAGGTCATGTTAGAGTCACATAAAGTCATCCACGGACATAGAGTACCTTGTCGGTTGATTTCTTACAAAAATATGAAATCATTTCCTAGTTAAAAATCAATTCTAAACATTTCCAAATGTTTCTAGGAAAAGCCTTTCAACGATTAGTTGGACAAGAATTAGAAGATGTAAACCCTTTTCCATTGAATTCCCTTGGGTGGAATCTAAGATATAAAATAGGAATCCAGAAATATTTTATTACTAATCAATTGATTTCCACTCCATTTCTCTATGAAATCACCGAAATGGATTTTTATCTTTTTCCCAACGTTTTCAAGCTGATTGCGATCTTTTTGGATTCGATCAACCCATTTTCCTTCTTCCTCAATGCAGGAAAGAAATCTCAAATTAATATATTTCCCACATTTTGAAGCCATCCGAAAACAAGAACTGGAAAACAAAATGGAAATTGGGTTTCTGGCTTAGGGGTGGAAACCATTTTCAATGTCTCTTAAAATTGCTAAAGAATCATGTCACATGTCCAGATGTCACTTTATAGCGAACTTTCAAGAATTCTTAACATTTTAAATATGATTTCATCAATTTAGTCTCAAGATCTCTCAAAAAAATTTCTTGTTCAGAAAGTTATAGCCCAGGGGAATTGTTGAATGCAAATTCATCCGGAAGAGGAGTTATTTGTTGAGCAATGTTCACTAGAGTTACATACTTCTATACTATAAGTTTACGATTACTTGTTTTAGTTACTTTACTCATATTTATCATTGCAAACACTTTTTTTTCTACAGTACAAAAAGAACATTACTTTGTTCATTTAATTTAGTTGTATAATCTGTTTGTCTTATTAGTAAGACTTATTTTCACTTTGTACCTCAAAGCTTTTGTATTGTTTGCCGTTAATGACCTAGAATCTTTTGACACTTTGATACCCCAAAGTCACTCAAAGTTCAATCCTATTTCACTTTGATACCTTCTGCTGATCTCGTGCTCCGAAATAACCTCATTAGTTTACAGTATATCAACATAGAAATGAAAGAAGAAGCAAATTCCTTACCAAGTATCACTTCTTTTCTGAATTCGGGAAATTTTTTAAAAAAGTTAGGTTTTGTATTTAGAAACCTAAATGACAAAGAGGATGAGGAAATGGGTTAAGGGAATTAATTTTCAACAGAAGAGTATAATTGATCTAAACAAAATCACGTGATACCACTTTAATAGAAAATGTAACCAAATGTAGACATGGATATCAACGTGAAATGAGATTGAAACTTTGGGTATGAAAGTGTCAAACAAAGCTTTGGTGTATCAAAGTAAAAAGTGAGTAAACTTTAGGTACTAAAATAAAATAAGCCATATTAATATTTCAATTTAAGATCAATATGCAAACAAACAATTAGACCCGACACATGTCCAAATTCTAAACCCATTGTAACGAGTTGCATTAACAAATAAACAAATAAATAATATTACAGCCAACCATCAAAAGCTTCCGATTATTTCTCTTGGCCTCGTTCCTCTCTTCTCTATTCCGCGCGAAAAAAATCCCCAAATCTTTTTAGGAAAAAAATTCCCAATTCTAAAAATTTTGCTCATTTTTGTTTCCCCTTCTAACAATTTTCTTTGATCAAGATATTTATGATCCTTTTATTCAGCTTTTCAATTTATCTGTATCTTTTTTATTAACAATGTCAATTGATATAAGGTATCGCAGAATTATTTTTGAATCTCTTGTCATAATAGTTGAGGTAAATCCTAAAATATTTTACAATAATATTGAACATACTTAGCTGATAAATAATTGTCTTTTGTGTCATATTTCTTGCAGGTTTGATTGATATAATGGCGCGCTACGACCAATTTGACTAAAGATGGATAAAATTGGACAATTTCGGGTAGGCATTTGATTCTTATGCAATATTTTGAGGAATATGTAGCTAAAGTGTTGGCAAGGAATATGGTACATTTGAGCTTGTTTTATGTTTATAGAAATTCCTTTGCCGCCAAATCGAGAAGAAAAATTATATAGAGTAGATGAAATTTTAAAAAGGCAATCTTATTTCAATTATATAGTCTTGGATAAGAGAAAGATGATGAAAAGGAAAAAAAAAACCACGGATTGGGCTTTTGTTTAATATAATACATCAAAGAGAAAATTGGATATATTTATGTACTTTAAGGAAAAGAAAGACGATGAAGAAAAACCACAAATTGCATCTTTTATGTAATGGAATCTTTAATAAATGATGACGAGAAAACTAATAGATTTGTTGGATGAGATATATGCATTTGAAACAACATTGTATCCCTAGAATGTCATATGCCTCACCCTATTAGGTTTCACCAAACCTAGATTGTTTCTCTATAAAAGCAAATAACACTAGGGTCAGGGGAAAATCCTCTAAATAGATTTTTGTCAAGCCTTGAACCAGAAAGATACATCATTTATTTAAGGCTAAATGGCACTTAAATACCATATCATGTTTCATTACTTTTACACTTAAATACTCTAAGTTGTAAAAATAGCACTTTGACACCCTAAGTTGTTAATAATAATAATAATAAAAGCACTTTTATACCTAAGTTGTAAAAACTAACACTTAAATACCCTATTGTTTCACCACCTTTATAAAATATTCTAAGTTGTAAAAGTAGCACTTTTATACCTAAGTTGTAAGAAAATAGCACTTTAATACTTTAAGTTGTAAGAAAGTAACATTTTAATACCCTCTATTAGTTGTCAAGACAATTTCCTAAGAATATTCCCAAGAAAACTAACAAAAGATACTAATATGCTAATTTTTACAACTTAAGGTATTAAAGTGCTATTTTTACAATTTAGAGTATTTAAGTATAAAAATGGTAAAACAATATGGTATTCAAGTGCCATTTAACCTTTATTTAATAAAATTGATATGGAACCACAGCTCATTTTTCTAAATGATCTATCAAGACATCGAATAATGGCAGGGTTGTGTACTGTGTACAACATATTTGCATGTTTAATTTTGATCAATGCATGTCATGTGCACGTATCTTCTTCTTATAAGTACCTAACAAGAACTTCATTGTTGCGTAGTTCTAAAGAAATTAGCCTTCTTTAACTTGTTAGAGATATTGAACTTTTAACTGGCATTGCTTTCTCCATTCATAGTTTGCATTACCCATGTAGATTAGTAGCTGTACTGACTAACTGTCTAAAATGAACTCTGTTTATTCACATATTTCCCTTCTTGTGTTTGAGAACACACATTTTAAAACATTAACTTCTGCTGTTCTTACAGTTACACAAAAGCCAATAGAGCATACAAATAGCTCACTGCTCCTCCAACTCTATGGATCCAGGACTGCCCGGGCAAGCAAGTCCTGAACCCAGAAAACCCGACCCATCCGAACCAACCGAGATCGATCTATTGAACTCGATCCGAATCCAAGAACCGAACCAAGAACCGAACCAAGACGATGAAGATTTCTCCTCCTCCTCTTCCACCACTGACTCATCAGACGGTGACGACTTCTTCCAACTCGATCCACTCGGGTTGGGCCAGCCGATACCCGCCAGCCCAATCCAACCAGCCAAATTCAATTTCGACCCGAATCCGACAAGAAGCCAAACTGAGGATCCGGGTCAGACCCATTCCATTCCGGGTACACCTCCGCTTCATCCGATCCGAAACGACGTACCCGACCCGAACCGGATCCCCTCCTCGGTTTTCGCCCGAACCAAATCCACGACCCCAATGGAGTGGAGTGTTGCATCCAATGAATCCTTATTCAGCATCCACATGGGAAATTCGAGCTTTTCCAGAGATAACGTGTTTCTCATGGGTCGGTCCGGGGAGTTCCCTACCGGTCCCTTGGATAGTTTTCAGACCCCACCAATGTCACCGATTTCCTCCCCAATTCCTCCGACATTCCCACCGATATCACCGTTGCCACCACAGACACCGCCGGTTTTGGAGCTACCACCCGTTTTGGTGGAAGAACCGCCGGCTATGCCAGTTTCGAGCAACCGGGTCGGGTTTGAATTTGGGGAGGGGTTGGAGGAGCCCGAAGTAGCGGACGCGACCAATGCAGAGGCAATGAAGGATGTGTTGAGTGCCGCAGTGAAGGATAGCTCTATAGATAAAGAAAAGCCGGGACAAGAGGTGGGAAATTTCTCAAAGAGCATATCTCGACAGTCGGATGGAAGTACCGCCAGCTTCCGGTCCTTCGCATTTCCAATGTATGTAACTTTCTCCTCTTCCCTCGAACCGTACTTATTTGAACACTCTTCTGAAAAAAGTCTACCCTCTTTTATTCATATCATAACTAAAAACTGAATGTCCTTAGCAAATTGCTAACTCAGACCGACACAAGATTTCTGCAAGAGTTTAAAAATGATGGCAAATACCATAGCTATATCCAATAGTACAGAGGATGTATATATCTACGAACATCATATTACTTTACTATTGTAGGAGAATCATAACATATATTGAACCCGAAAAACAAAGATTTTGACCATGATGGTGCGTTAAATGCATAAGATTTGGCTTAAGTAATATTACATTCAGATTGACAGGGGATGGGGGGAGAAGTGGTTCGATGAAGGTAGAGCCAGAGCATCAAAGGATCCAGTCCCATGCTGCAGCTGCAGAGCAGCAAACACCAAAGATTTCCGATAATGTTATCGACACGTCAGAAGCTCCGGAAGTCACTTACTCTGATCCTCCTGCTTCTACTCCTCCAGCAGAGGAGGAGAAAGGGTGGTTTTCTTCGTGCTTCTCCTGTTGCTCGTTCCGTAAATAGAGGGGTGAGCTATATCTAGATGGGAAAAAAAATCTATAAATTATTTTACGTGACATAGAAATGTTAAAATACACATCTATACTAGTTATTCTCCGGTAGCAATCATAACCACAAAATAAGTTGGTGACACGCCATGCAAATTTTCCTGCAGAATTTATTAGTCATCTGGACATCACTAATCAAGCTTCAACAACACAGGAGAAAAGAGAAGCGGAACAACACATCGCCGAGAAATTCTCTCTTCTTCCTCAAAGCGGAGGGCCGTTGTCGAATTATGAAGACCGTTGTAGATAAACTCTTCTTCGAGTTAGATCAATAGACCGTTTGTGTTGCATTGTGTATTTGACTTTGACAGATCTAATGACTGGCCTTGGACTGATTTCATTACTGACCAACATTCAATTATACAGTCTAGTTCTTGAAAGAATGCGTGCTTTTACGTATCTTTTTGTTGTACGGTACACATCCGTTGACATTTTCATAACTCTCTGCATTTGTCTATAAAATTTCATTTTTTATTTTTATTCTTGTCGATACTAATTGAAAAATGATAGACAAAAGGAATCAGTCAACCGAAAGAAAAAACATTGGAATTGATCAAAAATCGTACAAGAAGTCACTGGGGAAAATTAGCAATATCCCGGTATGCCAGGACCCAAGAATTTTCTCCTCCTTATTATTGAAGAACTCATTCTCGCCTTAGCTTTCGGGACCCAAGAATTTTCTCCTCCTTATTATTGAAGAACTCATTCTCGCCTTAGTAACATATCATTTTTATTGGTTTTGGCTTGAATTTTGTCAAATGGGCGGGGCCCACTTTAATTTGGTTTGAAAAAGAGAGCACACAAAAATTGACTTACAAGGGCTCAATAAATGAAGATTTGAAAAGAAAAGCACAAGAATGTGACAGCCTTTCGGTGTTAGTCAATTTTTTGGCATGTTCTGGGGTTATCTCTGGTTTTGAGCCGAAGAAAAATTAGAGATGAAAGTGACATTGTGAAGTCACTCTCACACGCTCTTTAGCTGAGATATTGTGAAGTGCCCCCCAACCCTCTCTCTTGAGCTAAAGGTGTTTTACAATTTGTTTGAGCTCTGAGTGTTTATGAACTCTTGAATTCAATTTTGTACGCTGCTCATTGTATGTGTAGTTTGAGAGCTTGAATATAGTGAAACTCCTCTCTTGCCGTGGACGTAGATCAATTTGATCGAACCACGTAAATCCTTGTGTGTTTGTGTTTGTTCTCTATTTTCTGGTTTTGTGTTTTAATATTTTGGTACACTTGATCAGACCGCTGCGGATTTATCCCAACAACTTTCAGCAAAATGATGGTTTCCTATCCTTTATCACCATGGACATATGTTTCAATTAATAATGTAGAAGAATGTTTTTTTACTACTGGTACCTGGCTTTTTTTTAGTAGTAGTATTAGGTAGGCATGGGCGTGGGCCAGGCCAGATCTGGCCAGACCCCGTGCAGGTCAGAGTGGATTGGGCCCGCCTCTCTGATCCCGGGTCCGAATTGGACCTAGCTCGGCCCACAACTCGCCTAGGTCCGAGCCGGGAAGAAACCGGCCCATGGGTCGTTAGTCGGCCTACGGGTTTTTTCCTTCAAATTTTTTTATTTTTTCCTTTTTAAACTATATTAAACTTATATTTATATTTATAAAATTATTTTTAATTTTTTTTTATTTTAAACTCTTTCCAGTTCTTCCCAAATTTGTGGGCATTTTGGCATGCTAAACAACATGCTAATCTGTCACCGGCCACATCTAGGAATTTTATAATTAAAAAAAAAGGCCAAACCCATAAAGTATCTTTTTTTCCCGTTTGTTGGGAGCGAGTTGTTCTATTTTTGTTTCAGTTATTTCTTCTTCAGTTTGCGTCTCCAGAACTTCAAACTCTAGAGATTGAGAAGTCGGAGACGGACGTTAAGGAGACTGAGGTTGAGGTAGATGATAAGAAGAGATAGAATGTCTTGCCGTGATAGAATCGGGTGACAGCGGCCCACACGATTGTTGTCATTCCATCAGAGAAAGTGAAATAGAGTATCTAGAAGTAGAGTCTAGAGGGGCAGTACTTGTGGTTACTGGCAGTACTTGTGGTTAGGTCAAGGAAATAGTACCGGTGGGATTAACTTTGTAGCCGGCGGGAGCAAAAGGATAGTAGAAATCGTAGGGTGCATTATGGATTTGACAATAACTACTACCACCGGCTTTATGAGAATGGTACTGAGAATGTGAGAAAGGTAACACTTCCACCAATAACGGATGGGGAAGATGGAGAGTATTGTGAGGAGGATGAGTAGAGAGAGTATTGAGCAGTGGATGAGTAGGGATCCATTTAATAATAAGAGTTTTTTTTTAAGGAAACTTTGGTAGAGTGGATAAGAGATTTTTTGTAATTAGAATGAGAGTATGGAAAAACGAGTTAGATTGATAGAATAAGTTGTGAGATATGAGAGAGAAATGATTCCTATTTATAGTAGAGGGAAGAGGTTCACTAGCTTCGTAAAAAAAAATTAATGAACTGAACCCAATTCAAAATTTGAAACCAATATTGATTTTCGTCTCTGAAATTGATTTGAGACAAAGAAATTGATTATCACATTTTAATGACATTTTATACCCTCATTACCTATGTTATATGAATAACGATATTACTAATAATTATTTTTATCTTATTTTGCGGGCTAATAAAGAAATAATGAATAAAAGCCCAAATGACTCAAATTCTCAATTTCTACCAATATTTGAAGCCCAAATCAAGACAAACAAAGGCCCAAGATACCAAATTGATCCAAGAGAAATTCGTGAAGAAAAATCAAGAAAAGACAAATTGGTTGGGAACCAATCGGTTGACCAACCGGTTATTAACCGACGGCCAACCGATCGGTTCCCAACATTCGAATTAATGGTGGATTTCTCTTCCTTTTGGCTAGGTTTGATCCAATGGTTCACATCAACTCCGTTGGGCTATAAATAGGGTGAAGGTGAGGGTTTTGAGTGTGAAATATTTTGTAAAACTCCATTTGGAGAGGAGGGTCACTCTTAATTGAGAAGACCTTCCAAAATTGTAACTTTGTTACACAATAAATGAAATGTTTCACCCTTCAATTTCCTTTCTCTTCTTCTAATCCAAGGACCAAAAGGAGGATTAGATTAAGATCGAGTTGTTGGTTTCTATTTTATTTCTTTTTCATTTTCTTTCTTGTTCATTTATTGCTTTGTAGCTTAGATTTACTTTCATGCAATTTAATTTCATGCAATTTACTTTCATGTAATTTACTTTCATGCAATGTATTTAATTCTTGTATTTACTTTCTAGAATAGATTTTTCTTTTCTTTAATTCACCTTGAAGCTAGAACCCTCTTGGGAATTACCCTTTTCTAAGTGTGGAGCCAATATTTGTGGGATCCCTAGAGATTGTTTGAAACTAGCTAACAAATCCAACTCATTTTCATGAGATTGAGATAAGCTAAGTGGATCTACTCTAGATTCCTCATATCTTTAACTAACCCTCCATACTTTACATTCTTTATTTTTCTCTTATCCTTATTTTTTATTTGTTTGTTATTTTCCTTTATTCTTGATTTTGATTTTCCTTTACTCTCTCCTCTCTCTCTCAATCTTGCTTTCTTTTATTTTGCACTTATTTTCTCTCACTCTCATATTCCCTCCATGTGCATATAATCTCAAACTTAGTTTTGTTATTATGTGCATATAACCACAACCACATTCTCAACTTCATTTACTCCTCTTTTGCAAATAATCCACATCCACTCTCTCTTATCTCTCACCACCACTTTCACCATTTCCTCACTTTCACTTTATTTTAATAAACTCCTAATTGTCGCGCGCATAATTTGAGAACCAAAACTTGAGCAAAACTCTTCCTACTTCCCGTTCCTCGTGGGATCGATAATCTTTTATACTATAACTTGATAAAGGTTGTATACTTGCAACTTTAGGAGGTAATCATTTATTTCCCATCAGAAATCATTTTAAAAATAGATTTGATAGAAAGTTAAAGAAACAAAGGGAAAGACTGAAAGAGAGTCGTTTCCTCTCGTTTTAGCAATCAGATGCCTGTCTACGCATCTGATTGCTAAACAAAGCGAGCCAATGGCTCTCTCTTCTTAGCGCAGAGCAATACAAGGTGGTCCCCAGCCTAACTAGCAGCGGGCCATGCCTGCACTGCTGCAGTCTGCATTATCCGTGGCCTATGGGCGGGTAGACCCGCAGTGCTAGCGAGCCATACCGCAACCCAATCGGCACGGTGGCGGCGGATAGCATCCTAATCGCGCCAGGAGCCTACTATTGCAGTCTGCGGCGATTCGAGTCTAGCCTGCCGGTTAGTGGGGCTCACTTTGAATTGCTTTGCGCTGAAAAGAGAGAGCCCTTGGCTCTCTATGTTTAGCGATGAGATGCCTAGTCTAGAAATCTGATTGCTAAAAAGAGACCAAATGGCTCTGTCTTTCAGTCTTTCACTCTGTTTCCTTAATTTTCTATTAAATTTATTTTTAAACTTATTTCTTTGTCTCAAATCAATTTCAGACACATCAATCAATGTTGGGTTTTAAATTTTGAATTGGGTTCAGTCCATTAGGAATTTGTTTAATGAAGCCAATGAACCTCTTCCCTCTGCTATAAATAAGAATCATCACCCTCATATCTCACAACTTATTCTGTCAGTCTAACTTATTTTTTTCATACACTTATTCTGATTACAAAAAATCTCTTATACACTCTATCAAAGTTTTCTTACGAAAAAAAAATCTCATTATTAAATGGATCCCTATGCATACTCTTCTCAATACTCTCTCTACTCATTCTTCTCACAATACTCTCCGTCGTTCCTATCCGTTATTGGTGGAAGTGATTATACACCTTTCTCACATTCTCAGTACTATTCCCATGAAGCCGGTGGCAGTAGTAGTAGCCAAATCCATAATGCACCCTAGGATTCCTATTACCCTTCTCCCGCCGGCTACATTGTTGATCCCACAGATATCACTCCCTTTACCTATCCAGCAATAACCACAAATACTGCCTCTCTAGACTCTACTTCTAGATACTCTATTTCAATTTCTCCGACGGAATGACAACAATCGTGTCGGGTGCTACCACCCGGTTTTGTCAGGTAAGACATTCTATCTCTTCTTATCCTCTACCTCGGCCTCAACCTCCTCAACGTCCGTCTCCGACTTCTCAATCTCCAGAGTTTGAAGTTATGGAGACACAAACTGAAGAAGAAACAACTGAAACAGAAACAGAACAACCCACTCTCAACAAAGATAAAAAATAAGAAGACACTTCATGGGTTTGCCCCTTTTTTGAAAATTCCTAGATGCGGCCAATAACAGATTGGCACATTGTTTAGCAATGCCAAAATGCCTAGAATTTAGGAAGAATTGGGAAGAGTTTAAAAATAGGAAAAAAAAATAAACTAAATATAATTTTATAAATATAAATACAAGTTTAGTATAGTTTAAAAAAGGGGAAAAAAACCCATGGGTCGTAGGTTGATTCTGGCCCGGCTCTAACCTAGGCGGGTCGTGGGTCGAGTTGGGTCCAGTCAGGGCCCGGGATCAAAGAGGTAGGTCCAATTCACTCTGACCCGCGCGAGCCCAGGTCAGACCCGGCCCAACCTTGAACCTGGCGGGCCGGTTTATGGGCCTGAACCAGCCCAGCCCACTAGCCCATGCCCAACCTTAGTATTAGGCTTCATCTTGTCTAAGGTAATGATGCTAGTCTAGTTTGCGGATATATCTAAGGTAACTTGTACTCATCCCATCGATTGCAAATTTTTCTTCAACTAAATGTATAGTAATCCAATACAAAAGACAAAACATAGAAGGATAATTCTTTTTCCATGTGTAAGAATTAGCTTGAACAGTAATTCGGTTAAATTCCGTACGAATATGAACCTAAACTTTGGCATGGTGGCGTACTAACAAAAAGTATACGGCCACCGAAGAGCGTGGATGCAGTCCGTCAATGATTCAATCCACGACAATATATGCATTTCTTTCTATCTTCAAACACACATTTGGAACTGAGAAATAGTGGCATACAGAACATAATAGATGGCATGAAAAACAAGCAACCACTTTTTCTTTGGATTCTGAAGAAAGCTTCCTAGGGCACTTCCAACAGAACCAGTTTAAGTAGAATAGAGCCAGCAAACTCATGATGCAGACTGACTGTTACATCCTCTCAAGGCACAAAAGATCAAAACATCCTATCTTTTGAGATCCTCTATTGTGTGATGTCTCCACAAGCTATAGCAAACGAGGAACCTCGCATCCTAAACTCAAGTCATAAAGTTCAAGAAGAAGCCAGTTTCATTCACAACATATACCAAAGGTACCAAGCAAACATCAGATTAAGAAATCTCAGCTCTTCCACAGCAGGAGAGAGCATATAGGGGGAAATTTCTTTATCGAACTTTTAAAAAGATTGAGAGGGATATGGGCCCTGTAAAGATTTAAAGGTCATTCCCAAAGCTTCACTCTTTAGTTTGATATAGATAATACCTAATAACATAGCTATCCTACTTATCTTCCAAGCAAAAACAACAGGCACCCCCCACCATCCATCCACATCTCTGATACATTTCTGCCCTTCCAAACCTTAAGATGTCAGCCCATTAGTACTTCTCAAATCATAAGACTCTTGTGATATCGCCAACAAATTTCACAATATGGGTTCATCCCAAATGCCTGCAAATTTCTCAAGCTTAGCATTGTCTGAATCATCCTGTGGCTATCTACTTCAAGAACTAAAGGCAAGGAGCTGCCAAGCCGAAATAAGGAAAAATAATATTTATTATATACCTTCTCATGTATGTTCTGATAACATTCTTCTATGTTCTGAAACAGCTGATATGGGATGAAGTTGGACAGGATCAGCTCGAACGTGATAGGATTCTCCTTGAATTAGAACAAGAGTGTGTACAAGTATATAAGAGAAAGGTTGACAGTGCTAATATCTACAGAATCAGGTTACATCAAGCACTGGCAGAAGCAGAAGCTGAGTTCACTAACCTTCTCCTCTCACTCGGAGAAAGATCATTCACAGGCCGGGTAAGTTTACTGATCTATGATAAGCCTTCACTGAATGTAACGTAACATACAAATAAAAGTTTTTGTTCATAATGAACAGCCTGAGAAAGTCACAGGAACACTAAAAGAGCAGCTGGAATTGATCACTCCTGCCCTTCAAGAGATGCAGATGATTAAACAAGAAAGGCTGACCCTGTTTCGGGACATTCAGACTCAAATGCAAAAGATTACTTCGGAGATAGCAGGTAACTCAGGGTACAGTAACATAGTGGTGAATGAAAATGATCTCTCACTCAAAAAACTTGAGGAGTTCCAGAATGAGCTTCAACAACTTCATAGTGAAAAGGTACCACTTACTTAAACACGATGCAACTAGAAGATATCCAACAAAATGTTAATCTCATTATTTCACCTTTTTCTTCTTGGGAAAATGAAAGAGTGATAGACTCCGGAAAGTGGAAGCATACATAAAATCTGTTCATGAACTTTCTGCAACAATGGGGATGGATTCTTCCCAGATTATAACTAGTCTAGATCCAAGCCTCAATAGTCAAGATGGGGAAAAAACAAAGAACATAAGTGATGCTATCTTAGACAGGCTAAACAATACAGTGGAGCAACTCAAAGAGGAGAAGCAAAAGAGAACAGAAAAGGTAATTTTCCTAGATGTAGTCACAATTGTTTTCCTACTGACATGTTGCTTATAAGGAACGAGGATACGGCATAATCAACTGTGTAGGGAGCTCACATCATTCATAAAGTTTCAAGTCCCAATCCATTCAAATATAAAAACAAGGATATTATTAGAGAAACATATTACATGGTCAAATTACATCCATACGGGTGAAAAATATATCCAACATTGTGTTGGTGAATATATCACCAAGTCCAAGTTAGGCACATAAATAATACAACTACACAATCACCATTTACTATTCTGCATTACAAGATAACATTGCACTTGATAATGTCATTTCTGTATCAATGTTAGTGGAAGAGACTCAGAAGATAAATGCATCACATTCTCTTGTACACATGGACTAAGCAAAACAAAATGTCCACAATAGTTAACAAAAGACGTGTTTCTGACTTCATTCAGAACTCTGATACAAGTTTCAATTAACCTTGTGCTTCACCAAAAAGGATTGACGTTATAGCCCCAGTACAAATTTGTCAAATAAGTACAATCACAACTTACTCCATTATGAGTTCTATATGTTGGGATTTGATGTGTAGATAAATACATACTAAATTACTAATTCCCGTTGAGTGATCCAAACCTGCAGCAAACTGAAAATATTTGAGTTATCTGGTCACCGTTGTCAGTCCAGACCTCATTTCATGGTCATGTGCTGGTTATATAGGATGATCCAAGGTACCACGACACCTCGTCTAGGCTCCCGTACCGTGTTTGACACGTGTCCACTCCACACTCCTTGGACACTTCTTAGATACTCCTTCGATAAGCATGCATTTATTCAGACGTGTACTCAATTGCATAATAAATGTTTTAGTTTAAAACACCCGTCATACACTTCCTGGATGTATATCTTACACTTCATGTCCACTTTCAGCAACTTGCCGGATGCGGGTTGGGTTTGTTTCAACATACACGCAGTTTTGAAATATGATTTTAAAGGGTCATGAAGGTATGTAGTTAAAATGAGCGGTTTTCCAATTTATAATCTACTTTAATAAATGAAACATAAAAATGTTATGGGAAATTTACTTTTCATAACATGTGAATGATAAAACAAAAATGGATCTCATATAAATTATTAACTTCAATGTGTGTGTCTTGTAGCGTGTATATAGCCGTGTCCTCACATCCTTCATTTTACAAAATTGCCGTATCCTGTAACCGCGTCTCGCACTGCACCCATGCAATATAGAGGATGACGAACCAAAGTCACAATAGAACAAGTAAATAATTCAATATTTTAAAATAGTGAGAAAGCTAGACAAGGAACTAGATTAAACGAGGACAGACGAATAGAAGCCCTACCTTATTGGAGAAGCAAAAGAGAACAGAAAAGGTAATTTTCCTAGATGTAGTCACAATTGTTTTCCTACTGACATGTTGCTTATAAGGAACGAGGATACGGCATAATCAACTGTGTAGGGAGCTCACATCATTCATAAAGTTTCAAGTCCCAATCCATTCAAATATAAAACAAGGATATTATTAGAGAAACATATTACATGGTCAAATTACATCCATACGGGTGAAAAATATATCCAACATTGTGTTGGTGAATATATCACCAAGTCCAAGTTAGGCACATAAATAATACAACTACACAATCACCATTTACTATTCTGCATTACAAGATAACATTGCACTTGATAATGTCATTTCTGTATCAATGTTAGTGGAAGAGACTCAGAAGATAAATGCATCACATTCTCTTGTACACATGGACTAAGCAAAACAAAATGTCCACAATAGTTAACAAAAGACGTGTTTCTGACTTCATTCAGAACTCTGATACAAGTTTCAATTAACCTTGTGCTTCACCAAAAAGGATTGACGTTATAGCCCCAGTACAAATTTGTCAAATAAGTACAATCACAACTTACTCCATTATGAGTTCTATATGTTGGGATTTGATGTGTAGATAAATACATACTAAATTACTAATTCCCGTTGAGTGATCCAAACCTGCAGCAAACTGAAAATATTTGAGTTATCTGGTCACCGTTGTCAGTCCAGACCTCATTTCATGGTCATGTGCTGGTTATATAGGATGATCCAAGGTACCACGACACCTCGTCTAGGCTCCCGTACCCGTGTTTGACACGTGTCCGACTCCACACTCCTTGGACACTTCTTAGATACTCCTTCGATAAGCATGCATTTATTCAGACGTGTACTCAATTGCATAATAAATGTTTTAGTTTAAAACACCCGTCATACACTTCCTGGATGTATATCTTACACTTCATGTCCACTTTCAGCAACTTGCCGGATGCGGGTTGGGTTTGTTTCAACATACACGCAGTTTTGAAATATGATTTTAAAGGGTCATGAAGGTATGTAGTTAAAAATGAGCGGTTTTCCAATTTATAATCTACTTTAATAAATGAAACATAAAAATGTTATGGGAAATTTACTTTTCATAACATGTGAATGATAAAACAAAAAATGGATCTCATATAAATTATTAACTTCAATGTGTGTGTGCGCGCGCGTGTATATAGCCGTGTCCTCACATCCTTCATTTTACAAAATTGCCGTATCCTGTAACCGTGCCCGTACCCGTACCCATGCAATATAGAGGATGACGAACCAAAGTCACAATAGAACAAGTAAATAATTCAATATTTTAAAATAGTGAGAAAGCGCTAGACAAGGAACTAGATTAAACGAGGACAGACGAATAGAAGCCCTACCTTATTGGTCAAGCAAATCCTTAGTTACGATAGTCAGAGAAATAATACTTGTCAGATCAGGTGCGTTGAGCTGAATGCTTTATCGCAACATATAATTTGATTAATGTGGAAATAAAGATCATATGTTCACTAAATAAGAGGGACAAGCTAATTTAGATAGTTATATTCAGAAAGTGGCAAGTATACACCAGCAAATAATTAACAAACTATAGTTTGGACCAGCTATCCGGTACCCACTGAAGAAGGAAAAGATTGTCCAGGGAAACAATTCTAATCGATTTCAAATCCAGTAGCAACTAGTGATGTGCATAAAGTTTCATGATATTGTATTACATTTTTCTCTAATTTTATCAGCAATAAATCTACAGAAAGCAGAAAAAAAAAAGTTAACCACATATTTGCAGCTTCACAGGCTTTGGAAGACATTGACAAACTTGTGGAATCTCATGGACACACCTCTCGAGGACCAAAAACCATTCACTCACCTCACAATGTTTGCATCATCACCTTCAGGGTGTGAAATATCCAGCCCCAGAAGCCTTACCCTTGATATAATTCACCAGGTAAAATGCACTCATAACCAACTGGAGCATTCCAGAAGTTACAGCGTTCGAGATTTTACATTAAAGTCTCTAGATTATTTCTCCTGCTTAACATCATAGATCTGCTTTGGAGCATAATATAGGTTGAGGTGGAAGTTGGGAGATTAGATCAACTAAAAGCAAGCAAAATGAAAGAGCTCTTTCTAAGTAAACAAATAGAACTAGATGAGATCAGCAAGAAGTCACATATGGCAATTCCTTCACAGGCAGAGATGGATAATATACTAAACCTCATCATGTCAGGTGAGCCTTGTGCTTAACTTTCTACAGCATCAAATAAATTTCTAATGGTTTTTGTCAATATTAGTTTAAATCTATCATATTGTGAACTTAGTCCCTTAAATCATTGAAATTGCTATTAGGTCCCTCAATTCTTAAGTCATTTTGAAATTGTTCCTCAAATCATTGAAATTGCTATTAGGTTCTCCAATTGTTTACTTATTTTGAAATTAGTCTCTCCAATCATGAGTAGAAATAGTAATCAGAGGGATGAGAATTGAGGAACCTAATAGTCCACAACAATAGATTTTACTTGGTAATCCCTCTAATTTCAAAATACCTTAAGAATTAGGGGACCTATAGCAATTTCAATGATTTGAGGGACTAATTTCAAAATAACTTAAGAAATGAGAGACTTAATAGCAATTTCAATGATTTGAGGGCTAATTTCAAAATATGAAAGATTTTGGGGACTAATATCAAAAAAAAATTCTAGTAATAGTCGTATGAATTAAATCTCGTGTCTACTCCTGAAGGACAAATTGACCATGAGGATCTACTCAACAGAATAGAAAAGCATATATTGAAAGCAAAAGAGGAAGCCTACAGCCGGAACGATATAATGGAGAAGGTAGAAAAATGGATGATATCGTGCAATGAAGAACGATGGTTGGAAGAGTACAGTCAGGTGTTTCCTAATTTTAATCTATTTCGACAAAACTTCCAGCACTGAAATTTCCCCCAAAAAAAATTCTTACACTTTATGTAATTAATCTTTTTGGTTACAGGATCAGAACCGTTATTCAGTTAGCCGAGGTGGTCACAGGAACTTGAAACGAGCAGAACGTGCAAGAATAACAGTCAATAAAATTCCAGGTACGTACTTGATGATGACAGCCAGTAGTGACCACAAATAAACTAATCAAAGATAGTAATAAACCAACAACATTTAATGCAGCTTTGGTCGAATTGCTTATGGCAAAGACTAAGGCCTGGGAAGATGAAAGAAATAAAGTTTTCTTGTATGATCAGGTAAGGTATCTTCTACATATTCTTTTTAATTAACAGCTAGCATGAATGTCCTGTCTACTTTGTATAATATCTTTAATCTCTCAAAAAGAAGTAGTATATCCAACATACATGCCAAACTAAAATAAAGACATGACAAGAACATCAATAAGCAAACATTAGTGTATGTGCATGTGCATTTAAGCTTGTGTTGTCTATCTCATGAGCATAAAAAGAGTGCTCTGCATTCATCCATAAGTTATTAGGTGGATATTTGCTGTGACTAGTGAATTTTGATGACTATCCTGGAGGAAGTAATAGAACATAGAACTCGGGAAGGTGGGACGCTATAGCAAAACAGGACCCAGGTTCAATTGTCCTGGATTCGCGGTGGAAAACAACCTAATTCACCAACTTCAGTGGCCCATTAAAGTACAAACTAGTTAAAATTTTAAAAAGAAAATAACTCTTTTTCAAAAGAATAAACAACAAAAAATATGAGAAATTAAAGAAATAAAGTATTGCATACCTTAATTGCAACAAGATTTTCAAGGTTCTTTTACCATTTCTGATATCAACTAGCATATTTCTTAAATTTGACTCTTGCAAAATCTCCACTACCTACATTTAAGAACCGAACATAAAACGTACCACGTCCCTTGGCATACCGCATGAGCAATAACCCCTCATACCCCATTCCTAAAGAGTGGAGTACCACGCTCCTGTACCCATCCCGTGAACCCGAAACAAACCGGGTTCCGTGCAACTATGCAATAAAATATCAAGGTTATAGCAACGAGGCAAACTAGCCAAAAGCAAAAAGATACAGAAGAAAGGATGCAGAAATTGTCATCATCATCAAGAGCAGAAGATGAAAACTCCTTTCCTTTTTTCTTTGGCTAAATAGACTTAGTGTTGGTCTGATGTTTACACCTAAAAGTTTCATAGGGAAAACTGGTAAGAGAATTACTGCTACTGGACCATAGAATTTTCTGGTGAAACTAACATAACACGAAAGCAGAAGACAAGAACTCTTATCTTTTTCTTTGGCCAAATTGACTTAGTTATAGTTGATCTGAGGTTTACACCCAAAAGTGCACATGCGTAAGACGCAATGCAATGTGTGCAATCAAGTGGAGGGAGGCACAAAATAGAATTTATGAGCCAATGACTTTACAGTAACTAAATAATTATGTTAATAAAACGTAAAATGGAATCACGATCCCAACACGAGTTCTGTGGGGAAAAAAACTGAACAAAGAAACAAGCTCCATAAAAAAGAAGTAAGTATTTTGCATGAAAAAATATTGAAATGCATAATTAGCTTTCTAGTTTCTAGTTTTCTACTATATACAACGTACCACTAACCAAACTTGCGTACCGAAGTAAGCTCCCCCCCCCCCCAACCACCACGACCACCACCAAATCCAAATTTTCTAAGTGCCAAATTGTGTACCCGAATTCGTAGCGTGACCCGCTACGTACCGTGTATTGTGTAACTATGGATCAGAGAATATTCTGGTGAACCTAACATAACACAAAAGCATCATCTAGAAGTAATTGCGCAAGAGAGACGGTATAAACATGATGAAGCATTAACCAATTCTAAATTATTCTCAAAATTCAAAAACTTTTGCCATTTGTCTTCAGCATAGAGAAAGATATCCATCTTGTAGATGATATCAAAACACAGAAGCAATTTCTGAAGTGGAAGCACTGAATTAGCTCTAATTGAGCCTCTGTGCAGTTTGAACTCTTGAGTAATTTTATGTAATTCGAGACATATAAAGCATAAGTAGGAGTTATCAGGCTGTTAATTACAGAGGAAAGTTGCACAGATTGATTTGTAATTCCTATACTGGTTAACAGTTTGAAAATCTCTTCAATCAGCAGCTTAAATATGAAAGTCCCATGTACAAAGAAACATAGGAAATAGAGACCCATTGGAGTTATAAAGAGGCTTGTAGGATCATATTGATGCCAAAGAGAGTTCCACCTTTTTCGCTCTTCAGCAAAAAGGATTTTCGTTTGAGGGGATGCATTCTATAGTTGTCTAGAAATCCACATGTTAATGAGTCCGGCACCTTGTAACTCTTTGAGGCTACCAGCATATATGCTTAATAAGAAAAGGATTTCAGCCATCAAACAAGGTGTAGGAAAATAAGCAGTGACGGACACTTCTAACCTTTATTTATTTATAGAACCATTTATTTATTTTTCTTTTCTTTTCTTTTCTTTTCTTTTTTTTCTTTTCTTTTCTTTTTTCATTATCTTGATAGTTAATAAAATTTCACTGTATAAAAGAGTTTGTATTTTAGAGATCATCATAATTTCCAATGGAAAAAATTTGTGTTATTCTGTTTTTCAAGAAGAAATTCAACAGACTATTCTAGCCAGATATAGGATCTTCAATGTTCTTTTAGATCTAATATGATTTGAATAAAATTTCAATTTGACATGAAATATGCTGATCAGAATTTGAACCTGCTCTAATGATAAATGAGAAGATTGCGTGAAAGGAAAAGAAATAGATTGTAGGGGAGGTCAGAAACATCAAACCAACATGCCAGAAATTATTATTTGAAATCATAGCTTTTCCTTGAATTATTGTTTGAAATCATAGCTAAGAATTCCAGAAATCGAGAACTTCACTGTGGATGTGGTCCGCAAAGTGAATAAAAATATTTTTAATACATATTATAGTTTATATGGGTGGATTTGCTTTTCTCATGTGAAATACTTTATCGACTAACCTTCTGATTATACAGGTCCCTCTTTTGGCAATGCTCGAAGAATATATCTTGTTAAGGAAAGAAAAGGAGGAAGAGAAGTACAGGCAAAGGGTAAGTTCTAATTTTACTCACCAAAAGGTGAAGCTAGAAACGCAAACAGAAGGAATATCAGGTGATAACTAAACAAGAAGTTACAATTTTTCCAACATTTGCCAATAGAACATTGTTTTGGTACAGGAAAGAAAACGGATACAAGGTCAGGTCACAGCTGAGCGGGAAAGTTTGTTCGGTTCAAGGCCAAACACAAGCGCTTGTCGTCCGTTAACTAGAAACTTAAACGGAAGCTTTAGCAGCTCTTCTCCTATAAATAAGACACTGTCAATGGGAACTCAGGAGCTCAGATCAAATACTTCCACAGCTCAAGTAACAACTGTCAATAGGGTTAAGAAGACAAAGATGCAGAACATGCCAAGGCGTCAAGTATACAATTCACATATCAGAGCAGAAACAGAATCAGTAATTTCGTTCACACTTTCAGGCCCATCATCTCCTTGAATGTTTCATCAAAGGGAATATTTTGTCTTGTTTTACGTTGTTTTTGCATGGACGATTGAAAATATCCCGAATGCTTTAAAAAACATTCCCAGGTTGATGATTTATGGTTAAACTACCTGTCATGATATCATAAAGAACTGAAAACAGACCTCAGCTATTGCCACAAGACAATTGTTGCAAAATAAAATAACTATTTCGTGAATGACTCTGTCCGATGGTATACTGCATGTACCTTTTGCTCATAGTCATAGATATCTACTATTATGTGGATGGTACTAATCCTTTTCTGGCAGTGGATGAGATAAGCGCCACTTTTGATGAGTCAATCCATGCTTATTGTGATATAAAACCTGACAAAACACAATTTCCAGTGGGTTACAATCAATGCACTAAATGGGCAGTTTATTAGCATATGAAGCATGATAAGCTCATAGTTGAAAAATCTGATTGCTGAAGAATTGTTCTTTCACGCATCTCTACAAATACTGAAATATGCTGACAAATAGTTGTACAATTAACAAAAACTAGGTGACAAAGTGAGCAGACAGAAGTTATGACATGATCAGTACTCCATAGGTATGATCAAGATTTTGCAGATAAAATTTAATTTCTCCATCAAGTTTTTCATCTAACTTTAATAATTTAATCAAGCAGATGGTCAAGTGCCCCACTAACAGATAAACATGGCATTTCTTTCCATGTAGGTACCTACCTCCTAGATTGAAAAGAATTCATTCAGAACTAAATGTTTAATAATCATCAGGTTATGCATATAATATCACAAAACTAGTACATAAGCGCACATATCAAATATCAATGATCTAACAAATTTAATTCAATATTGCACTAGTTTAGAGTTACTTATGTTTTTCTATGGAGATGACCCCAACGAGGGAAGCTAGCTTCTTTTAAGGGATTAACCTTTGAAGACATGGAAACCATTGAGCACCATAAATCT
This sequence comes from Asparagus setaceus, assembly GCA_012295165.1. NCBI lineage: Eukaryota > Viridiplantae > Streptophyta > Magnoliopsida > Asparagales > Asparagaceae > Asparagus > Asparagus setaceus. The sequence continues at coordinate 25,531,495 of CM022701.1, forward strand.
CAATGATGAGAATTCCAGGTGATTTACCTTTTAAATACAGTTTTATTATCTTTACTGTAAGTAACCCCATGCTTATGTGATTGCAACCACAAACATTTTAGCTTAACTGATCCTTCCAAACATAACCTATATGCTAGACAGTTCAGCCTCAACTGATCCTTCAAACATAACAATCTGTATGCTACATTTTGCAGTTTAACAATCATATTCTATTGCTTTGTCAGTGTCAAGGTTATCGATAGCGGATAGCGTCGCGTAGCGGTGAGGCATCGCTAAAGCTATTTGGGGCTATTGCGGTAAAATAGCGGTAAAAAGCGCAAAGTCAAATAGCGGTCTAATTTGGATATGTATAGATATTTAAAAAGTTAAAGAAAAATCTAGAAAATCTAAAAGTATATATTTGATGATTTAAAGAGATCCTAAATATGAAATAGACATGTAACCGTCACATAATAACGAAGACGACTGGAGGAGTAAAAGAGTCGTCTTCAATAAGATGAGCTGAGCGGTGAGAGGACTACAGTAGGAGGAGCTCACAGCGAGAGGAAATGCTGAGGGAGGTGCTGGAGGGTATGGAAGGCGACGGGACTACGCCGGAAATCGCGGGAGGCGGTGGGATGCAGTGGTTGCGGGTTAAGTTTAAAAGAATAAACCTCAAACTGCTTTTAAATAGCGGTCAAGAAATCACGGGAGGCGGTGGGATGCAGTGGTTGCAGGTCGGGTTTAATTTTAAAAAAATAAACCTCAAACCGCTTTTAAATAGCGGTCAAAAAGCGGATTTTGCTCGCAATCGTCCGCTATTCACCGCAATGGCGCGCTATTTGCCGCTTTTGCAAGCGAAAAGCGCATATTCCGCAATATATCATAGCTATTGGGCGATAGCGGGCGATAACGTCGCGGGAAGGGACCGCTAACGCTATTAGCGTCACTATTGCGGGGTTATTTACCGCTATTTATAATAGTGGTCAGTGTTAATACAAAACTAGAGTTGAAAATAACGATTTCAAGAAAATATATAGAGACTGATTGGCCCTTACATCTTACGGTGTATTTGGCTAGAAGTAGCTGCAATTGCAAGTGCATTTGCAAATCATACAACTCCACTTCCTGCTATTGCAAATGAGAACAGTAACTTCCTTATTCTTAAGCCAGCTTTTTCATTTTTAACAACAAAAGACCGAACGGATGTCTTGAAATTTGAATGTAGTGGAACCACATGAGACTCCAACTACTTCTAACCAAACACACCCTTACTTGAGAAGGACAAAATTCCTAGCTCTAACTAATTCACTATTTATGAACATTCAGGGAAACAGCAGATATTACCCTGCTTCAGTATGTCATTGATCTTTAGAAGGAAAAAAGTAAACAGGTAGAAAAAGGATTACATTCTGTAAAAATTCGAAATAAGATAAGACTTACAAAATATTGAGTAATACCCTCTCATGAATAAATTAATTCTTAAGACATAAATATGATTAAGTATCTAAAAAGGCACTCAAAAAACATTCTTCTCTATATGCAAAACTTCTCAAACACGATATGAAGTAAAAAATAATAATTAAAAAAAAATCAAGTCATGCATGAGAAAGTCGAGTTGTTATGTTACACAAGCTAGTGTGCAACTCACAATTTTTTGATCATCTCCTCCACTGCACAAGTATTCATCATTTGGTGCGATTGCGACCTGTAGTGATTACTCAAGCCAATAAGTGTGACACAATAATGAAAAATAATCAACAAATACAAATGCAAATAGTAAATAGATTCCCAGAGCAATAAGAAAAAAGAGTGACGGCTCACAGTATTAACAGATCTTGTATGGCTGATTAAATGCCTTACACAAGGCATGCCTAGGGTAACATCCCACATTGCAATGCTGAACACAGAGACACCGTTATTAGCTTTAAGACCAGAAACTAGAGAAAAGAGACAGTAGTTACCTGCCATCACCACTTGCAGTAACCAATACAGGCTCCGTTTGAAGCCACCGAGCATCATTTACACCCTGATCACCCTCGTCAACATGACTGTAGCACCATTGTAAGATATTGTACATAAGGTAGTGAATATTTCTTTTTAGTACTTTTCTATTTTTAGTATAAATATACTTGTTCGCTTATTTATATAATGCATGTTATTAATTAGGATTTTAACTTATTCAGAATTTTCGTTCATTTAGGAATATTTATTATAGCCTAATTATGAAGAAAATCTATCTATTCTAGTAAATACATAATTCTATACTAGGAAGGACACAATTTTTGGCTTAAGTTATATAAGTTTATAATTCAATAAAAATAACATACATATTAATGAAAATTCTGATTTCTTGGAATAAAGAGTAGTCCTCTTCTAGTTTTGGATTGTGTGACACAATCTTGGGCATGAAAAACGTATGAATCTTCTTGCCTTATCTTTCTTCCTTCGTCTCTCTAATTTCTTGTTATAGTCTCAATTCTCAAACCCTAAATTATCTCCAAATTTGTCTACAACAGGAATATATATGGCTAAACAACCAAATTGGTATTTAAAAAAGACCCATTTTACCGCTTTGTTATTTTAAATATCTCTGATGACGTTTTGGTGTTTAAAGTGAGTTTTAGTTAGCGCATAGGTCCAACATGTCATCGGCGTTAATTTCTCCCGGTGGGAAAATTTATTCCCAACCCCGGCCTCTTAAAGTTTGTATTTTACACCCTTCTTGACCTTCTTCTTCCCAAATTCAAATTTCTTTTACCAATCCCTCCTTCAACCTCTCTTTCTCTCTAATCAATGGAGTCTCCTCCTTCAACCTCTCATCAATATGAATGTGAACATCTAATTTCTATTTTGCTTTAAAAAGCAAGCAGAAATTGAGCGATGGCTTCAATAGTGAGGGGTGTGTCCAAGCCGATTAAAGAAAAGAGCATTGCCAATTTCATCAGAGATCTCAAAGATGAAAGCTACTTGAAATGCCTTCCTGATGGGAATCTATTGCAAACAAAAATCCACAATATTGGGGCAACCCTTGTTGGAGTTGATAAATTTGGAAACAAGTACTATGAGAAACTGGAGAACACTCAATCTGGACGACACAGGTGGGTAGAGTATGCAGAGAAGGGATGCTATAATGCTTCCCAAGTGCCTCCTGAGTGGCATGGTTGGTTGCACTTCATCACGGACCACACTAGCGATGAGCTTCTAATGCTGAAACCGCAGAGGTACGGACTGGAGCACAAGCAGAACTTCCCAGGAGAAGGCGAGCAGTACATCTACCACAAAGGGTCACACTGAACCCTGGGCAAAGAGACTGGACTGGATACCAGCCATGGCAACCCACCAAAACCTCAAAGATTCATTCTTGTTGTGAGATATGCTGATGACTCGTCGAAGACCTTTGTTCTCAATGTAACCATTTACTGTAGTCTCAATTCTGGCTGTCATGCTTATTCAGTAAGTGGGATTTGATTTGATGTTCTTCTGGAAACAGTATTATGCATCTTTCAAGTTCAGTCCATCAAAAATGGATGATATTCGCACTCTTTTGTTTTAATGAGGATCCTGTGGAATTGACTGTTTAAAAAAAAATTGCAAAAAAGGCCATTCAATTCCACATTACCTTCCAGAGCTGCTTATCCTCTTCACCTCCCTCAACCCTCTCGCCCGAAACCCTAAACTTGAAAACCCCCATCTTCTTGCTCTTGTAGGTCTGAACCAATCGAAAACCCTCATGCAACTGCCTCTCATAAATTCTAACCCCCTTCTCCTCCTCCTTCGCCTCCACAGTCACAAGCACAGCAACCGTAACGCCCTCCTCCTCGCTAAATTTTGACACAACCTCCACCAACTTAACCTCCCCCTTCTCCCCTTGATGAGAGAGACTCCATTGATGAGAGAGCAAGTGAGGTAGAAGGATGGAGGGCTAAAAGAAATTTGAATTTGGGAAGAAGGCTAGGGGGTGGGAATAAAGTTTCCCGTCAGAAAAATTAACGCCGATGATAATTTGGACCTATGCGCTAACTTAAACCCACTTTAAATACCCAAATGTCATCGGAGATATTTTAAATACTAAAGCGGTAAAATGAGTATTTTTTTAATACCAAATTGGTAGTTTAGCGCTTTTACAACACACAAGCATGTGTAGGTTGAATATCAAAATAATACTCAGCTACAATATAAACAAAGTAATTTGTTGCTCTCCTGTTAACAGTTTTTGGGGTCATAACAAACTAATAGGCACCATATATCCTAAAGGAGCTAACATATACTATTTCATGTATTGTTACTGCTTGTAAAAGAGTATAAAGTAATATGTCACAAAGATGAATAATGTCAACAGCTTGAAATATACAGCATTACAGCTGGTTATTTGTCTACAACAAGAAATGCAGAAAATAACGGTAAAACTGATCACACTTATGTATTCAGCTTTTGTTTGGATTGCATAATGGAGAACCTAAAAGTAATTTTTGCTGACCGCTATCTTTAATACAAAAGCAACGTTAAAAACAAAAAAAAATAGTTCAGATTAAATTGAACGAATCACCAAAATAGTAACCCCAAGAAAGAAAAAACAGATTTCAAAATAGACAAACTTATACAACAAAATATACAATAACTCAAAAGTATTAATTTTACAGGTTTTTTCTAGAATGCTAGGATTTCCAAGGATAAAAAAGTAAATCAGCGGATGTTTAAAAGGCAAGACTTACCCAGGAAGTTGACCTGCATGTTCCGCCGTAGGCATTTGTTTCCCATGGCTTAAGCAATGCAAAGGCCTGAAGAAATGTGTGTCAGTGACCTGACAAGATTTCTCCAGGGGAATCTGACGGCGATTTGTTGGCATTATCCGTGTATCCCATACCAGGCTACTATTTGAAGTGCTAGAGACACTAAAGTAGGTTCCACAGCCGCTAAATGAAACTGATGTCACCTGTATAAATACAGAACAAAGTTTCTGCTATTAGGAGCTCCAACTGCAAAGGAGTTATAGCCTTAGTGACTAGCAAGGAAGCAAAATAACTGGTCTGAAGCAGACGCTGAGCTCCTGATTTTAACTGGCACTAACCCAGCTCACTAGCAAAAACATTGAGCTCCTAATCCCCAGAAAGCAGAGTCTGACAACCTTTTAGACCCAGACCCCATGGGTCCATTAGGAGGAAAGACGGTGATTGAACGGGGAGTGAAGATACTGCAGCAAGAGGGAGAAAACAAGAGGGCTAAGTTATAGGAACACAATAAAAGTCAGTTTACAACTCTCCTTTTTTTTCCCCTTCTTTCCCTGCTGCTTCCATTCTTTCTTCACCAGGACCTCCTTGAGTCCCTGAGGAGACCAGATAACTATGTAATGGAATTATGGGAACAAATGAAAAGTAGGTTTAGCAGTTCCCCTCTCCTTGCTTCTGGTTCTTCCTTTCTTTCTTTTCAGTGTCTCATTGAGGTGAAGCAACCACTAAACGAAGAAGAATGCTGCTTCTAAAGGAAATTATCAATATTTACACGTTTAGATAGAGGCAGTTTATCCGTTCAGGCGCTTCAAGAGTTCAATTATCGAAATGAAGGCCAAACTCTTTTTTATGATGTTTAAAATAGGATACACTGAAAAGCAAACTAAGCCGTAGAAATTATCTATGTTTCACAATCATTAATGTGGGATTAAACGCATGAAAATCAAATTACATGACATGATTTAGAAACATAAGAAAAAGAACAATGGTTTGAGGTCAAACCCCATTCCTAAGCTACAAAGGTATCTGAAGTCACCCAATGAAGGAACAACAGAATACGTATAAGGTGATCATCGACTAAAGTCGTCCGTACTGAAGAGCATTTTACCTCGTAATCAGATCCAATGGAGAGATAGTTAATTGCACCACATGTTCGAATATCAAATAAGCCAACGGTTCCATCTCCAGAACCTAGCCATTGAAAAGTTTCCAAGAAGCTCGTGACAATACTTACTAAATAAAATATAGGACAAAATGACTACCTCCCCCCCCCCCACCCCCCCTAAAAAAGTATTGTTGAAGTGTCAACTTGCCCCCTAAAGTATCAATTTGCCTATTTTCCTCCTTATACTATGTTCCTTTGCCCAATGTGATCCTTTTGTGCAAAAACCGTTAAATACTTAACGGAAATTTTGAAAATTTCACACCACCACCTAAAAAATTCCAAAAATTACCAACAGCCCCATAAATATTTTTAGGGGGCTGTCAAAAAATTTTGGATTTTTCAGGATTTTTAAATTTTCATGGTCTTTTATGTAATTTTCGGATCTTTTGGGGTGCTTTTTGTAAAATTTTAATTTTTAGGGTATTTTGCAGTTTTCAGATTCCCAGGGATGTCAATAATTTTGAAAATTTTGCGGTGTCTTTTGTGATTTCAAAATTTCAGGGTGTTTTGTGTAAATTTTAGATTTTTTTTTAGGTTCGTAAAATTTAGGTTTTCAAGGGAGTGTTTATAATTTTTGAGGTGTTTTTTGTAATTTCCAATTCTTCAAGATGCCATTTATAATTTTGAAATTTTTTGGAGTTTTTGTAAACTTCACTAAATAAATCCTTTAAAATGATAGACCATGTTACCCTCCGTTAAGTATTTAACGGTTATTTCACAAAAGGACTGCATTTGGCAAAGAAACATACAATAAGAACGACAAATAGGCAAATTGATACTTTGGGGAGCAAATTGAAACTTCAACGATACTTAAAGGGGGAGTTGGTCATTTTGTCCTAAAATATAAGCACAAAAAGAACGATAAAGCACAAGGGAGAATCTACCTGTGAGTAAAGTGTTGCAAGATGGATTTGCTTTCAGCGAGGTAATATACTGTGGACATGTTTGATAAGCAGGATATAAACTGAATTATCATAACCAGAACATTAATTGAAAATAACTTACAGAATCATTAGCAGCAAAAGACAGACAGGACTGTGGAGAGTCAAAATCCCATAACTGCACTACAGCTGGACCACCATATTCACAATCACTTCCACAAGCCAGAAGGTTTTCGCTACAAAATTCCATCACATTAAGAGAAGGATGAGCCTGGTCTTTCACCCTGCAACAAGAATGTAATTGCATTTTCCTATCAATGTCCAGCAGGTACAGCGCAAGAATAAAGTGCCTTGAGTCAGTTAGAAGTAGAACATGAGTGATCAAGCAATTAGGCAACAGAAAGCACCGAAGAACTTAAACCGTGTTACCACATCATTGTATTCGACAAGTCATCATGCAATATCTCAATTGAATTGACCATGAGGAATTGCCCTAAGAAAGTCTCTCAACATATAAAAATGCCAAAGAATCAAGAAATGAAGTGTTTTAAGTCATGTAGTCTAGTTGATCAACATTCAACTCTTGTCAAAACTTGGAATTACTCTCTCCTATAAACCCATTGCAAATGTCCCTCCCTCCCGCAATAAGGAGTCACAACACCTACTACGCCCTAGGCCCTAGTTCTTGATACCAAAACACAAAGAATTGAAGTGTTTTGATGTTTATTCTTTATACGGGTTAGGAAGGAAAACTGATTTAGACATCCTCTCAGTGAGAAAAAGGACAAGAATATTTATCAAATATATAAAATAGATAAGTTAACAAGATTTTGATCTCAAAAGAAGATAAAGGGAGCATTAAAGTTCATAGAAAGAAAATAAAAATGAAGATGCATGAAGCCACATAACTGAGCTATCTTCCCCACTAAAAAGGAAAGAAATTAGAAATACAAGAACAAGATCCACACCCAATAAAAAGTAATATGATGTGTGCAACCAAATTCTATAGACACCTAACACCTTGAAGCAAAGACTGCAATGATGGTGAAATTTATAGTCCAGCGATTACTTAAAACTATAATTACAAATTGCTTCTTACATCTATGTGATAATCCACATTTCCAAATTAGAACAATGTAAAGTTTGTGAATCAAGTTTCCTAACCATTGTTTTCTTGGATTGATGGACGGTTAGCAGAAGACGGTTGTTTGTAACTCGGAAAGTGAGAAAAATGATATGGAATCAGAATTGTATAATAAGAGCAAATATCTACAGTATGAACAATAATTGACACTAGATGAGATGAGTAATTGAAGAGCCTTCACTTAGGTGGGCTACTACGTTATGCATCATTGTATTGTGCCAAATGGGAGGAAATTAGATGATCACAAGATTCAAGGGTACAGTGATTGAATACATGAAAGTAATGTATGAGAAGAACCCAAAAACAAGACAACACGCGAAATGAATAACCGTCTTTACTTAAATAAAACAGGGTTCTTTAGAATGCAAAACGTACACTAGTTAGTTACTACTATTAATGGACGAATAATTTTATAAGCTTAAGAAGAATTTTGCACTTAAATATTGAGGGGATTAATAAACAGTATCCATAATTAGTATAAGACACCTTCCACCTTCTCTTTATCTTTCCCTGAAATGATCAGTTTCTTTACTAAGATAGCATTAGTCCCATACACAAATGAAGCTTCAATATGAGAACCAAGATCTACGTTATAGTTTTAGTTAGTGATAGAAAGTGTTGGGATCAACTAAGGTGTAACATTAATGATATTTATTAAGGAACAAAATATTCAGATGTTAATTGAAGGAACAGTTGTTTATACCAATTTTATCCACTATTACGACATTAGCATCAACATAAAAACCACATTAAAACTAATAAATAAGCAGGTTCATGCAAGAAAGATGTAAATGTCTACCAATGAAACAAAGATGCATGAAAGAAAGATATAAATATATTATGTTACCTTATGTTCGCATTGAGATCAGCAGCAAGTTCTCCTCTCAAAGCATTCCATAGGAGCAGTTTCCCATCTCCTCTCCCACCACTGGTCACCACAAGACCTAACAGAAAAGGAGAGATAACCCACAAGCTTGGAAAGCTAAAGAACTGTATCTATGAATTCTACATAAATAACTACAGAGTATTACAAAAGCCAACAAAGCTAAATATGGAAAAATTATAAAATATAGTGCAGCAAATATCCAATCTAGTGGTTGAAAATACAATGCACAAAACATACGAAAAATAAAGGCAGATGCCAGAATTACCAACACGCTTGTACATATTTTCTTTTACTTTAGTGGAAATAACAATTAAAGATGCTATGATAGATATGAAGGAAATTCTAATAATATTACAAAAATTAAAAATAAAATAAAATCATCGGTTTTTCCCATTTTATTCTCCAACAGGTAATAAGATCTTAACTCTGCAAAAATCTTTTAGCTTGGCCAGGAATTCTAAGCAATATGCTCAGACAAAAGAATCCATGGACATTAACGTGCCCAGTTAATTAAAAGGACCTCGAGAAAAATATTTGACCAGTAGTAGTCAGGTTGAAGCTTATTAAATTAATTGAAGAAAAATGAATCCAGCACTAACATCCTCCATATTAGGACAAAGTAATCAAGAAGGGCACAGCAATCAAGAAAGGCACAGCAATGTTAAAATGAAAAATAGACAGGTTTCTTTTGCATCATCCAAAGTACAACAAATGAACATAGTTTATAATATAACAAACTAATCAAGGAGAGCAAAGCAATGATATAATGAAATATTGACATGTTTCTACTGCATCATCTAAAGTATAACAAATAAACATAGTTGCAGCTGCAAGATTGCAAGAGAAGCCCAGGTTTTATAAACTTTGAGGTGACTCATGTTTCAAAATTAACCAAATATCCATAACGTGAGATGTGTAATGCGAAGCATATCATGGTGATAAATCAGAGCAAGATACCAGCAGACAACATAATGTTTCTGGAGAACGTTATGTATGCCGTATAAAGATATAGGAAGTCATGACAAAGAGAAAGATATGAACTCTCACTAAAAGACAAATCAAACAAGCTGGATGTCAATATCGAGACCTCTGTATGAATGAACAGCAACTAATTGGTGCTCCGAAAGCATAGAAAATCCCTGCCAGCATAAAAATGTTGCTCCAAAATTAAATAAGGTGCAAATCGCACCAACTCTTCCATCCTTTCACGAGGTTGGAACGACAAAAACATATTGCAACCACAAAGGGAAAACAAATCTTAGGAACAAACAAAACAATAATAATAGCTTTAGGTATACCATGATCAAGAACTAAGGAGTCAGATTTGCAGGCTTGAAATTAAAGAAGACCACACATGAAAGATAAAGTAATGTAGTTGGCAATACTTTAGATTCCTATATAACAAGTTATTTATGAAGACAAATTATTCTTAACTAGGGATGTCAAAATGGGTCTGGCCAGGCCAAAGCCTACCCAAATGTGTGCCAATACAAACTCATCCATTTTTGCCTGAACACCCCCACAGAGATTTATTAGTCTTGTGGATTCAAAATAAGAACGCTTGCAATTTTATGGTGTTATATACAATTATAGCCTATTCTCATCCTGACCTCATTTTAGCTTGACAGCATGAGCCAGGGTAGGGCTAATACTCATGCAGCTCTTGTAATATTTAATGCCAAATATTAGCCCATACCGATCCAGGCTATCCCACAGGGACCCCATTCACAGACCATGACCTGCATCCACGATGCAGGCCAATGCAATCTGTGCAGAAGGAATTTGGGATTGATATCAATTACACCAAGATAGAGAAGATGATTTTCATGAGGATTCCAGCAAAAGGAGAAATTGTGAAAAGGTAAGAGCAACTTTTCAAAACTAAGTTGGCTGTATCTTTGTGTAAATTACAGGGTTACTTTGAATTTCATACCACAGAAGTGCAGTTATAAATATATTATGTCAACTATGAATAAAAAAAATCAGAAAAATATGGACTTAAAGAAAAAGAAACAAAAGAAAAAGAATCTTGTGAATAAAAACAAAACCTAATTGATACTATAATGATTTAGGTAATATAAACAAAAAACAGACATGTAGGAAAATGTACATACATGATTGCCAACGATTAACAGTCATCGCATTAATCTGTTGTGTGTGTCCAACAGATGCTTGATCATCACAAGAAGGCCCCAGGGTAAAAAGACAAGAACCAGTTATGCAGTCCCAAACCTATTTCATGTCAATGCAAAAATATAAGGATAAAGAAATTTCAATAAGGACTTCGAATTACATGTTGAACAGCTTCCCTAAATATGTACCTTCAATAATTTAGAACCACATGAAACAATGCTTGCACCTCTAACTGCAAAATCAACAGCCTGGATCTGCCAACAACAAAGTTAAAGACCCACACTCAAATGCAGTTTGTGAATAAAAAAAATATAAAGCAGTCAAGATCCAGAACGGGTCATATTGCATACAAAAGCAGAACTTTCAGGAGGTTTGACGACTCCATCATGCATAACAGGAAGGGATTTATGGAGAAAGAGAGATTAGCAAAGAAAGAAGACAAAGAAGATGTGAACGAATCAACCCAAGAACAATCAGTGGCAATGAAACAATCAAATCTTTCATAAGAAAATCTACATTTTTAGTTACATGCACTACATATATATAGGAAAAGTATCCACTTCTGCTCAACTACAACTCTGAGAAAGATAGAATTCCAACAGAACTATAATTCTAACCAAAATAGAATAGTGTTCTACACAAATACTTCAAAACAATATAGGAGTTATATCTAATAGCACCATCTATTAAAATAAAATATAATTGGGCTAGTCTGTGTTCCTTTTATATAGGACTAACTATGCTTCTTCTAAAAGGAGGAGATTCTCACATTTTCACTTCTCTACCTATTGGATCTTCAGATATGATGGTGACTAGGCTAACCGGAGGCATGACAGGAGCCAACAGAAAGTGCGGACCAATCATCCCCCACCTTGTACCATTGTATGTGAGTATTCAATGCAACAAAAATAAGAGAAGGAGATTCCTCTCCATCTAGAAGGGAAAAAAGAATCATTCTCAATTATGTATAAAAGTAAGTCACATGCATACAGTATATAATCACAAGAATATCATTTCTACATATTCCTGTAGGTTTTAATGAATAAATACTTCAAAGAAACTGAATAATACATCTAAAGTGTCTCCAGTGCACACTAAAATGCATGAAGATGATTATACAAGATAATGCTAGCATATTCCGATCTTCGTGTATAGACTTATTTATATATAATATTTCAATAAATCGTTAACTTCTCAATTCTAATTTATAGTAAAATAAATTATGTTCTTGTATTATACATACAGTGCATGCTCCAATATTGTTAAATCAATAACTGTTACTCAAAGAAATTATTCTTTAGAAATCAATACATGTGTTGCGTCTTCAAAGATAAACGGTAAAGTCGGTTTTCCCAGAAACTCTTGCATAAAGAAGACATGTCTATGATGTTTCCTGAAGAGCTTATCGCCAACTTCCTACAAGTTTCTAATATCAGTACATTTAAATGATATATCATCCTCATATGCATATCGCAACTGTGAACCGTCTCAAATGAGTTTGGAATGTATGCTATAATTACATTTGATTCACGTGTTGGAGAGGTTTCCCCTTTTTTATCACTGTGTATGCAAGGCAACCGTTTCAGGATGTCTATAATTTAATACCTGTGACAAAATTGTGTTAAACTCTAATAACCAATTAGTTAAGTGGCTTAGAAAGAGTCAGGTTTCATCGCTTCAAACCCAATCAAGCCAACCAAATCTACGCATATATATGAGCCCAAGTGAAACTTTAACTATCACAAACCTCCATTCCCTCCTACCACCACCCCAACCCCCACCCCACCACACACATCCACAATACACATCACACAAACTCACGACAACAGCGGAAAGTAATGGAGAAACAGCGAGAAAGTAAGTTTGGCGAACAAATGTAATTGCAGTGCACCTACAAACATGCATGCATATTACAGGTGAGTATTGGATATGAATCTGAGGCTCTGAGCTATTTTCCACCCACCCATACACCCCATCCCCAACTTTAAAAGGAAAAAGGAAAAAGAAAAAAAGAAAAAAGAAACAAAAACTGAACACACGGGATAGTTAATACTTAATAGGAATGTAGTAGAAAGCATGTGGCAGAAAAGATAAAACCCCCCTAGTAACAGATCGAAGCAAAGAGAATGCAGCAGAAAGCATGCAACGACAGTCAGGGAGCTACATCGTGTACTCCCCTCCCTCTCTATTGACTATGACCTACAACATTATATTGCCGGCAATTTCAGGTAATTAATAAGGTATCCTCAAGTCTTGCACACATCACATCATACATAAAGTACAAAGCAGGTTTAATCCAGGAATGCAAACTTCGATGATGAAGTCTAAGACACATTGAAAATAAGAGACCTGGCAATTATGGCCACTGAGTTGTATTGCCCTTCCAGACCGAAGATTATACAGTAGTAATTCATTTGGTGCCTGCAGAGAAAAGAAAAGCCCTCACATGGTCTGCCTGTACTTAATAGTCAAGATAGAATGATCAGAAAAAAAATATTATAAACATTGCTGACCTCATTAGAGCTACAGACAAGCTGAGGAAGCCCTTCTGGGTGGAATCTTACATCAAGAACCTTCTGAACACCTACCTGAAACTCCGACAAGAAAACGCCTAAGGTCACTGATCCAGTTCATTGATGAGAAAGAATGTTCAAATGTTATAATGGAAAAGCAACGATTACACAGTATCATCTGCTCTAATAGTTACACCTGAAATAGAGAATTTAACATCTGGTCTATGATTAGCCCAATTGCAAGTTCATCTGAGGTAATATACTTTGAAAATCATCAATGTCAGGTGCAGATCTTTCTAGCTAGTCAATGAATAGAAACTAAACAGAAATTTCAGCCACTACATCAGCATCAAGTGCTTGAATATCAACCATGAATATGATACAGTGATTAATCACTTGCTAGCATAAGAAAGTAAATGTACACAGGGCTCACGGGACAGAGGAGAAAACGCTAAATGCAGCAATTAGATTCTCAGCTAAAAAGATTGAAAAGGAAATTAGTTGATAGTAAGATGCTGACTGTCTGAAATACACAGAAAAGAGACCTTCAAGCGTAAGAACTGTTAACTGACAAACCAGAAGTTATATACACGCATATACACATATACAAATCTAATGTGTATATGTATATGTACATGTATATGTGTATGTGTATGTATATGTAATTATGTATATGTGTATGTATGTATTTGCAAGTGTATATAAATATATATATATATATATATATATATAGAGCAAGGCTCCTATGAACTTAAGTTCATAATGAATAGTGGTGCACCAACTTTTCTAACCACTCATCTTGCTTTGGGATCCGTGAAAGATATAGGCCACTTTGAGATTTGTACATCACAAATCTCAAGGCAAGATGAGTGGATAGAAAAGTTGGTGCACCACTATTCATTATGAACTTAAGTTCATAGGAGTTTTATTTATATATATATATATATATATATATATATATATATATATATATATAGAGCAAGGCTCCTATGAACTTAAGTTCATAATGAATAGTGGTGCACCAACTTTTCTAACCACTCATCTTGCTTTGGGATCCGTGAAAGATATAAAGCCACTTTGAGATTTGTACATCACAAATCTCAAGGCAAGATGAGTGGATAGAAAAGTTGGTGCACCACTATTCATTATGAACTTAAGTTCATAGGAGTTTTATTTATATATATATATATATATATATATATATATATATATATATATATAGAGCAAGGCTCCTATGAACTTAAGTTCATAATGAATAGTGGTGCACCAACTTTTCTAACCACTCATCTTGCTTTGGGATCCGTGAAAGATATAGGCCACTTTGAGATTTGTGCATTACAAATCTCAAGACAAGATGAGTGGATAAAAAGTTGGTGCACCACTATTCATATGAACTTAAGTTCATAGGCTTTGCTCTATAAATATATATATATATATATATATATATATATATATATATATATAGAGAGAGAGAGAGAGAGAGAGCAAGGCTCCTATAAACTTAAGTTGATAGGGAATAGTATACACCAACTTTTGTATCCATTGATGTTGTCTTGGGATCCGTGAAATCAAGAGATGCACAAATCTCAAAGTGGGCTTTATATCTTCACGGATCCCAAGGCAACATCAATGGATAGAAAAGTTGGTGTATGACTATTCCCTATACACTTAAGTTTATAGGAGCCTTGCTCTATATATATATATATATATATATATATATATATATATATATATATATATATATATATATATATATATATATATATATATATATATATATATATATATATATATATAACTTCTGGTTTGTTAGTTAACAGTTCTCACGCTTTTAGGTTTCTCTTCTTTGTATTTCAGAGATCCACACACGATAAGATTGTTTATCAGGAAAGTAAATGATGTACTAATCACATCATACAAGTTGCATATAAATTGCCTAGGTTAAAAAGTCTTCCAAAATAAAAGGCATGACTGTTACACTTTCACCCTTTGCTCCATCAACAGGTAAAATAAGTATGGAATTTAAGTACCATGCATATTATGTGTCCATATGTTTACAAAACCTTAGCAAGAGAAATTCCTTCACAAATCGATCGCTCCAAATTAAATCTTATAACATAATCCAGAGAAGACAAATAATTTATTTATAGGTAGAAATTAAAGCTTATTAAAGGAATTTAAGCTCTAAACATCAGCACCCTATACAATCCAGGAATAATTTCCAACAACCACAAGCACATTTTAACAACTGCAATAAGGAGCCATAATTAGTGAATGAATAATTCAGTAATGCAAGTAACACAAGGTCAAAATGCATTCTGCTTAGAGTACAAGCAGAGCACTGTGCATAAGATCAACGGTCTTGTTGATGCATGCATGCATTCAGAAGAACACAATAAGCCAAAAAGTGAACCAACATAAAAATGTCAAATCAAGCAAGCATAAGGGAGATATTTTTAAAAGATGTCGCCGAATTCGTTGGATAAAAATATCCAAGTATGAGACAACTAGAACTCTACTTACAAGAATTAATTGCTTGAATGATGTTAGACATGCATGATTTCAGAAGGTAACCTATCCTAAAGTTAATAATTTAATATTAAATAAGTAAACAGGACGGTGCCATGAAAAGGGAATACATAAGATTGTGCAATACAGGTCCATCTACAGAAACAGAAAAGAATATTTATGTGAAACTAGGAGATTTATAAAATGTTTCATAGACTAACTGATAAGAATATTAAATGTAACTACAAGTACTACAATCACACATAAAAGAATCATGCCCAATCCAAAGAATTGAAAATTTGTATCCTAACTCATCTGAAGTCACATGTGCCGCAATGAATGTGCAAAGAAATAGTAAGAATCACTTACATCTTCAAGATATTAACAATACCAACATACTGTTAACATCCGGTTTGTCATTAACCGAAGTCACATATAGTAAGTTGTGAAAGATTTCCTAGACAATATAATAAAGCTTCACTTAATTTTTGCTTAACTTTCACCATAGTCCTTAATTACTGTATTCAGAATATATCTCATCGAGCTGATTCAATATGGATGTATTTATGCAGAAGATGCTAAGGTGTATGCACTTTGGATATGAATGTGACACCTTTATATGGAATTTATTTCCTTCAATTTTCTTAGACTCTCACAACAATGGAGCTTCCTCTTGTGAAATGGCATAAGCTCTATTAACAATATAACAATACGGATATTGAACTCTTCAAGCACTATATAGTCCTTGCTAGTAGACCCAGCTAATATTAAATTAGCTCAAAGAAATCTCATTGTTCTAGTTATTTTTGCAATGAGATATTTTAATACTGCTGAATTTGTACTCTTATTCTATGTGCAATGAAGCTTCCTCTTGTGAAATGGCATGAGCTCCACTAACAATGTAACAATATGGATATTGACCACTTCAAAGCAATATATAGTCCCCTCTAGTAAGTCTCAGCTAATATTAAATTAGCTCAAAAAAATTCTCATTGCTCGGGTTATTTCTGCAATGAGATATTTTAATACTGCTGAATTTGTAGTTTTATTCTATGTACATTGATTTATAATTTTAAGAATTAGATGAGTAATTTTTGGATCGAATCCCTTTAATAGCTTGGCTTCTCCTATTGATTCATGTGATGAGACACCTCTCTCTCGTACTAAACTTGCTAAATGAGCTCATATTCAGTAGGCACATATGCACATGCACATGCATATAAATAACAAATATGCATCTCTCTCTCCTTTCATACTAATTTTGCTAAATGAGGTGATAGCTCATATTCAGTATCCCCACCCCCAACACACACACACGTATAATAAATTTGTATATGTATGCAGACAGCTCATACCCAGTATTCATACACATGCACACAGACATTAGACATATATGTAATAAATATGTATCTCGCTCTCACACTAACATTACTAAATGAGATGAAAGCTCATATTCAGTAACCCCCACCCCCCACATACGCACGGAAGATGTACATGCATGCATGTACATATTCCATGTGTGTCTCTGTGTTTGTGTGTGTGTGTTTTATTTTTTATTTTTTATTTTATTTTTTTTTTGTTTGTTTGTTTTGTGGGGATACACACACACACACACACACACACACACACACACACACACACACACACACAGAAACAGACAGAAAGACAGACACATACACGTGCGTGCGCACAGACATACATACATACATATATTATGTTCACATGTGTACGTATATCAAAAATCAACAAAAAACATTATCATAAAAAAATCATTGTGATAAATGAAGAAATAAAAGAATAATCACAAATAGTTCAAGCATCGACAATAAGACAATAAGAGTTCAGGACAAACAAACCCTTCCATGAGGTTGAGCACTGGCAGCACTTGATGTATAGGCACACCAAGTAGGAATCCAAGAAGAATAACTTTTTCGTTTCAGCCTCACAGCAGGTCCAGCAAACTGATCTCCAAGTGATCTCCAACCTATTAATGAATAAAGAAACAAGAGATCAAAATTTTTTTTATCAGGATGAAATTCACTGAATTACAGAAAAAAATACTAACACACCTTCAAGAAATGAAGTCCAGTTCTGCTTTTTTCCTGCATAAACACCATGAGAGCAGGCAACGGGCCAACTAATACCTCTCTCTCGCCCCTTTAAGCATGTAACAATGTTCTTCGCAGAAAAGGAACTTAGTGAGGATGATATGCAACTATCTCCTTTCAAAATATCGTGTATTTTTGCTTCGCCAGATTGAGAAGTTGAAGATTGCTCATATTTAGAGGTTCCTAAAGGAGAGTAAAACTTTAAGAAACAAAGAAAGTTTGAAAACAAATCTGTATCGACCAGCTTCAATTAAAAGGAAATGCCTACACTGAGTTGCAGCTCCGATTATGCTTATGAACATGAATACTTGCACAGACATGTCTACACTCACAAGCACAATAACAAATGGAACGTGAGGGGAACCGACATAGAAGACAGCTCAAAAAGTAAAGTAGTGCAAGTACAACTTTGTGTGATCTAGTAGGAAAAAAAATATGTGATAAATTACAAATGGTATGCAGTATGTTTAGTGCATTCTATATAAAAGTTACAGCAAAGAATAGCAACATTACTATGAAGTTTTGAAAACCCTTTCTAATGACTTCAGTTATTACCCTTCTATTGTCAAACATAAACAAAATCCAAGCACCATAACTTTAACCTTGTCCCCACTCCCCAGTAAATGCACTTTTAAACGGTTGAATGCAAGGTTCTTCTGGAAGCAAACAAATCAAGCAACTTCTGGTTCTCAAACAGCACAGGATGCCATGATAACTCTTTAAAGTCCCTCTAACCATTACACCACAACTTTGAAGTTGTGGTGAGAGTTGGTGATGAGAGTTGGAGGTTATATTTTTATATTCTAACATGCCCCCGCAAGTTGAGCGCCTTTTTTATAGGCCGAAACCTGGACTCACGCGGCGGTGTCAATTTTTACAAAATCCGCTTTGAATTCGTGGCCGGTGGGAATTGAACTTGTGTTGCTCTGATACCATCTTAAAGTCCCTCTAACCATTACACCACAACTCAAATGTTGTTGTGAGAGTTGAGAGTTATATTTTATGTTCTAACAATAACATAAGTCTTCTTCTATAAAGTGACGATACATGGAGTTTGTGGTACCAAAAAGTACCCTTGGTAGTAGTTACAGAAGTTTAAACCGGATCATGTCTAATGCCGATGATACAAATGGATATGCCAAAAAGATTTCGATTGCTAATTTTTCCAAAATAAAATTTTGACGTTAGAAACCTTCAAAAGGAGGATTAATACATGGGTTTTTTTTTAATACATACTTTGTTCTCTTGTGATACAAGGTTTTTTTGGTTATTTTGATAATTCCCCTCAAATCTTTCATATTTTGAGATTAGTCCCTCAAATCATTGAAATTGCTATTAGGTCCTCAAAAGATGTTTGAAATTAGTCTCTTCATTATAAAATCCATCCAATTTGTTAACCATGGTTGGGTTAGTGCTCAATTATGGATGGGTAATTACCAAAACTACCCTCGATAAATAACACCCCCACCCCGCTTCCAAACATCAGTTTACCCCTCTGGTTTCCGCTTCATCTCCTCAGAAAGGGGAAACTTTTTCCCTCTCCTTCGCGCCCAAAATCGACATCAAAACCCTTCCCTCTCACACCAAATCAGATTTAGGTTTTGTATAACTGGTACTCCGCCCCGAAAAGTTAAAGTTGAAGGAATATTCCCTCCCCCCAATTCAAACAGGTGCTAACCGAAGGGACTAATTTCAAACAACTTATATGATTTGGGGGACTAATATCAAAATTATTTATTATTTAACAATTTCAATGAAAACAAGTGTGTATCTAGATTCCATAAGAAACCATTTTCCTTATAGAACAATTTGCCCCATAATATTCTTTATTATTTAACAATCATAATTATAATTATGTTTTACTTTTGTTTTTCTATAAAGTATTTTCTTTCTCAAATGTGTATACACGCGCCAAGCAAAACTATAAAACATTTACAAGAACCAGCAATAACCGATATACAAAATATCATAAATGTTGGTGTAAGTTGTAGTTCTAGCTCACCTTTACCTGCATTGAAAGTGACAATGTTTTTATTAATTCGTAATCAGAATTATTCGAAAAGAAATAGGTCAGCATTTTTTGTTTTCCTTCTTATTTCCCCCAATATAATACTATCAAATCAACTCATGCTACTTCAAACCAATTGTCCTATTGTATACCTGTCATTAGCCAATATCGATTTCATTATCTTATATCGGCTTGTACTATTTGTTCAGCCATTATTAGTGGCATCTGCTAGTTACTGTTAAATATAGTTATTAGGCTTATTATATCTGTAATAACTAAGTTTTTAGAACTTCGTATTAAGTTAGAGGGCTAATCTTTTTTTTCTAGCATGTTTAAGAAAGGCCCACACTTTTTTTCTTAGGTTTTGTTGAGGTCCATTTGCTTCTAGTTTATTTATTTTTCTTGGAAGGCCCAAATGTCCCTATAGCCCAAACGTATGAAGTTTAGAAGGAAAACCAAATAATCTCAAATGCAAATATCTCACTCTAACCTCTATTAGTTGTTTCCTCGAGCAATCATCATCCCACGGAAATATATATATATATATATATATATATATATATATATATATATATATATATATATATATATATATATATATATATATATATATATATATATATACACACACACACACACACACACGGGAATGTTTCATGGTTTTCCTATAACCACCTAATCACGTTCCTCCCATGAAACAGAAAATAACCAAATGATCCCTAACCCTAAGAAATTTCCTAGCTAACCCTATCCCTTTATAACAAACATTTTTCTCCTCCTTTGTCATCTCATCTATCCTAACGGAAAAAAAATAGAGAGAAGGAAGAGAAGGCAGCGACCAAGGCTTGGAGAGGCGAGGAGAAGGATCCTTACTTGGATTTTCGTCCAACGTTAATCGGCAAGCATTTCTTTTCTTTAAAATCTTTCACAATCACCTTATCTAATTATTAGTAGTTCTCTCTAGTGATAATAACAAATAGTAGTTAGATAGTTTTATTACTTTTGTTATCTTAGTATTAGCTGAATAATCTTACGCCCTTTATGCTTCTGGTGGATATTATAGCACTCTTTTTTTGTCTTCTGTGAATTTCGGTTCTTCACGATTATAGAGAGAGGTGAATTTAATGCTTATATGTTCGTTCATGAAACTGGTTGATACCATGATGACAAGAAATCCTAAAGATTTGAAGTACTATTGTAACATTGGCTCTATAGGTGTTTCGTGTTTCTTTTATTTGAAACCTTTTTTTTTAGTTGTAGGATAGGTCATTCTGAGAACCTTTGGTGAAGGTAATACATAACCCGAGTTTTATACCTACTTTACTATTTTATGCCTACCAAATTTTGATGTACAAACGAAGACAAAGTTCTTATATTTTTTATATATTTTTAAAAATATCGAGTAATATAAATTATACACCCTTTTAAGGTATTTTCTTATTTGACAATTTCCTAAAATTTATGTACTTAAAGTTGACAAGAAGTTTTGTCCATGAATTTTAATTTACATTTAAATTTTCAAGAATTTTCCTTGAAGCTTTAGTGTATCTTATTTCTAAAAATAATGATATTTGTTTCAATTTGGAAAAATAGCTATTTTTTCTTAATCCCTTTTCAAGTAGTTTAGCTAATAAACTAATAACTTATCTTTTATTTTGATCTCAAGGGATTTCCTAAATAAACATATCTTTTGTTTATGTATAAATTCCCTTCGGTAATAAACTTGTTTTTAATAATTTTCACCAACAAACGAGTATTTAAGTTTTCTAAATCCTTAACATCTTACTTATCTTTAATTTCTATTTTCTTTAGAATCATAGTTATAACTGGCAACTATGGTTAAATGGTGTCCTGCAGCATGCCAAACAAAGAGAACCCTTGGGTATAGTGGTTAAGAGACATGATTGCAAGCATAGAGGTCCGGAGTTCGAAACCCAGGACGTTCCTTTTTATACAAATCTAGTTTTGGGTCGGGTGTGAACTAAAACCCGATCTGGTTAGGGTCCAAATACAAACAATCCAGACCTGTTTGGGTCTTTAGCTCACCAAACTAGATTTATGGGTCATTATGCTATCAACCCGAATCCGTTTGACCCATTTTGACATTGAACAATTACTCTATTTATTTATTTATTTAAAAAAATTCCTCAATGGAGTTTATGTTGTGTGATATGATGTGCTGATTCACCTAGTGACACCAGTTAGGATGGACTGTGCATGAAGACGACTTTTGTCAAAATATGATTCATAAGCGTGATATCATAGCATGGCTATACCCTCGATGCCGATAATCTGGTGTGAGGTTTCCTTGACTATTATTATTATTATTATAGCATCGACTAGATGATGTACCCATCTTGATTGGACATGTTCTGGATCACAGTCATTTTTTTCATAGTTTTACGAAAGCCGTTTTCACTATAACTCTGTGGTTAGTGAACAACATTTCATGCACAGTCACTTAAAATAAATAGATAAATATGGAGTTTAATAAAGGGGAATTAGACGGAGAATATAAAGTGTATATAAGCGGGCTCATGCGCATTTCTGGTGTCCTGAGTTATATATAAGGGCCAAGGGCCAATACTTAACTTGAAGCCGTGTTCCCGGAACGGTTTACGGGAGCCCGATTTATATACATGAAAATATTCTCCTCTAGTTCAAATAACATCTAATAAAATAATAATGTGTTTGTGTGCCCTGGGATAGACTTTATCTCGATATCAACAATTAGCATTTTTTTAGTCACCTTTAATTGAGATTTCATCTTTTCTTTATATCTGCCACATACACTTACACGCGCACAATTTTTTCATTTTACATGCTCGTTAGGTGTTTTCTGACTATCCTGGGGTTTGCGCACCCCAGACTCGGAGACCGTTCTTTTGTCACAGGATCAAGAGTATTTTGAAGAGCAGGCCCAGTGACAGTGATCATCTTCTATCCTATCGGTTTCTCAGCTTCAGCTTATTTAGGTAGTTATTTATTTCAGACTTTTCCTTGAGCCACATGTGATTTTTCAGACTATGATGTATTTTCTCACTCTTTTTCATTATGGATAGTTGTAGGCTTGTAGTAGAACTCTGTCTTTCCGGAGATTTCTTTATCTATATCTTTACGTTGTTATTTTAGTTACATGCTCTGAGTTATAGTTTTTGACTATATATCTGCATACAGGATGATCTAGAGACGTGAATATGACTGCATGGTTGCATTGTCAGCCGAGTCATGTCCCAACTTATACAGTTTGAGAGTCGGGGCGTGACAGTATCCCTTTCTCTTAGTCCCATATCGCTTAGGATATTAGAACCTCTTCTCTTACTCTTGTATTTAAACACTTCAGTGCAATGAATGAAATTGTTTCTTTTCGTCCAAAAGCTCTATTCTTATCATGGTTTCAGAGCCATCCTCTTTATCATAGAAAGATCTCTTCCATCTCCTTGATCTTGGGGCCGCCGAGGGGGTTTCACCGTGTTTTCCCGCGGCGGCTTTGACATCGGCTTTGGCCTCAGCAACTCTCCCCAACTGTTTTTAAAGTTGCGTAAAAATCGAATTTACCTGAAAAAATCATTATAGCTATTTCTCTTTAGAACACATTCTCTACTCAAAATGCAAACATTTCCTAGCATTTATGGGGATTGATACAATTAAGTATGGATTAGGGGTAGAACAAAATGTATTCTAGATGCAATTTTATTTTTGGACAAGTGTCTACGGCTTTGTATTACCGAAACGCAAACGATAAACATATGCTTAAGTGTCCATAACCAAGGAGCCATCATTTATGGGTTGGTCATCAACAGTTACCACTTTTTGCCACTCATTTTCCCCTTCTTCTCCTATCTCTATCCCTTTCTCTGGTTCTATCCCTCTCGAGGTCATTTCTATCTCTGCTTCCGCTCTTCTCACGCTCCCTTCTTTTATCTTGATTCCTATCTACATCGTTCTCTCTTTCTCTGGCCGATGACCTCTGCTGTGGGCCACAACTTCTGCTTTGGCTACGGTGCCTCTTACTTGAAGAATCATGACCATCATCGTGCCTCCCTTTCCTCTCCATAGAAGTTCTCTGAGATGAATGGCTATTGGACCCTTCTGCAGAATCGAGTAAACCAAATTCTAACAGAAGCCGTTTACGATGATTTATAGCCTTCTTCTCTATTTCTTATTGATCCCAGAGAGACCTCTTTCTTCTTCCTCTACATCGAGCCGCCGAGGGGGTTTGCTGAAAACTCCGTGCTTCCCCTCAGCGGCCTAGACATCGGATTCAACCTTGACGCAGCGCCTCATCTCTCACAACCTCTCACTGTCCTCTGCTCACAGCAAAACCCTAGCCCTAATCTCGCCTCTTTGCCGAATGACCTGTTCATCCGTGAGTTACTGTTCACCAGGGACTACTGTTCATCACAAACACTGATCTATTCAAGTTACTGTTTGACATCGGCTTCGACACTAACTTGGACAGCAACCTCTTCTTCACCGTCACCGCTGTCAAGAATAACCCACGTCGTTGTCAATTAGCGTAAACTCTCGCCTTGCTAAACCCTAGCAGTTTCTCCACCACAAACCTCTGCCTGCCAACACTACCCCTGTTCCGATTGGTGTAATTGCACAAACTATTCATCGCATGCACACAAGGTGTTCGATGAATTGCCTTAGTGAGACTTCTTGCTCCTCGGCTAGCCTTTGGCCAAGCTCTCTCCAGCTAAGCGTTTTTCACTCACTGAAGCTTGCAAGATCCGGTCACCGCGCCTCCTCTTGCAACCTTAGGTCCGCCCACTTCCCACCGCCATGCGTGACCACTGATCACTGTTGCAACACCATACCTTACCGCTTGCAAGATCCAATCACTGCACCTTCTCCCGCGACTGCAGGTCCGCCCTCTCGCGACCAACATGCATGACCGTCAATCATCGCTGCAATAACGTGATCTCGCCACCTGTAATTCCAGCCACTGATGGGCTCCAATTCAACCACCTCTCGCCAAGCCATGCCAACAATCATCTATGCAAATTTGGCTCATCTTATCTAAACTCTCGGTTCTCTACCGACCGTGAGTTTGACAGGAGGTGTTAAATATAGTTATTAGGCATATTGCATCCCTTTCTTTTAGTCCTATATTGCACAGGATACTAGAACCTCTTCTCTTACTCTTGTATTTAAACACTTCAATACAATAAATAAAATTGTCTCCCCCCCCCCCTCCCCCAAAAGCTCTATTCTTATCAATTACGATTTGACCGAGATCATCATGCTTAAAATCATGTGGTACAACTAATCCAAATTGTTATCGGATAATACTCCAAAGCTTACAAATTAAATTAACATAAACATGAACTATGAATTTAAGAAGCAAGGAAGCATCATACCGGATAAAGTTTCACAATATGACCATGGAGGAGTCGCGATGGTAGGATTCCTTTTTCTTTTTAGTCCACTGTTTGAATTTGTAGTAGGCACAGACATTGATTGTTCATGAACTTCTACACTAACCGCATCTACAGAGTCTAGAGCAGCTTCAGGCATAGTCCTTGTATACTCATCCTTCTTACCCACATCAGATGATTGCTGGTGGGAACTATTTTCAGAATTTTGCTTAAGCAAAGGCGGTAAAGGGGATTCTTGTAAGTTGACCGTATTCTTTTGTTTTGAGAGAATATTTGTAAGTTGATTCTGTAAATCTGTCAGACTGAACCATATCAAAAGAGTATTGCAAAGGACTTTTTTAACATAATAATGTAAAAGAAGTTTTTGTGAATCACTTACACTTGATATCTAAGAGCAGCTTCACTCTTTTTACAAGAGAACAGTTCATTATCCTTTAAAATGTTGACGGAAGGTTTGCCTGCAGAGCATAAAGAATGCAGTTCTGTAAAGCATTCAAAGAGGAATAATACTTTTGTTAAGTCCTGATTTGGAATAATTCCTCATTGCCACGGAACAACTTTATTTTTGCCATTAAAAGATACTCAAGTACCAAAAGAAATCATGCAATAGTAAATAACAAATGAAATTATGAGGATCGAGGCTTGATCTGGAAAGCATGCAATAGTATATAACAAATTAAACTAGGAGGACCAAGGCTTGATCGGCTTGATCTGCCTATTTTTACAACTTGAATTAAATGCAAAATAAAGTTTTAGAGAAAATGAAGCATAGAAAAAGAACGTTGTCCTACCAAATAAATGCTAGTAACAAGTTCACTAGAAGAAAAAAATATAAAGTTATTTCTCAGTTCCTAAAGACAAAATGAATCTTAAGTACGGCCTCCAGGTATGCTGACAGGAGCTATGGAAATTTCAAATTTCTAAACTTGTGAAGTTAAATAATTTCCAAGTGTCTTTTGAATTTACCAACTAAAAGTAATCCTATGAAAGTCTAAAGTATTCAAAGAGTAAGAGAAGCGACCATAAACTTGCAAGATATTAGCTTATATATGAAGAAATCCAAGAAAACAATACTGAACAGTTACATGTCATCCTCAAGCATCTCCATTTTCAAAAGATCCAAATTGATTCATGCTTTCTACAATACTCTCTCAAAGCTCGTGTGAAGAGTTCCCTATTGTTATTGTTGATTTGACAGACACAAGTATGTATGCATACATCCAAAACAAGAGATGCTTAAGATATATTAATATCGTAAGAAACAAGACTTAACCAAGGAAAATAGTCATCATAAAAATGTTATCATATAATGTGATCCGTAGCTTGTCAATATATAATACTCAACATTAAAAGATCCAGTTTTTTCTTGGTTGAAATGGGATTGCCTAGGGAACACAGCTACCAGACAAGAAAGCTCCAAAGAGTAGAAGTTTAGCATCAACCTTGAATTAGTTTGTGCCTAAATTACCTAGGTACTTCTATCCTGAAGTCGTATCCGTACCGACACATTCCCGAACCCATACTCAAACTCCTTGGACACTCCCTGCATATATGCATACATTTATTCGGTCATATAATCAATTAAACAATACATGTTTTAATAAGAACATTTCTCAAATATTTCCTGGACGTAAATCCTACACTTCACATCCACTTCTTTAAACTCAATAGGTTTCAAACTATGATTTTATGGTCGTTTGGATGTCTAGTTCAAAAAATGAACGTTTTTTACAATTTATAATCCACATATTGTCTAAAAGAAACATAAAATTGTTATAGGATTTTTAATTCTCATAAAAAATACTGATCTCGTGTAAACTATTAATTTCAGTACATAATATGTGTATATAAATATTTATATAGTCGTGTCCTCGTACCCTACCTTTTGCAAATTTGTCTTGTCCTGTACCCGTACCAATGCAACATAGGTTTGTCCCAAGTTGCTGCCAGAATGAACTATGAGCAAGCAATGATCGCGGCCAGTAGCTCGTTAATTATTCAATTCCATTAATTCGTTTAACAATTAACGAATAGATTTGGTATTCGGTTACAAACGAATAAAACATAACCGGATGTATGCTCGATTAGTTTGATTATCAAATATTTGTTTGTATATTACATTTTAGTCCTATATATTTAATTTATCTGTATTTGAGATGTATATCATGCCCACATATATCAAGACACAAATATCTGTTGGAAATATATTATGATCTAAGCATGTGAGATTAAGGTCTACTAATTTTAAAGTAACTAAGGTTTAAAAGTTAAAACAAGATTGCCACATAATGGATTTTTGTAGATCAAAAACCTATAGTAGATATTTACACTAAAATATCAAAATAATATACTAACTTGAATCCACGGCCATGTCATTAAGTTCGGCTAACGAGTGACAAGTGATCTAGATAAATATTCACAAACATTTGGCGAATAGTCAAATAGTTGAATGAATTGAATTCAAATACCATGTTATTTGAATCGAATTTGACCACAAAGTCGGACGACCCAACTTTAATTGAATTCTAATAGCACATTGTCTGATTCAATTCGCTCTGTTTCCAACCATACGGACCACTTTAGTGGTAAGTCAACCTACCTTTTCTAGTGATAAATTTTATTATAAACCAGAGAAGAGTCTAAACAAATAAACATGCTAATGAGATTGTGATAGAAATTAGCATTCATATCCAAAGCACATGATTGCCAAAGAGCCTCACATGCCCAAGTCTGCTATTCCTATGTGTTTTAAATTAGGGTTTTTTCCCCCTAAAAACCACCTTAAAAACTCACATTCAAAGCACGTGACTCATTTTTTGGTGTTTAGGTCTTATTAGAATACAACTTGCAAACCTCGAACTTGAATTTTTTAAGCCTATTTTTGATTTTTTAGTGAAAATTTGACTGGAAGTTGGTTGATTGCAACAAAAACCCCTTTAGAGGTGCCTTATGTATAAATTGAAATTGAAAAGTGATTTCCCTATAATTACCCTATTTTTAAGGTGGTTTATACGAAAAAAAACCTATTAAATTATTTTACATTTTGTTGATTCCAAGAAAAGAGTGTTTTCAATATAGCAAAGAATAAGAAGCACCTCCATGGATAACATATCTTGCTTCATCCTTCTTGCTAAACCAGATAGATTAGCATGCGACTAAAATTGCTTCATTAATGACTACAAAAACATCAAAAAGATCTAGGCTAACAGTATTTCAAAGACAAAGAACTACAGGGGAACGCATTCGCATTTCAATTGGTTTCAAATAGGTATATCAAAATAAGTGCAGGTTATAAACCTTTCAGAAGTTCCATAGTAAGAAGAGGCAATATATCACTTGGAAGGAAACCCCTAACCTAAATTTTCATACTTCTTCCCGTATACTTTATCGTTACTTTATAAGTCATGGCCATTATCTTTTTTCTCGTACAAAAGTGTGGTCCTTTTTCTTAAACATCATGACGTGATTCCCATTTCCTTTTAGCTTTCTTCTATTGCAATTATATTGCAACAACCAAAGAACACGTCTTAAATTTGAACTTGAAAGGTTTCACTTCAAGTAATGCAAGATGATGGTGATCAGATGGACGTTAGAGATGACTAAAGTGCTCATCAGCATCCGTCGATGGTCAAAGATTGACGGGAAGAGACGAGTGAGGGACGGGATGTTGAGGTAAGGGGAGATAAACTGTTTATTTGGAAGAGAAGGCAATGGCTATTGGGGAATAAGGTACGGTTATTGTGTTTTGTTGTTTAGTTAAAGGGACGGTTTGAGATGGATGATCAAGATTTTGTGGAGATGTATTTAAATCTAAGAAAATAAAAGAAAGTATACGAATGTGGGTCTCACACGCTAGAAAACTCAATGTCTATAAACAAGTCTCAAGTCTATTAATCTACTATAACCCTCATGCAAATGTAGATTTCACACAGAAAATTAATTTTTCATAAATTGATGTTTCTCTAAAAAGAGAATACAAATTATTCATTAAAAAAATAACACACTATTGAAAACTTCAAATAACCTTCGTAACTAACAAATATCTCATCTAAGAAAATGAGAAAAAACCGTAACAAAATATCTAAACTAAAATATTCGCATTATCCGAGCTGAAAAGACAATTAAATATCATTACAAACTTCCCCAATCGAATTCACGTAGATCTTCCTAGTTATCCTACATCACAAGGATTCAATGTTTTTAAAAACTCCTGACTAGGCCTAGGCAATACTTAGGCTGCCCGCCTGGGTCTTGGGAGCGCCTAAGCCTAGGCAGTACCTTATGCAGACTACATTGCTGAGCTCTTGGTCGCGATTACCTCTGTTGCCACCTCTATCGTCCTCTAACCTCCTCCGAGCTCCTTCGGCCTCCTCCACCAACAACAAACACCTGCAGCTCATTCAACCTTCAGCAAACCTCCACCACCAACCAACTACCAACTACGACCATCTGCAACTCCTAACCTTCAGCAAACCTCCTCTGCCATCACTTAAACAAAAAACGAATCCTCACAAAGAAGTAAAACATATTAGAGTCGAAGAGAAATAGATTAGATGATTACGCCACGTATTAGACTATTCGTGTTTTTTCCTTTTGCTGATATTTCGAGCATTAGGATTCTGAAATTGGGATATTATGTGTCAATGTCATTGACATTGACTTATTGTGTTGATATTTCTTAGTGTTTACCATTTAGTCTATTTATGCAGGATTGATTATGAATCTTTTTTTTCATTTTTTGTAATTTTCAATGAATCTAATGCATTTATTATCAATTATTGTAATTAAAAAATAAAACATGAAAAACCACCTAGGCTCTTGCCCATGCGCCTAAGCTCTAGGCATTGGGCCTGGCGTCTAGGCCGCCTAGAGCTTTCTATAACCTTCCAAGGATTCACAGATTTAAAAATAGAAACATCTAAACTTACACTTATCACCATTTCTAATTTGATGTCCTTTGCATAGAACAGGAGTGTTTCTATCACATGTAAATGCTTTGCATAATTAAATGAACTTGGAGGTTTGCTCCATTAAGCTTAATTGCAAAAACAGATAGATCACACCCTTAAACCCCATGTTACCTAGGTTTGGAAGTCATACCCATACCCGACACGTACCCATACCCGTACCCAAACTTCTTGAACACTTCTTGAATATATACATACATTTGTTCAAGTGCATACTCAATTATATACTACATGTTTTGATTTAAAACACTCCTCATACACTTCTTGGATGTATATTTTACACTTCACATCTATTTCTAATATATTGATCTTATGTAAATGAAAAACAATATTGATCTTATGTAAATTATTAATTTTAATCTAATACTATTATAAATGTGGGTTGCTATGTTAAAATATTTACGCCTAAAATACCCTACAACACATCCATCCATACATACATGAAGATACATATATACTCAATTTTTCATAACATCCTCATTGATTATACATCCATTCATACATACATGAAGACACATACATACTCATTTTTTCATAACCTCCCATTCATTACCATTAATTTTTCATTTAAATACTTCCTCATAACTCCCCTCCACTAACTCTTGATTCTAAACATAATTTTATTCACACTAATAATAAAAATCTTTACAAGTATTCCTCTCCCACAAAATCACTATAAATAACAATAAAATCTTATCAAACTTCTCCAATCAAAATTTTTAATCAAAATATAGATAAGAAAGAAAGAAAGAAGCCAAACCTACACGAGTACGATTTATTTTTGAATGAGAATATGATTGCGAAGATGTTGGCTAACGGCACAATAGTTAAGAAAGAAGGAAAGAAAGTGGTGAAGATGGAGGAGATAGCAAAGACGGTGCAGAATGTGATGAAGAGAATGGGGCGAAGGAGTGGAGAATATATGTATTCATGTATCCTTCTTGGAGATGAAATTTATTTGATATAGAGTTCGCATAGAATTATTTGAATGCTTATTATCTACTTACGTACTTGTAATTTTGAGTTTAGTTGATTGGTTCATGTTAATTTTTGAATTTTGTACTTATATAAACTTGAGCATTTTTATGTTATTCATTAGAAATTTAGTCAGCCACCAGCAGTAATTTTTATGTGCATATGTTTTTCTTATCAGCATGTCTTTCTTTTAACTGTAGTTTTATGGGTGGTCATATTTAACAATAAATAGTAAGAATGCCTTTGAAAGTTAAATTTTGATGTACCTGAGAACTTTTAAAGGTTAATTTCACAAAACACACATGAACTAGGGCAGTTTTATGAGATTAACTTGAACTCTAAATTATGTCAAGTTTCAACTAATTTGTATACAAAAGTTTAGCTGACTTCGGATATAGCAAGAGTTAAACTTAAAACTGTAAGAAGGAATCAACAAATTAGTATCTGAAAAGAATTGCTAAATATTTCTTTTCTAAAACTTATTGAAGACCATGTTAAGATTTGGATATACAGAACAATAGACTAATCATAAGCTTAATATAAAATTGAATAATTCTTAGTAAAAATTTAATAAATTAGTTTGTCTTCTTGTAGCTTAAGGATTGATGCATCCATTATTACATATTACAGAACTTATTAATGTTTATATCATATGGGATAAATCACACAATAGGGAATGTTAATTAATCTCAAAAAAAATTCTATAAAAAGATCAATAATTATGCCTACGTGCAACACACGTACACTATACTAGTACATATAAATATACATAACGTACATATTAAGAGCCATGTCCCCGTACCCTACCTTTTACAAATTTGTCGTGTCTCGTACCCATAACCTTACCCCTGTAACTTGGCTTAAACCTGACTATTTGATAGACTAAGCGAGCCTCCTGCTCCCATGACTACTACTTAATGCCAATTTGTGAAGGGGATAATGGTAGACAATAAAAGGACTGCCCAATACATTATTTCCTATAAGAAATACAAGATTAGGAGAAAAAGAATCAAAAAAAGTTATGTCGCTTCAACTAATATCAAAAATGAGGAAATAAAGATAAGGTGTCAAAAAGGGAGGCCATACACAGTAGAGAATGTTCTCGCATTCTTGACCCACAATTTGAGCTATTTATGGGACGTAGGAAAGAATCTTGCCGCGCTGTTGCTACACCATTTAGAGACTTCTCTGACGCCCTTGCAGTAGAAAGTAGCATAGTCTATTCCAGAAAGCAAACAACAATAATTACTACAACTTGTACAATAGTGCATATAAAAGAAGAGAAGAGTTAAAATGAAAAATATAAAAGAGGAATCAATATATGAAAATTTGTGCAATGGTATAGAAACATATAACATAGTCAACCCAAAAATATTAGGGAAAAACCAGAATGAGGGGCCCTACAGAAATCTAATACAATACCACTACACCATAACTTCCACATTTGCCACTATCTTCACACTCACACTACAAGAATGAGTTTATAACTAGAAATAATGAAAAGATTCTAATTTGATCTTTCTTCAGGACCATAAGTGAGTGAAAAATAATTCTTTAGTTTCTTTTCATGTTTGATTTTCCAAGACCAACTTTAAAGAACTAGGACAAATATTTGATTTTTTAGATGTCCAAAACTCTGCATAGACACTATAATACAAGCCTATGGCACACCAGAAATTGATAGAAATATTAGTTCACAAACCACAATCACAACATCATATGTGGAAAAGCTAAAATAATAGTTGTACGGTGTCGACCTCACAATAGATAAAACTCTTTCTCTTTCAATTTTCAACCTTCCCACCTTTACCTTAGAATATATGCAGAACAACTAAACTTCAACAAAAAGAACCATGTATGCGTATAAGTATGGAACTCTCAAGCATAGATTATGATTATGGTACAATAGATTTCACCAAAATTTGCATTTGGAAATCGGATGTAATCACAAAAATTCATTTTGATAGATAATACAAGCAAGGCCGAACCTCCTGCGTGATGCATTAATATCTCATAGAATGTGGGGTTATAGCCTCAAAAAACTCGCTTTTGTTGCAAAAGGTGGTGCAAGGTTTTGATAGAAGCAAAATCCCTTAACTGCATTCTTCGTCCTTAAATTTCACACTAGATATGCTTCTTAGGTTAGGACTTCTTTACTTTTTGACATGTAAATCTCTCATTAGATATGCTTCCGAAGTTATGACTTCTTTCCTTTGAAATCCCAATGAAGATGACACTATTATACAGGGTATCTCAATGTGACAAAAAAAGTAATAATCAGCATTTACAACAATTAAGGGAGCAAACTTTAGCCAATAACAACCACCATGTACTGTACACTGTGAGACCCAATTATCTTGAGAAAGAAAATTTTCTAAACTTAAATGTAAATGAAATTTAGAAATGCGCAATATATATTAATACAAAATCTATTATTCTTTAGTATATAGCCGCCACTGGTTGCCGGAATGCGACAAACAACCATCAATTGTTTGTCTTCAATTTTTTGAAAAGTAGGGTTCATCTTTCCTACAATTAAATATGTCTTTTCAGCTATCACTGATTCACTGTATCAATCCAATAAAAATTCAACATTTTTCCTATTAACATCCGACTTCATTTCTCTCTTCTCTGCTCCCTTTCCCAAACCCACAATCACTCAACCATCTCTAATCCCTGTGCATTACAAGGGTAACAAACTAGGCTTGCATTTAACCAACAATCAAAAAAGATAGTACCTTGGGCAACTTGCCTCTCTTCTTGAGCATTTTCAAGTGCAACTTCTGGATGTAATGCATCAAATGATACTTCGAGTGCTTCGACAGAACCCGATCCACAAACTCGGTGTTCTGACCCAACCAATCAGTGATCTCCTTGCCACTCACCAGCTGATCCTTGTCCAACGCCTCCAGCCACTGGTAAACTGGAAGCCACAGGTCCGTACGCTGGAATCTGTACGGGTGCTCGACCTGGCTAGAACTAGGGTTAGGGTTAGGGGTTGGGTGGAGAGAGAGAATCCACTGGTGGAGCTGAAATCGGGAGAGGGAGCGGAGATCGGAGGGGAGAGGGGAGAGGTTGGAATCGATCCAGGTGTCGATTTCGGCGGGAGATGGAGAGTGGGGAGGCGGGAGAGAGGAGAGCCAGGATCGAGCGAGGGATTCGCATTGATGGATTGAAGGGTTAGCGTTAGGATTAGGGTTAGGATTTTGGCGGGAGACTGGGAGGGGTTCGTTTGGGGGAAGAGAACGGAGAGGGCGCACGTCGGACATTTTCTGCTGCTGATCGCTCGCTGTTGCTCCGGTGAAAGAGCTGCAACTGCGGAGGTTTTGGCCGTGGCCTGAATACGATTTTTAACGATGCACGGGCGGTGCACGTGATCTTTCGTGAAGTGCGAGCTTGGGGGCTAACATTTTCGAATTTCGATATTGGCCTCGTTAATCTTTTAAATATTACAAAATTAGTAAATTGGCTAAATAGCACTTAAATACCTTATAGTTTCACTCCCTTTGCACTTATATACCCTCAGTTGTTTTTCGTTGCATTTATATATTCTGAGTTGCATAAAATTGGTATGTTAATACTCTATGTCATGCAAAGATGAAAATTTACATCTAAAAGTTCTCATATAACATTCACATAACCAATTTCAACCTAACAACGTCCAACCCGAGCAACCACCTTCAATCTTTCAGCCAAAATCACCATCCGAAACCCTAATAGAATTGAACTTTATTATGATTGGCTCGAGGCCTATGCATATTATGATGGAGATAGAGTCAAGATGGTTGAGCTTCAGAGGTTTTATCAGGAGCACAAGACTGCTACGATGGTGAGTCCAGTGTTTGAAGGGAGCTTTTTGTTTTTAAATGGAGATGTTGGTGGTTTTAGGAGGGACAATGAGAAGGGTATTTTTGGTGTTGATGTGTGGCTGTATGCTAGGGTTAGGTACAAGTTTAGTTCCTTGGTAAAGAGGAGAGGCATGTGGTTGTTAGGGATTAATTAAATATGAGTTGCATTTGAAGGTTGTGAGCCACGTTAAGGATGATGGGAGATTAGTACCAGTTGGGTAGGGTTGGGTATGGGTCGGGTCAGCCCAAGGGGCATGGGCCGGTCGACCCGTGGGCTGACCCGGCCCAGCCCTCCATGGGTCACGACCCAACCCGGCCCATAGTGGGCCCGGCCCAACCTGGCTCGTGATATACCCTGTCACAAGTCACACCGTCCAAACTGCACTGATCGAGAAATAGGTCCTACCGCCATTGACCCTACCTAACATCGACCTACCGACCCACCATTGACCCGGGTCGATGCAGAAGAATGGTCACAAGGACAGCAAACAAGACCTTTCCTTGAAGAATTTGACGAATATAACTTTGAGGAATTAAGCTCATTGAACATTAATGGTTAACATTTGTTTTTCTTTTTCTTCTTGTATTTGTAATTTAAATTTAAACTACGAAAAGTTATTAACTTCCGTGGATGTAGGTCTTCTTCAAGTCCGAACCATGCATATCTTTGTGTTTGCGATGTTTATATATATATATATATATATATATATATAGAAGCTCCTATGAACTTAAGTTCATAATGAATAGTGGTCACCAACTTTTTATCCACTCATCTTGTCTTGAGATTTGTGATGCACAAATCTCAAAGTGGCTTTATATCTTTCACGGATCCCAAAGCAAGATGAGTGGTTAGAAATGTTGCTGTCATATCACATAGTTAAATTAAGCTTCTACTCTCTCTATCTATCTATATATATATATAT
This sequence comes from Asparagus setaceus, assembly GCA_012295165.1. NCBI lineage: Eukaryota > Viridiplantae > Streptophyta > Magnoliopsida > Asparagales > Asparagaceae > Asparagus > Asparagus setaceus. Next base: position 25,567,647 of record CM022701.1, read on the forward strand.
ATATATATATATATATATATATATATATATATATATATATATATATATATATATATATATATATATATATATATATATATATATATATATATATCATTTTAAATAAAGAGTGAAATAGGAAAAATAATTTAAATATAATTTAATAGATACGAATACAAAGTTAATACAGCTTTAGAAATTAGAAATGAAAAATTAAGAAAAGTTGAAAACCCACGGCCGACCCACCATTGACCCGGGTCGATGCAGAAGAATGGTCACAAGGACAGCAAACAAGACCTTTCCTTGAAGAATTTGACGAATATAACTTTGAGGAATTAAGCTCATTGAACATTAATGGTTAACATTTGTTTTTTCTTTTTTCTTCTTGTATTTGTAATTTAAATTTAAACTACAGAAAAGTTATTAACTTCCCGTGGATGTAGGTCTTCTTTCGAAGTCCGAACCATGCATATCTTTGTGTTTATGATGTTTATATATATATATATATATATATATATATAGTAGCTCCTATGAACTTAAGTTCATAATGAATAGTGGTGCACCAACTTTTTATCCACTCATCTTGTCTTGAGATTTGTGATGCACAAATCTCAAAGTGGCTTTATATCTTTCACGGATCCCAAAGCAAGATGAGTGGTTAGAAAAGTTGGTGCACCACTATTCATTATGAACTTAAGTTCATAGAGCCTTGCTCTCTATCTATCTATATATATATATATATATATATATATATATATATATATATATATATATATATATATATATATATATATATATATATATATATATATATATATATATATATATATATATCATTTTAAATAAAGAGTGAAATAGGAAAAATAATTTAAATATAATTTAATAGATAATGAATACAAAGTTAATACAGTTTAGAAATTAGAAATGAAAAATTAAGAAAAAGTTGAAAACCCACGGCCGACCCACCATTGACCCGGGTCGATGCAGAAGAATGGTCACAAGGACAAAGAAACAAGACCTTTCCTTGAAGAATTTGACTAATATAACTTTGAGGAATTAAGCTCATTGAACATTAATGGTTAACATTTGTTTTTCTTTTTCTTCTTGTATTTGTAATTTAAATTTAAACTACGAAAAGTTATTAACTTCCCGTGGATGTAGGTCTTCTTCAAGTCCCAACCATGCATATCTTTGTGTTTATGATGTTTATATATATATATATCATTTTAAATAAAGAGTGAAATAGGAAAAATAATTTAAATATAATTTAATAGATAATGAATACAAAGTTAATACAGCTTTAGAAATTAGAAATGAAAAATTAAGAAAAAGTTGAAAACCCACGGCCGACCCACCATTGACCCGGGTCGATGCAGAAGAATGGTCACAAGGACAAAGAAACAAGACCTTTCCTTGAAGAATTTGACTAATATAACTTTGAGGAATTAAGCTCATTGAACATTAATGGTTAACATTTGTTTTTCTTTTTCTTCTTGTATTTGTAATTTAAATTTAAACTACTGAAAAGTTATTAACTTCCGTGGATGTAGGTCTTCTTCAAGTCCCAACCATGCATATCTTTGTGTTTGCGATGTTTATATATATATATATATATATATATATATAGAAGCTCCTATGAACTTAAGTTCATAATGAATAGTGGTCACCAACTTTTTATCCACTCATCTTGTCTTGAGATTTGTGATGCACAAATCTCAAAGTGGGCTTTATATCTTTCACGGATCCCAAAGCAAGATGAGTGGTTAGAAAAGTTGGTGCACCACTATTCATTATGAACTTAAGTTCATAGAGCCTTGCTCTCTCTATCTATCTATATATATATATATATATATATATATATATATATATATATATATATATATATATATATATATATATATATATATATATATATATATATATATATATATATATATATCATTTTAAATAAAGAGTGAAATAGGAAAAATAATTTAAATATAATTTAATAGATAATGAATACAAAGTTAATACAGCTTTAGAAATTAGAAATGAAAAATTAAGAAAAAGTTGAAAACCCACGGCCGACCCACCCACCCATGTGCCATGGGTCGCCAGTCCAATCCCGCACTGGATCGAGAAATAGGTCCTACCGCCATTGACCCTACCTAACATCGACCCTACCGACCCACCATTGACCGGGTCGATGCAGAAGAATGGTCACAAGGACAAAGAAACAAGACCTTTCCTTGAAGAATTTGTGAATATAACTTTGAGGAATTAAGCTCATTGAACATTAATGGTTAACATTTGTTTTTCTTTTTCTTCTTGTATTTGTAATTTAAATTTAAACTACGAAAAGTTATTAACTTCCCGTGGATGTAGGTCTTCTTTCGAAGTCCGAACCATGCATATCTTTGTGTTTGCGATGTTTATATATATATATATATATATATATATATAGCAAGGCTCCTATGAACTTAAGTTCATAATGAATAGTGGTGCACCAACTTTTTTATCCACTCATCTTGTCTTGAGATTTGTGATGCACAAATCTCAAAGTGGGCTTTATATCTTTCACGGATCCCAAAGCAAGATGAGTGGTTAGAAAAGTTGGCAAGACCACTATTCATTATGAACTTAAGTTCATGTGAGCTCGCTTCTCTCTATCTATCTATATATATATATATATATATATATATATATATATATATATATATATATATATATATATATATATATATATATATATATATATATATATATATATATATATATATCATTTTAAATAAAGAGTGAAATAGGAAAAATAATTTAAATATAATTTAATAGATAATGAATACAAAGTTAATACAGTTTAGAAATTAGAAATGAAAAAATTAAGAAAAAGTTGAAAAAACCCACGGGCCGACCCACGACCCATGTGCCATGGGCCGGGCCAGGTCCAATCCCAGACCCGGGATCAGAGAAGTAGGCCCAGCCCACTCAGACCCAGATGGGCCTGGGTCAGACCCGACGCGCCCTTGAACCCGGCGGGCCGGGTCACAGACCTGAACTGACCAGGCCCATGCCCGCCCCTACGGTTGGGTGTGATGGTTGTTTTTGCGTTGAGGGATGTACATTAGTAGTGATATATATCATGTAGATAAAAAAAATTCCTTTTCTTATTTAGGAATTTCCTTTTCTTTCTTTTTTAAAGGAAAGTTTTTGTGGTGCAATTGTATTAGTTATTTTATTTAGTTTGAATCAAATCGTATCGTTTAACTTAAGATAGAAGATACCCATCAATGTCGTCGAGACAACGAAGTTTTGTAAATGATGTCAAGATAAATTTTACTAGCGATCGACGTCGAGAAAAAGAAACTTCATAAGTAAGGTAAAAGTTTGTGTTACGCAATGAAACAAAAGTTGAATTGATCCAAGAGGATGCGGGGATCCAAGGTAGTTTACAGGCACATAAGAGTGCGAGAGATAGAGCCTAGAGAGATGGCGAAAAATGAGAGGGGTCGATCAACATTTATCGACATAGAGTGCAATATCAAAATAAAAATCGAGAAGGGGACTGGGAAGTGGCCATCGATGAAAATGATGTCAAAGCGGAGGTCGAAGCCGCAAAGGTCGCTAATGTTGAATTCAGATCTGAAGATGATAGAAATGTAGTCAGTGACGTTGAAACTGAAAAAATGAGGTCGAAGCCGCCCGTGGGAGTCACAAATGACGTGTTGATCCCAAATTGAAATAAAAGAAAGAAAAACTCATGCACTATCATTGATTATGAAAAAGAGGATAATAAAGAAGAATCTTTAAATATATATATAAGTTATTCAATAAAGAAGAATCTTTAAAAAATATAATTTATTCAACTAATACATTAAATGTGAACTTAGTGATTAAAGGCAACGGATCAACTAGATTTTTCACTTTCACCTAGCTTCGAGAAATCTTCCTTTTAACAACAAAACTAACACATGAACTATACATGAAACAATCTAGTCATCAACTCGCTTTTGAGTAAGAGATTATCGACCTGTAGTAAGGGTGCGTTTGGTAGGTTGCAACCAATGGGGCTCTAACTAGAGTTGCATGTAACTAAATCATTTTTGTCCAGTTACAAGTGTTTGCTTCATTGCAAGTGAACATTGCGGTTGCAACTACAATTGCAATTTGCCCCCCAGTTGCACTTTCCGGCTTACGCCATTTTGAGCGTAAGTTGCACTTGCAACCTTGTTATAACTAACCCAAATTAATAAAAAATTAAAATCTAAATATTATTATTTAAACTTTCAAAAATCTAAGAACTTTATTAAAGATTTGAAATTATTTTTATAAAATTATTTTTATTAAAAACATTATTTTATATAAAAAATGTTTTAGGATATTTATTTTACGAAAACATTTTCCTATAAAATATTATTTTTAAAAATATTACTTTTAGAAAAATATTTGTTTTTCTTGAAAAGATGTTTATAAAATTGTTTTTAAAAATCATTTTTGAAATAATATATTATTATTTTTAGAAAAATAATATTTTTCAAAAGAATATTATTCTTCCAAAATACTATTTTAAAATAAATATTGTTAAACATATTATTTTTTCTTGCAATAATTTTGTAGAAAACTATTTTTTAGAAATCATTTTAAAAATGATATTATTAAAAAAATTGTTATTGTTAGAAAATATTATTTTTAAAAATTTACTCTTCCAAAAATATTATTTTATTTCAAAAATATTTATTTTAAAATTATATTCTTTTTTAAAAATATTTTAGTAGAATTTTGAAAATGAAAAACAATTATTTTTAAAATATATATATATATTAAATTAACTAATACTTAATTTTTATTTTTAAAAGTGAAAACGAGTTACATAAGATAAGTTACAAACCGTACCAAACAACTGCAACTACAAGTTGAAAAATGAAAAAATTGAACTAAACAGTTGTAACTTCAGTTACATGCAAAAATAGTTACAACGTCTCGGTCACAGACAAGTGATAGTTACACTGCAACTTCAGCTACAACCTACCAAATTCATCCTAAGTGGAACTGCTTCCAGCGAACTTACTTCTTTGTAGATTATAAAAAGAACTTAGAAATGCCCGTCAATTTCGCAGAATGCTTATGGTTAGTACTGAAATAATGTCTCAAACAAATCTCGAATAAAGCGTTCACATGTGAGTTCTCATGGAGAGTTTATCAAAAAATTCTAAAAATCTATGTCAAGAATCTTCCTCTATAAATCACTCGAGGGCATTTACAGCTGCTAAAAAGTAACAGTAACCATGAAAAGAAATTTCATCAATAGAAATTCCTAGCTAACAAATTTAGGAACTATATCATCGTCGTGCAATCAGACCAAGAAAAGATGAATTAATTACTCATAAAGCTTATTACTATTAAAGAATATTCAGGTAAAAGACTTTCCTTCAATCAGGCATTTATGACAAAAAAAGATGAAACCAAAATTTAAAGCATCAGAATATGATTTTAGCTACATCATATATATGCTCATAAGTTTTTCTCCGAGCTTATACAACTCTAGAGTTTCAAATATTCTTCCTCCTTCGTAGTTTCAAGTTCACCTGGAAGGTGGGGGAGGAACCTGAGACTTGGCCATCCCCACCCATGCTACAACGGCGACTGCAAGAATCACCCATCCAAGTACGTCATATTTCAGATCACTTTCTTTCTTCTTCTTCTTCTTGGAAGCCTGGAATTCCCAAATGAACAGTATCAGTAATGGGTTCATTCACTAGTTAAAGAGTATTGCTGAAGCAAACTCAGTTAGCATGAAGAGCTATCAACCAAACATGACAGTAGATATTTGGTGTTAACACCCTAAAATGTCCAGTCCATGGGCATTTAAAGACGCTACAGTGTTTGTAATCACATATGGCATGATTATAAAGCCAAAGCGAAAATGATTCTTTTAAGTAACAATTTATGAGAGAAGTTAAATGAGTTAATAATTAGTTGGTCTGGAAATGATACCAACCCTGAAGCAGAGTTCCAAATACTCAGCTAAAAGTATGGAAGATTTAATCATAGCAAATCCATAATGAGGATGCTGATATGACAAGTTGATACATAACCAATAACACGAAAAAAAAATTTAAGCGGAAGAGGATGGTTTAACTGATGGGACCCTAAACGATACCGCTATTCCCCAGTCTCAATTAGCATAAGCATCACCGATGACCGAGAAAATGGAAGAGACGACCATTAAGGAATCTCTGTTATATGAAATGGAAATATGGAGACTCAAAAGAGTTCAAAGAAACATGTTGAATTCTTTTAGAACATGAAATTATCTTAACAAAGAAGGCTGGATGTAGGCAGAGAAGATATCCAGTCCCATGCGTCGGTCACTTATGGGTGGAACTCAAGGTGAAGCCTATCTCCACACGCTGCACGTGTTCAAAAAACAAGCTAAAGAATACATGAGACATGACTTAAGAAGAACATGGTGTGCCAATTGCCAACCAAGCAACAGCAGCTTAAAACCACACCAAAGTAGTATGATAAAATTTCATATTATTTAAAATGTTTATATGGTACATTCATGCCCCTAGCTTTTCTTACAAACCAAGGAGCACAAGGGAAATGGTAAAAGATCAGGAGAAACCATTTGCTGGTACACATTGTTTACCACATTCTGAGAGACGTCAGTTCTCTTTGCTGATGCAAAGCAACATCTATCTGACAATAGGGAGTCTACCAAATTAAAATCCTAGAGAAATCCAAATCGCGCTATTCAAAACATGGAAAGATTATACAAAGAATAGAAGGTTAGAAACACTAGTCTCGTCTGCCAAACCATCTATGTCAAATGGTGGATATAACACGACATACTAGAAAAATAAAAGGTTAAATATTAACTCATGCATGCTATATGACCACATAAGACAGAAGAAAACATTGTCACTTCAACACTTTCTAGTTGTTAACTCATGCATGCTATATGACCACATAAGACAGAAGAAAACATTGTCACTTCAACACTTTCTAGTTGTTAGGAAATTAATGGCATAATTATGTTACCTTAGCATTTGAAGCAGATGCTCCACCCAGAGGAGCCTGTTGACTAGCCATTTGTCTTTGAAGCTCTAAATGAAGTTCAGGTGCCTGCAAAAGTATGAATAGTATGAACCTGAGAAAATGAAATGGCAAACACAGAAAGCTAACAGCATTAATGCAATGTAGTTATATCATGAACCACTATGTAGGTAAAAAGATAAATCAGATAATTCAATGCTGCTGCCATTTGAACACCAATTGTGGCTCAAGCATCCTATCCATCCAGAACTATATTACTGAATTTGGTGAACGATGAGCACAATGTGAAGAAATATGTTTAAAAGAAACATTGATGGTGAACAGGGGCTTATATCAATGAAAAAAGGAAACTGCAACAGATATCATAAAGACATGATTATAGGTCCCTAAAAAAAAAAGAACATAGAACAGCTAAATGAGTCCAAATATCGACTAGGTTTACTTAATTTTATACGAGAAGGGAGGCGGGAGGGAGCAATCCACTTTTGCATTTTCATATCCAAACATCTCCTTAGTTATGCAAGGTTCTAAAGGAATGCAACACCTATAACAAACCAAAAGAGAAAGAGAAACAGGAGAACTTATAATTCTAAGAATCTGACAGGTATTTGACTCCGAAGATCCAAATCATCCCAGTCAAAAATAAAATCTAAATTCTTTTTGCGTGAAAGTCATAGAGGTTAAAGAAACCCCACTTCCTGGCTTCCTCCACTCCTCACACACAATACTTCCACTATACCGAAAAATGTCTTCTTTCCTCCTCTAAGGATTTTAGATCTTTTATACAAATTTTTTTGGGTGGGTTGGGGGAGGGTTACAGACATTTCAAATCTAAATTAATTTTTAACTCAAGGTTTAACAAGCAGAAATTTCAGCAACATTTATGGTGCACAAAAATTTCAGCAACATTTACGGTGCACAAAATTTCTGATAAAAGTAACTAAACGCAAGTGATAATTTTTCAGATAAAGCGGTCTAGAAGAAGCATGACTCAAAGAGACTTTGGCAGGGTAATATTAGATTCAGAGACAAACTCCAGCATACAGAATCAACTTCAGGAAATACTGGAGAACAATGCAGATAAAAAATTAAAGAGCAGAAACTTTTGAAGACAATAACTAGAACTTCAAGTAGACCTTCCAACTACCTAATACTTATTTATCGTAAACTGGAGTAAAGAAAAATGGATATCACCAAGTGTAGACTCTGAATAAAAAAACCAGAGAAAAAGAACAGAAAACCCACACCAAGCACAAACGCATTATTTCTGTGACATCGCCTAATAATGTCCATACTATACACTAAAACGAAAACCACAGGTTACACTTAGCACATTCTTAGACAATTGACCGTTCAGCTTCTCTTTATCACTTATTTACTGATTTTTCCACAACCCACTTTCTTCTTCTCTCTCTTTAATTCTTATAATTATTTTAATAATAATTGACTGCTGTAATTATTATTTTAAAAAATATATATCAATAATATAACTTTAGAATAAAAGCAATATACTACTATCAAAATCATAGCATTGCAATATAATTGCTATCACAATGTTGTGGTACCAAGTCTCGTGCATTGTACGGGGAGAATCTTGGTTATTTTACTCCAGGACCAACCAACAATGTAGAACAAAATTGATTAAACGTCCCATTGAACAAAGGATTTTCTGGAAAGAACTGCATGCAAACAAATGCATCAACAACCACATATATGAAGTTATGAACCTCTTCCTGGAAAAGGATGCCCCTGAACACCAGGTGGAAACTCACTTAAATTCAGACAAGAGGTACAAAACAAACAGGTTACAATATAGTCCTTCATAAAGATTTGAACCACGCCATTTGATAAATAAAAAACACCTTCTTTGGATTACTCCAAAATAAATCAAACTACAAACTGAGATGAATTGCACGAGTCGCTATTGTAAATAATTATTATTTAGTGCATATAGGAAATTGCAAGAGATATGCTTCAGATATAGGTACAATCATGCTAATAAGCATGAAAAACCATCAGAAATAGAAATCAAGAAGACGACTCATTAAGCCTAGCATGAGAACCAACTACAACTGGTAACTAGAATCATACCCATAAACTGGATATAATTCATGACGACCGAGGCAGTAGCAAGAACAAAAATATTAAATACAACTTAAATATGTTAGACAAGGAGTTATAGGAGAGAGTATAGATGTGTTTTGCATCCTTTAAAAGACTAGATAATTAAGAAACTTCAACATAAATAAAAGAGCATCCTAAGCTTACAAGTTGTATATCTTATATTTAAGAGTTTGCATTAATGCACGATCAGTCCATCGCTTAACAGTTTATCTGTTTTAGGAAATGCAACAAGTATTACATGCAAGAAATGTTGCAACGGAGCATTTGTAGCAAGAAATAAACTCTTACCTTCGGTGGGTCTATTCCATACAACACTTTATGCATTGGATTTGTTACCAGATAAAAATAATAGTTAAGCTGACTTGACATAGCATTTACGCTATAAATGCGATTAAGGAGAAATTAGGAAATAAAAATAACTATTGATGGACTGGCACTTTACTTTTTATGCTCATAACTAAGGCATGTGCAGATGCACGTGACACGAAGAAGTTTGCATATGACTTTGAACTTTCAATTAAAAGCTCATTGGGTATAATAGCCTGATCGAAATTCAAATAATGTTTCTAATTTCATAATTTTAAAATGTAACATATCCGCTCCTTTATTTCACCTCACAAGCCCTCTCTTCTGGCAAGGAGCAACCAGGTGGAAGTGGTTGGGGTTCTTGGGCTCTGCGTTGAAGTCTCTTCAATTTGGAATTCAGAAATAAATGGTAATGGGTCTATTTATTGAGCTTGATTTGGACAACCTGAAACTCAAAACATAAATGGTAATGGGTCTATTTGTTGGGCTTGATTTGGATGGAAATTTTGATTTTCTTTCCTCAAAGAGAATGATGAATTGAGCTAATTCCAGATGAGAAGCTGCAAAATCTCAAGTAAATGCACTTCTGGGGATTGTTTGTTTAATTTAGTGGGTTATTAGTAATTTTTAAATTTTGAGAGTAAAAAAATCCAATATGAGAGACTTCAGGGGTAAATTAGCAAATATCTAGAGGGCAAACTTACAAATAGAGATGATTTGAGGGTATATATGCAAGAAACCCTTAATTTTAACCTAATTCTTCTCGACATGCTTTAGTGACCTAATGCAAAACCTTCAAATGCATGTTGATTTTGAGAGAGAGAGAGAGAGAGAAGTTAATGTGTGAGAGGAAGAAAGAAGAGAAGAGGTTAAAAGGATGATTGTGCTTCGAATTTTTATTTTGTGATATTCTTTTCATCATTTTGAATCAGGGAAACAAATATAAAAGAAGTAAAAGAGGAGGAAAATGACAAAATGGCCTTCAATCCAAGAGATTACTGTAGCACTCAGTTTCTGCCTATAATAGTATAGATAGATAGATAGATAGATATTTGCAAAATTTGTCGCAACCAATTTGGGTGCAACATTTGCTGTGACAGTTTTATATTTATATAGCTCTGTTCACCTTTCCCACCTACGCCGTTGCAAAACCAAACACAAAAATTGAAATTTCTTTGGAGCAAAATGTGTTGGGTCTCCATTTATATACGACCAGCCCCTTCCATTGAGATGATCAAGTTCATCATAAAACAAACCCACCAACCATACATTCTGCAGCAGACCACTAACCACATGATAATCAGGGGGAACACACTACATATCACAAACGAGCCTTGTCCTATTAAGGGAAACTATGGAATTGAACTATTTGAGTCATAAGACTCAAACTGAATTACCATCTATCTGCCTGATATCAACCCTCTCTCTTGGTGCTCCGTTCATCTTTCGCACAACTATGATCATACAAGGGGCTTGCCATAAATCCACGGCAGCAATCAGTTCCCCATGTTAAGCACATAATGCCACATAGCACGCAAATAAATAAAATTCCACAATTGTACATCATTTCATTAAAGCGTATTGATATTACCTTAGAGGACATATCCAAGGACTTGACATATAGCTCATTTCCAGGTTCCTGCACACAAAAACAAAAAACAAAGAAATTCTTGCTTACTAACAATCATGTAAATTAACTATTATAAAAATAAAAATAAAAACTTTTACAGTACCAGCTCAACTGCTTGCTCGAAACACTGAGTTGCCTTTGCAAAGTAAATCTTCGCCTCGTCATGATCAGGAGTGTAGAATGCATGGGAAGTGTGGGCATTTCCTAAGCACCACAGCGTGTCAGATTTCGCCGGATTAATCTCCAAGGCTTCCTCCAGCTTTGAAACAGAATCTAGTAAAAATATAAACAATCAGAAAGAGAGGGGGAAAAAAAAGCAGATTTTGATGAATTATTTCTACTACTATTTCTTTGCTAATTACCTGTTACCATCTTTACGCAATCGGTGCCGCTCTGAAATTGTGATAGCTCCAGAAGCGCTCCTCCCCATCTTGTAAGATTCTTTAAGGGAAAAAAAACATTTTTCATAAAATAAATCACACTAAAAAAAAGAAAGGACAGGTGATCTAGGGTTTGAAATTGAAACTATTGAAAAATGAATAATTTACAAGAAACAATGGAAAATAACGAGTTAGGGTTTGATCCCTCACCTCGGCGTCGAGAGGGTTCTTGGCGTAGGCGGCCTCGGCGGCCTTGCGAGCGTGTTCGAAGAAGATGAGGCGATCGAAATCGTTTTGAGGCAAATCCATTATTGGTTTCTAAGGATCAAATCAAACAAAGAATAAAGGGGACAAAGAACGCTGAGAAAAATAACGGCGGAGCTTTTTCCTCGCTCCTTTTATTCCTCTCTCGATCGAAGGATGCTGCGAGTCGAGTAGGGTTTTAAGAAGTGGGTCGAAGTGTCCGAGGTTTTTCTGAAATTTTATTATTATTATTATAATTTTCTGACTTTTTAAACAAGGAAAAATAGCATTTTTAGATATTAATCCCTAGCATCACACCTTTTTCATAGTAGTCCCCCAAATCTTCATATTTTCATATAAATCCCCGAAATCGCCTTAATATGTTGATATTGGTCCTTCCATCCGCTTAACTATTAAGGGCCAGTTTGATATTGATGGGGCTTATAATAAATTTAGTATTGCTGGAGCTTATATAAGCTATTGAAAATAATTGTTTGGCAACCATATATCAAAAGTCGCTTCTAACAACAGTTTAGGTGTTTGATAAAACGTATGCTTAAATATCAATATCAAAAGATAAAGCCCATATATGGTATATAAACTTAAAAAAAGTAGAAGCTGATTTTAAAAACATCCTAATATTGCTTCTAAAACACCCTCTTAAAAGCGTAAATAATTTCAGAAGTATGTAAAAAATTACCAAACATCATTATTGATAGCTTCTAAAAAAGTAAGTAGAAGTACCAAAAAAAATAATATCAAAGTGGCCCTAAAAACACTAACAATGGTGGAATTTTGCAACACCCTGTATTGTTGTCTAGAGAGGAAATTAATCCCGTGATTGACTTTTAGACGACGAGAGATTAGGTAGAGTCTTTTTCTAATTAGTTTAGATGAATCCTTGTGTGTAGTTTTCTAAAATAAAGGTTTTTAGAAGGATTTTAATGTTTGAAAACAGCCTTATTGGGTTTTAAAGGTTTTAAATCAAAAGTGGTCAACCCGTTAAGCCATATATCCTATATAAGGCCTCCAAAACCATAGAGATTAGAATTTTTGCAGATTCTGACATCATAGAGCTGGGTAATCTATGGAGAGAAAGAGAGGAGTTTTTTCAACATACGTTCGTCAGATCGAAGATCGTCGTTCCGATAGAAAAATATTTAGGCAAGTACCAACTTGCTTCTTTCGGCCTTTAATTTTCATATATGTTTAAATGCATTGTATTAAATATATTTTGATCCATCCTAATTGTTTGGTATTTTATCTTTGAGGTTTTATCAAGTTTATATTGATGTCTTCGGTGAAAAACATTTATGTATATATTTTTAACCCTAGAGTCGTAGAAATCTGATACAAATCAGTTCACCATGTTTGTATATGTTAGTTTAGATGGTTTTATGAGCAAACATTCATTTTACATCAATACGGTAAGTTTCAATGATGCTTCGACAAGTTTTATAAAAACCTTAGATAACAAATTTGTGTTTTTATCGATCTATGATTATGATATGTGTGTTATACATATTAGTTTCATGACATCATGTTGATTAAATATAGATAAGCATCTCTATGTTTGACACAAGAAAGATTTGACAAATCCTATTTTGAAAATCTAGAAAACCTGCTGAAAAGCCAGATTCAGACGTCTGGTTAGTATTTTCAAACGTCGGGTTTGAGGTTCAAACGTCTAGTTGAGAATTCAGACGTCTCTGCATAGTTTATTCTATTTTAAGTTTCTACCGTCTGCAATTCAGACATCTGATTTGAATTGTCATATGTCTGGTTTGACGTTTAGACGTCTGGGAAGATATTCCAGACGTTTGAAACGTGTACGGCAGTTTTGTTATTGTTTTATGAGTCGTTTGACCCTGTAACTTCTTCGTTTGACATCCGATGATTATAAAACTTTAGGAACATCTTTGTTATCATGTTTTGAGTGTGTTCAAAGTTTATTTTAATATTTTTAGGTTACATTTTGATATTTATCCAGTCGAACCAAGAAGTCTAAAAATATGGTTTTTTCGATATTTTTGAGTCTCGAGCCAACTTTATCCGGAGTTGTTTTTAACATGAAAATGAGTTTCTTTGCAATAATATAGGCTATATGATATGCTGGCTCTCGATAAATTGATAATAATAAATATACCCTTAAAGATTATACATGCACACCCGCGTGAATTAGGAGTTTAAATATCAGACGTTTGTCTCAATTAATGTGGTAAGCTTTTAGCGGAGATGGTGGTGGGCGCAAGAGGTGCAAACTTATTGCCTACGGGTATATAAATATGATACGTTGAGAAGAGATGATACTGTTGACTAGTTAAAATTTGATTTTCTAAACTCTTAGAATTTGTTTTTTATTGTTAAGTATTGAGTGAAAATGTGTAAACTATGGGTGTGGGCTTTTGTGTTAGATTTCTCACTTGATAATTAGTCGTGTAATATAGAAAATTTGAGATTAGACAACATCATGTGTAATTGGCTTAAAATGAGCTATTTTGAAAATTGAGTTTTAAATGGGGGAGAATAAATAATAATTTGACTTTTTAAGGTGTGGGACTTGTTTTGGCTATTTGATGAGTTATTACCAGAATTCTGTGTTGGATTGCTGAGTTAAGATTTTGTTGTGCACCTTAAATCGATTAATATTATTATTTAATCTCAAATAACTTAAAAATAATTTAAATGTGTGTGGAAATTTCAAATTTTGTTTGCGGGAGCCTGTATGGTATATGTATATGTTTTTGTGTATGCTTATGCACTCATGATGAATAATATAGTATGTTTAGGTTATATAGTATATAAGTGTTTTGAGTTTTGAAATATCGTGAGCCAAGTAATGAGTTCTGATACATGTTTATCTTGAGAGATACATGGAGTAAGAATGTCTCAACTTGATTTTGAGAGTTGTTCCGAGATTCATATTTGCGAAATCATGTATATCCTTCTGTATTCCTATTTAGTTCCGATATTATCTCAAGTTTTGAATCCTTGATAAATACTCCTATTGAGCTTTCTTTCGTTTGATTTTATTTGCAGAGTAAATTGTGTTTTTTATTATTCTATCCTTTGGATCATATCCTTTGGCGGTAATTCCTGTTATCAGCTTTGATGGATTTGTTTTGTTGTTAGTTCCCTTTCATATCTTTTTCAGAGTTTGTTATAATCTGGAGTAGAGAGCTGATTGAATAGAGAACAATGGATTTTTAGAGATTTTCTTGTATAATATGGTTTTATTTTAGTTTTGAAAATAATTTTAGTTTTTTAGATATTTTCTCACAAGATCCTAAAGTATATGATATTTTCCACAAATTTATATTCCAGAAAAAAATAAATAGGCATGCAAATTAGAGGCTTAAGTGTATCATTTAGATTTGGTTATCGTCCAACTGGTGTGCTGCCAGCCTATTCACGTGTTGTTTAGGTCTCGGGGCTTGACAGGTTTGCTATAGACTAACGATGGACGAGTAACTACCTAATTACTTTAATTACTCCTCCCTCTCTCAACTCGTCAATCACCTCCTTCTCCACCATCATTGTTCCCTCCTTCACAGGTGTTCTCACCACCTCCTCCTTCATCGTTGCCACCATCCTCATCTCCTTCATTTCCACCACCTCCATCTCCACCACCACCATATCCATATCCATATCCATATCCATATCCACCATTGTCAATATTCTCGTCTCCACCTTCAACTCTTCCACTATTGTATTAATTTATTTTGAATCTATGAAGACATTAGAGTGGGCGGAATGGACGAAGGAGAGGGAGGAGATGGGGCGGTGACGGTGGTTGAGGGCAGGGAGGAGAGAGAGGAGGTTGGAAAGGAGGGGAAAGAAGGGTATAGTCATCCATTCAAGAAAAAGTTAAATAAAATGAAATATTCTTCATTTATTTTAACACCAACTAATTAGAGGAACTAATATTAGCACATTAAAGTAATTTAGGGGACTAATATCAAAATATGAAGATTTGAGGAATTAATATCAAAATATGTATGATTTAAGGCACTAATATCTTAAAAACCTTAAAAAATGTCGGCTTATGGCTAGCTAAGCTAGCAGCGTGTAGACGGTCGAGATCAATGTATTCTGATAAATTCTCAAATTTGATTCGACCTTATTAAATTCTAAAAGAACAGAATCAAAGCATATTTTGGTTTGGATTTAGATCCACTTAATTAGCAAAATAGGAGATTATGGTCAAAAAGAAAACGTGAGTCATTATTTATGAATGTAAAGAAATGTAGATGCAAAAGTTGAGAATAGAATGAATAGATTAACAAAAACAATAAAAAAGATGGACCCAAAAAAAAAAAAACGTGGAACAAT
This sequence comes from Asparagus setaceus, assembly GCA_012295165.1. Classification (NCBI taxonomy): domain Eukaryota; kingdom Viridiplantae; phylum Streptophyta; class Magnoliopsida; order Asparagales; family Asparagaceae; genus Asparagus; species Asparagus setaceus. The sequence continues at coordinate 25,583,676 of CM022701.1, forward strand.
GCAAATGAAAGAGTGAATTTTTAAAAAAAATGAAGAGCATTTTGTTCAAACTGAAGTTCTGTTAATTCGATCAATATGATTGGATTGAACTGATCAATACTCACACCTGTTAGGATCACTTTCTTTGTGTGGATTGTGAGTATATACCGTCCAAGTGTAAATGGTAATGAGTTTTTTTTTGGTGATAACCTAGCTCCGAATCGAACCCAAGACCGTAGAAGTTTATACTTGATGTGCATCTCATATGCACTATGAGGATAATAAATCTGTGATTGGTTGGCAAATATGGAAATTCTTGGCCAAGAAAGAAACATATAAACTCCTACTATGTTGTTGGTGCTTATAAATCGGTGCTGCAAAGTACGTCTACTTTTTCCTTTTCCCTTTGTATTATGTTTGAGAGTTTACAGTGGAGGAGAAAGGAGAAAAATTTGAGAGAAAATAGGGAAACAGGAGTGAAATAAAGAGGAGGAAAAATATAATATCATGCTTGTGAGTTTAATAAAGAAAATGGAGAGAAATTGTTTAGTAGTAATTGAATTCATATCATGATGGTCCAAAATCATTCACTTCCACAACACCCCAATTTGGAGGGAGAATGAAACCAAATCATATAGAATAGAGGTTAAGTGAAGCGAATTTTGTCACCTCTCTGCCCCTTCCAGTCCCTTTAAAAAGAACTTCTGAGTGGGATATGAACATAAGAGAGAGGAGATCCTTCCTCGTGTTCCATGTTTTCTTCTCACACCTCTTTTCCTCTAACGTTTTCATATGCAAATTCAAGCATAGATGAGTTAGCAATAAAGTATATTTATAGACTGACAAAAAGGGGCGAGGACTAAGGAAAGAAGGGAAAATAAATAAAAGGCGGGGGAGACTTCTTAATTTAAGGAAAATATTAAGAAGAGATTTTTGTTGCTTTCTTTTCGTGAGTTTTTTAGTTGGAGGAGAATGATGATGACATAAAAGAACAAGTCAAAGAACAATATACTAACTGTCCATTAAAAATCTTATTGATTTTATGCAAAATAAAAATATTCAAATAAAAATTTAAAATATCTAAGTGTTGTTATTGATTTCATGCAAAATAATAATATTCGAAACAAAATTTTGAAACATCTTAGTGTTGGCTAATAGATACGTAAACATGCTATTTTCAAGTTTCGTCTCAGGACTCCATCTCGTGCTTTCTATTTCGAGCAAGCTATCTTCTTCCATCCATGATTGTATGATTATAAGTGATATTTAATTTTTTTCCATATTTTTATACTAATAATTATACTAATAGACACAAAGGTCTCCTTAGTCACTAAAAGGTTGGGCGTGTTTAGTATTACGAGGTTCATTATAATTTCGAGGATACATGAAAAATAATAGAGATAATTTATTACAATTTGGAGAATAAAAATAAGGATAAATTTCATTAAAAACCCTCAAAACTCTAGATTACTCTCCATGATCTTCTTAAACTTTGTTTTCCCCACTAAGTGACTTCAACTTTTCACACGAATTGCTCCAACTTTAACATTGTCAATCCTTGATCGTAATCTCCATGCAAAGGGTTAGTTATAGTTTTCTCTCAAATTGACTGGTTTCCTCTTGAATTGAAAACTAATCTGAAATTTCATAATTTTCTAATAGTAGAGTTAAGATTCAGTAGACACATGGGATTTGAATTTTTAAATGAGGGGAAAAGTGATCTAACAGAAGAAGAAAACAAGATGATTCATGGAGAAAGTTTGGGGGTTTAGAGAGAAAACAAAGTTTGGGGTTTTTTGGTATAATCTTCCAAAGTTTTGGGGGGTTTTAATAAATTCATCCTTGTGAAAATTTATAAAGTAAATTAAAAATAGAGAAAATTGTATCAAGGCCCTAAAAGCAATAACTTCATGTGACAAGGCCCCTTTGACTTTTTCTTATGTGCTTTAGCCCCAAGAAGTACAATAAAATGTGTTGCACCCCTTTTTTACCCATCATGACATGCCAACTAAGCATGGAGAGAGAATAAGAAATAAAAAGTCCAAAAATGCCCTTATCTTCTCCATTCAAATTTCTCTAGATCTAATGGTCATGGCTTCCTTTTTCTCATCTCTTCTAACCCATCTCCTTCCTCCTCTCCCCCATTTTCCTCCTTCATCCTCTCTTCTAACTCATTTTAAGCTTACTATCAATAGTCGTTATTTTCTCATAGATTAAATTGTGACACTATGGATCGTTGGATTATACCCCTCTATTATGAATTATGTGAACGAAATTTCAAGCTTCATAGGCCCATCCTCCTAGAGCAAAAAGATATTTGATGATGATCTAACTGAGCTAAGGGGTCGCGATTCGGTTCTATAACTGTACGTTTTCCCTCATCACTTCCCACTCTTCACTAAATAAAAATTCATTCACACCAAGAATAAAAAACGTTGCCAACATTTACTAATTCTCATGTATTTATGATATTTCTTACATTTAAGCCTATAAATCCTTAATAATTAGTTTTTAATATTTTTCATGCCCATTTAGCATCCGACCATCTCCTTACTGTTTTTGTTCAGCTCCTATCTCGGGTAGAGGTTTTATATGATATATGTTGCCCACATAGAGCTTAACTCAACAAAGAGTTGGAAAAGTTATAAGCAGTAGCATCCGATACGTATCATGTTAAATCTATTTTAATTCATGTTAAGTCCAACCTGGTTCGTATTAAGTCCAATCTTGTTCGTGTTAAGTCCAACCGGTTCGTATTAAGTCCAATCTTGTTCGTGTTAAGTCCAACCTGGTTCATGAAAGTGGACTTAACACTAACCAAAGTGGACCTAACACGAATGAAAATGGACTTAACACGAACCAGGTTCGTGTTAAGCCTAACCTGGTTCGTGTTAAGCCTAACCTGGTTCGTGTTAAGTCTAACCAGGTTCGTGTTAAGTCTAACCTGGTTCATGTTAAGTCTAACATGGTTCGTGTTAAGTCTAACCTGTTTCATGTTAAGTCTAACCAGGTTCGTGTTAAGTCTAACATGTTTCATGTTAAGTCTATCCAGGTTTGTGTTAAGTCTAACCTAGTTCATGTTAAGTCTATTTTAATTCATGTTTAATTCCAACCTAGTTCGTGTTAAGTCTATTTTAATTCATGTTAAGTCCAACCTGGTTCTTGTTAAGTCTATTTCAAAGTAAATATGTTTACACTTTCATGAAGTAAATATGTTTATTAATTTGATGCTCGCAATTTTCAGCCACTTTTCCTCTTCGGTTTATTTTCTTCTTTCAAATCTATCTCATAGCCCTAAATATATAAAAAGAACTTGAATCATAGTGTATTGTGAAAAACCACTCAATGGAACCCACGAAAAGAATTTACCAGATCAATGTTACCTTATCCCCGATGGGAATGCCTAAACGTCAAAGGCCCCTCTTGTCCTCGACTATTGATATTTCAAGCTTGATGCTTGATTCCATGCATGTAGGTTTCTCTTCATCGGATGGTCCTTTTCATACTGAGCATTACATTCTTGGGTGGAGCTTCAAGATGAATGGGGTAGCGAGACCTCTTGATTATGCAAAGCTTCCTTCACTACGTTCTTAAGCGGAAGGGAAGTCGTAGTTATAGCCACATGGTGGTCATAGTTTCATGTTTTTGTGATCTTGGTTGTTCTTTGTGGTGTTGTTATAGTGAGGAAGAGGAACAAATATGCTGAGGTGCTTGAAGATTGGGAGCTCGACTATGGTCCTCATAGATTTTCATACAAGGATCTGTTTCAAGCCACAAAAGGGTTCAAAGAGGAAAATTTAATTGGGACTGGAGGCTTCAGTAGAGTCTACAAAGGTGAGTTGCCTAATTCCAAGCTGGAGATTGCGGTTAAGAAAATTTCTCATGATTCAAGACAAGGTATGAGAGAATTTGTGGCTGAAATTGTCAGCGTTGGCCAGCTCCGTCACCAAAACCTTGTTCAGCTCCGTCATCATCCGTAAATTCTTTTCGTGGGTTCCATTGAGTGGTTTTTCACAATACACTATGATTCAAGTTCTTTTTATATATTTAGGGCTATGAGATAGATTTGAAAGAAGAAAATAAACCGAAGAGGAAAAGTGGCTGAAAATTGCGAGCATCAAATTAATAAACATATTTACTTCATGAAAGTATAAACATATTTACTTTGAAATAGACTTAACAAGAACCAGGTTGGACTTAACATGAATTAAAATAGACTTAACACGAACCAAAGTTGGAATTAAACATGAATTAAAATAGACTTAACACGAACCATGTTAGACTTAACACGAACTGGATAGACTTAACATAAAAAAAGTCAAAGGCCTTGTCACATGAAGTTATTGCTTTTGGGGCCTTGTCACATGAAGTTATTGCTTTTGGGGCCTTGTCACATGAAGTTATTGCTTTTGGGGCCTTGTCACATGAAGTTATTGCTTTTGGGGCCTTGTCACATGAAGTTATTGCTTTTGGGGCCTTGTCACATGAAGTTATTGCTTTTGGGGCCTTGTCACATGAAGTTATTGCTTTTGGGGCCTTGTCACATGAAGTTATTGCTTTTGGGGCCTTGTCACATGAAGTTATTGCTTTTGGGGCCTTGTCACATGAAGTTATTGCTTTTGGGGCCTTGTCACATGAAGTTATTGCTTTTGGGGCCTTGTCACATGAAGTTATTGCTTTTGGGGCCTTGTCACATGAAGTTATTGCTTTTGGGGCCTTGTCACATGAAGTTATTGCTTTTGGGGCCTTGTCACATGAAGTTATTGCTTTTGGGGCCTTGTCACATGAAGTTATTGCTTTTGGGGCCTTGTCACATGAAGTTATTGCTTTTGGGGCCTTGTCACATGAAGTTATTGCTTTTGGGGCCTTGTCACATGAAGTTATTGCTTTTGGGGCCTTGTCACATGAAGTTATTGCTTTTGGGGCCTTGTCACATGAAGTTATTGCTTTTGGGGCCTTGTCACATGAAGTTATTGCTTTTGGGGCCTTGTCACATGAAGTTATTGCTTTTGGGGCCTTGTCACATGAAGTTATTGCTTTTGGGGCCTTGTCACATGAAGTTATTGCTTTTGGGGCCTTGTCACATGAAGTTATTGCTTTTGGGGCCTTGTCACATGAAGTTATTGCTTTTGGGGCCTTGTCACATGAAGTTATTGCTTTTGGGGCCTTGTCACATGAAGTTATTGCTTTTGGGGCCTTGTCACATGAAGTTATTGCTTTTGGGGCCTTGTCACATGAAGTTATTGCTTTTGGGGCCTTGTCACATGAAGTTATTGCTTTTGGGGCCTTGTCACATGAAGTTATTGCTTTTGGGGCCTTGTCACATGAAGTTATTGCTTTTGGGGCCTTGTCACATGAAGTTATTGCTTTTGGGGCCTTGTCACATGAAGTTATTGCTTTTGGGGCCTTGTCACATGAAGTTATTGCTTTTGGGGCCTTGTCACATGAAGTTATTGCTTTTGGGGCCTTGTCACATGAAGTTATTGCTTTTGGGGCCTTGTCACATGAAGTTATTGCTTTTGGGGCCTTGTCACATGAAGTTATTGCTTTTGGGGCCTTGTCACATGAAGTTATTGCTTTTGGGGCCTTGTCACATGAAGTTATTGCTTTTGGGGCCTTGTCACATGAAGTTATTGCTTTTGGGGCCTTGTCACATGAAGTTATTGCTTTTGGGGCCTTGTCACATGAAGTTATTGCTTTTGGGGCCTTGTCACATGAAGTTATTGCTTTTGGGGCCTTGTCACATGAAGTTATTGCTTTTGGGGCCTTGTCACAATTTTCCCTTAAAAATAACTCTTATATTGAGAACAATTAATTTTACAAAATCAGTGGTAAATGGTGAAACCCAAGTTTGTGGGCTGACAGTGGATCCCGATTAGATGCGGCGGTCCCAGCTGACACGTGATACCGTACCCGTATCCCAAATTCAAATTCAATGCAATTTGTACAGCTACGGCGTCCGCTTCAAAAAGTTTGGGACTCAAATTTGAAATTTCTCCAGTTAAGTTCCCAAAAACACCGTACACCAATTCACTCCTTCCACTTTCCTCCCCCTGGACTTCAAACACCGGTTCATCGAGAGCACGAATCATAAAGTCCTTCCTGCCGCTCTCCTACTTAGCGAAATTAGGGGAGAGAGGGATTTAAACACTCGAATCGAAGCACACAGCAACAATCTCTGCTCATTTTCTTTTTTTTTTTCGCATCCCTCTTTTTTCCCCCTTCCCTCTCTCTTTCTCTCTCTAGAGTCCATAAAAAATTTCGAAGCTCTCTCTCTCTTTCTCTCTCCAAGGAGGAGAAACCCTTCGCCTTTCTGTTTCAGTGGCTTAGGGTTTCGATTCCTCATCGATTCCAGGTCTAATCGCGTTCTCGGTGAGCATTTTCGCGATTTTCCTGGAAAAGTTGTTGTTTTCGCATGATTGGAGCTAAGATAGCATTCTAGGGTTTATTATCATTACTCTTGTTACATTTGTGTTTTGTTATTCTAATCAGCTCTTTTTCCTCTTTCAATTTGCAATCTAGGGTTAGCAATTTCTGATGGGAGCAGAAGCTTGAAGAGTTATATTTATCGTAAAATTGGGGCTTTACGAATTTTCGTTCACTAAACAATGCCAACAAGGAAAAAGACAGTTACGAGAAATGGTGGTCAGGAACTTGCCAGTGCTAAATTATGTAGACAGGAGAAGAAGTTGACTGTAATTACTGAAAAGAAAGTGAAAGAGCTGATTACGTCTGCAAGAAAACAGAAATCTGGTAAATGCTTAAACTCCACTGTTTGACCACTGAGTTTGATTGTTCCATAGAGAATTTATACCGAAGCATAATATGCCATTTTGATGGCAATTTATAAAGGGAAAAAAAAAATGTCGCCCGATCATTTTGTTCTGAAAAAATTGATATTGGTATCCTTAGAATTGTTGGCAAGTTAAATTAATTATAATTGGTTGTTATTTCCGCTTATAATGTGTGTTAATTCCTTACAATTGGAGAAGAATATTAATACTCTATGTATTTGTTTATATCTTTTATTTTGTGTATGGCATTAGTTTTCTTGTTCATAATGATATAACTAAATCTTGTTTCAACTTGCAGTTGGACTACGTTTGACTAAAGTTGTAGATGCAGAAGAAACAAAGGACCTGAATACCACCTTTAGATTAGCGCAAGACGAGGTGGTCTATGGTACTTCACATGATGAGGAGGTGATCAGTCTAAATTTATTTTGTGTTGTCCCCTTCTAGTGAAATTTCTTATGCTACTAGTCTTAGTCTTGCGCACATTATATTAGTTATCTTGCTGGAGGTCCTAGAGTGTTCTCTATTTTTCCTTCAATCAACATGATACGTTTGACATATGGTTTAACTTATGCGCTAAAGAAGATGGACATTACTCAGTATAAGTATTTTAAAGACCAGAGGTTGCAATAAAGTTCATCTAGGTATCAATCAACCTTAACCATCTAGAGGAGACACACCAATTCTTCAAAAAGTAGGACAAGGCGATACAATGATATGAGAACATGATATTAGAATATGTGTTAGTATAAAGTAATCATAATAATAAAGGAGCTTTTGTACATGCATACATATGCATGTTCATGCATTCAAGAGCCTAAATTATTATTTCTAACAATGTAAAACATATAATGATTACATGCATGCTAATTTTTAATACATTTTTACGACTTAGCTATTCAACTGCATATAAAATGCTGGACATTTTCTAAACTTAGTTTTATACAAGTCAACATTTGATAGCATTCTCTACTATAGTTTTGGCGATAACTGAAAATAAATAGATATCTCAAACATGTAATATAGATTAAAAAGTGTGTTGTGTAGGATAATGTCCAAGAAGTGTATGATGGTGTTTTAAATTAAACTTGTATTATATAATTGAGCATTGAGGACACATTTGAATAAGTGATTAAGTGTATGCACATATCAGAGGACAGAGTTGTGTCCAAGGAAGTGTAGGTGACCAGTATGGTGTAGAGTGTCGGGTATGGGTACAACTTAATAATAGAAGTAGCCATGCTATAGAGATTGAGATTGTAGTTGATATTTTTTTTGGTGGGAAGCTAAACTATAATTATAGAACAACATCATTGTTTCAAATTGAACTGCTGATGCTGACGAGGCACAGTGTGAACACAAGGACTCAATGGTCCTGGATTTTCTGTATCATGAAATCATTTTGTGTTACATAATTAGTTTACTAAAAAAAATATGATTTATCCACAATTATAAAAAGGAGGCATATCCTATAAAAGCTTCCACATTAAACTGAATTTTGAAACTAAATGATTTGTGTATCCACTTGAGTTTATATTCTTCAATACTGTCAGATTTATACTCAACACATCCTGATACTTAAAAAAGTTTAGTATATGTCAATATGTGCACACATCTGCCAAGTATAGGCGTTTTGGTATTCCTTAACAATATTCAGTAAGAAACTAATGAGCAATGCACAAAGCAAAAGTATTGCGAGAGAGCTGAGGATTCCTTCAGGACCATTATAGTGCATTATGCCATGAGAAATACATCTTGCGGTTGAAGCCTTTTCTGCTCATTAGATACAGCTCAGGGACTTCACTAAAGTTGCTTTGTATTTTAGGAACAAAATTAAATAGGATAAGATGTGAAATAATCTATGTTAAATGTCCGGTGTCAGTGCATGATTTGAACAATTGATTTGAGTGAAAACTTGTTAACGAAGCTGATTTCCTAACTACTATGTCATTTAAAGGACTCTAAGTGTGTGTTTGGATTTGGAAACAATCTGGAGGTTGGCAACAGTTTGATATTGGATTGAGAATGTTGGTCCAAGGTTTTGAATAGTCCAACATCCTATGTTGATGCTTATCTCTTAATTGAATATAGTTTTGAAGGTGTAGCCTCCTTACATATTTAAAGCAGAAGAAACCGACCATTTATACATGATGATACAACTGGCAATAATATTTTTTTCACTAGTGTTACTGGTTTGATGCATGGATTTATGCAGTTTATTGTTTCAACCTATGTTACCCGGGTACTTCTATAATGAAGCCGTAGCCGTACCGGACACGTACCCGACACTTTCCCGTACCCAAACTTCATGGACACTTCTTGAATATATGCATGCATTTATTACAACATATACTCAATTATACGATATATGTGTTAATTTAAAACACTTGTCAAACACATCTTGGACGTATAGCTTACACTTCACATCCGTTTCTTGAAACTAGTTAGATATGGGTCGGGTTCGTTTTAGTCCATACCCAAGTTCAAAAGTATATAGTTAAAGGGTCGTTTGGATATCTAGTAAAAAAAATGAGTAGTTTTCAATTTATGATAATCAATATGATAAAAGAAACTTAAAAATATGATCGGAATTTTAATTCTAATGACACATGAAGCGGAAAAAAATGATCTCATGTACATTATTAATTCAATATATATATATATATATAGAGCAATGCTCCTATGAACTTAAGTTCATAATGAATAGTGGTGCACTAACTTTTCTAACCACTCATCTTGCTTTGGGATCCGTGAAAGATATAAAAGGCCACTTTGAGATTTGTGCATCACAAATCTCAAGGCAAGATGAGTGGATAAAAAGTTGGTGCACCACTATTCATTATGAACTTAAGTTCATAGAGCCTTACTCTATATATATATATATATATATATATATATATATATATATATATATATATGAGGAATATGGAGAAACTTGGTACCAAGTTACTTGGTAGTGATGTGGCACAATTCTAGCCCACACATTCAAGGGAGGAGAGAGAGAATTATTTTTAAAGTTACATGTGGGCTAGAATTGTCCACATCACTACCAAGTTCCTTTGAGGAACTTGGTACCAAGTTTTTCCATTTTTCACTATATATATATATATATATATATATATATATATATATATATATATATATATATATAGGCTTTTGACCAAAACTTCATCAAGGTCCCTAATGTATTAGCAAAATTTCATTTGGGTCCTTAATGTTTGAAAATCATCAACAGAGATTCCTAACATTTTCTCCGTCATCAAATTAGGTCCTTTTCGATATTTTCCGTTATCTATTGCTGATGTGGTAGCTGACTGGATTGTTTTCTCTCTCTCCTTTTTGCATATAACCCCCTATAAGTTTTGAAAATTATAAATAACACTTTAAAAGTTTTTAAAAATTATAAATAACACCCTGTTAGTTTGGAACATCACAATATCCCCCTAAAAATTTCAAAAGCTACAAGTGGTTTGGTAAAAAAATTACAACCAACCCCTTGTAAGTTTTAAATATTATAAATAGCACATCGAAAGTTATTTGTAATTTTTAGAACTTTCATGGCTATAAAATTTTGAATGTTTGTTTGTAAAATTTAGAGATTCATTTTAGTTTTCAAAATTTCGAGGTTGTTTGCATATTTTCTAGGAGGCTTTTATAAAATTTTAGGAGTTATTTACAATTTTAAAAGTTTTAGGGGCGCTTTAGAAATTTTTAGGGGACCCTTGTTTAGAAAATATACAAACAAATCTTAGAAGTTTTAAAACTATAAATGGACCCCTAAATTTTTATAAATAGACCGAAAATTTTATAAACAACCGTTGAAGTTCTTAAAAAATACAAATAACTTTTGGTGTTATTTGTAATTTTAATACATTTAGGGTTGGTTATAAAATTTTTAGTGACCACTTGTAGCTTTTAAAATTTTACTGGGGATATTGTGATGTTCCAAACTAACAGGTGATATTTGTAATTTTCAAAACTTTTAGGGTGTTATTTGTAATTTTCAAAACTTTCAAGGATTGGTCAGAATTTTTACCGCACCACTTGTAGCTTTTGAAAATTTTAGGGGATATTGTAATGTTCCAAACTAACAGGTGTTATTTATAATTTTTAAAACTTTCGTGGTGTTATTTGTAATTTTTAAAACTTATAGGGGGTTATGTGCAAAAAGGAGAGAGAAAAAACAGTCCAGTCAGCTGCCACATCAGCAATAGATAACGGAAAATATCGAAAAGGACCTAATTTGATGACGGAGAAAACTTTAAGGATCTCTGTTGATGATTTTCAAACATTAAGGACCCAAATGAAATTTGACTAATACATTAAGGACTTACGGTGAAGATTTGCCATATATATATATATATATATATATATATATATAGCCATGTCCCCGTACCCTACATTTTACAGTTTTGTCGTGTCCCATACCCGCACCAGTACCGGTACCCGTTTCCATGCAACTTAGGTTTCAACAAATCTACTTGACGCCTATAGCTCAAAATCTGTGCTCTCCCTTTATCTTATGTAAATATTTTGTATATCTCATTTGCATCTGTTGCATACCAGAGCTTGCTGGTTCTTTTGGAAATGGCTGACTGAGTGCTGCCTTATAACCTGTTGTTGTTGCAGAGATCAAAAGAAAGACCTTCAGAGTGTGTGCCAGACACCATATTTTCTCCCACTTATCATCATCCGAAAGACCACCCTAAGGATGATTGCGGGGTCACTAATGATAAAGGTAATACAGTGCAGTTTGTAAGTGTGATATATGTAAAATTTAAACTCAAAATTATTTATTACTTTCAGGAATACTTCTATATTAAAAAGCAATTTATTTCTATCACATTTGGTAATTCCTAATAATTAGTTTCTTTGCTTCATCCTGAACTATTGGAACTTATTGGTCTTCTATACTTTACTGTCAGACTTATTTGGATATGCTCATTGCTATCAGTATCAGCACAGTAGTTCTAGTCTGAAAAATTCTTGTTCATTTGTTTTGTTGATTGCATAAACATGAAAAATTAATTGAACAATGCTTCTTAACTGTATGCACTATGCATTAGCGAAATTCTACTGGGTTGCACATTATTTTGGAGGCTGTAACAGCTAAGCCAAATCTTTTTTCTCAAAGCATTCTGCGTTCTCCTCTATATTGATTGATTTATATTCGAGGGATATGTTTCTTGAGTTTTCCTTCCTGTACTCTTCTTCTTCATCTATTTTTTTTTAATCTCAAAGCATTCTGTTGATTGAGTTAGGCTCCGAACTCCATTATCTGGATCAAAAGAGTCAGAGCTAAAGAGCAGTTCAGCCAATAATTTCATGTATTAGATTTGATCTCTGATCGATATCTAGTTGCTTCAAATCATGAAACTACTCCCTCTCATTGCTAGCTTTCCTTTCCTGCTTGGTCAGTCTTGAATTTGTTTCTTCTGAAATTCAATCTTTCTTTTCATTTTTTCCTTGTATATATTCCCCTTGTCACTTTCTTACTTCTTCATGCCTCACCATAGTTGCACGATTCCCTGGACCCCCTCAAACTGTTGTACAGTCATACAAACTGATTTCTGGTACTTTAGCAAACTGATTCCCTCCAATACACAAATTGGTTCCCCAAAATTGGCATACCACTTACAAGTATGTAGGGGCGCAAAGTCCCTTTAAGTGCACACGCACAAGATGCAATGCAATGTGCGCAATCAAGTCGAGGAAGGCACACGATAGAATATATGAGCCAATGACTTTACTGCAACTAAATACTTATGTTAATAAAATGTAAAATGAACTATGATTCCAATACGAGCTATGTGAAAAAAATCATAACAAAGAAACGAACTCCATAAAAAAGAAGTATTTAAGTATTTTGTATGAAAAAGTATTAGAACGCATAATTAGCTTTCTAGTTTCTAGTTTTCTACTATTTACTTTGGAAAACTTTAAGCCAAAAAAAATAATAATAATAATATTACAACGTACCACTAACCGAACTTACGTAACGAAGCAAGCTATCCCCCATTGATTCCAAATTTTCCAATTGGCGAATTGTGTTCCCCAATTCGTACTGTGACCCGCTACATATCGCGTATTGTGTAACTGTGTGCCTCATTATCATTGTTCGTCAGGATTCTCCTCCAAAGTGTTCTCCATTAGTTAGCTGTATGGTGAAGGTTTTCTTTTCACTGCTGCTTATTCTGAACAATAAAACTGGTAAAGGGGTTGCCCAATATCTTAATGTTTAGTTTTTTCTGGTTGAAATGATGTTATTGTGATGCAGTATTCGGGTTTGAGCTATAGACAATTATGTGCTCACGTTTGTCAAAGTAATTTGTGCTGTCTTCCATGTGAAAAGAAGGTGGTTAACTAGTTAAGGGATGGGGTATGAGAAATAGGTAAAATTGCACTACGTAAATTTGCAACAACCTTTTGGTGAAGCGATTAATACCTGCATAATTAAATTATGTTACACGAGGCTCATAGATCTTAGTAACTTGAGTAAATAAATGAATCCAATTTGCTTGTTTGTGCTGACTGGGGTGAAAATGGAGCTGATAGGGAATGAATACCCTGATATCTGAGTCTCAACGCATAAGTTTGATTCACTAATCACTATCCTGTTCTCCTTTTGAACAGACACAGACACATGCTATCAATGCTTGAACCTATGGAATATGGATATTACCTGAATTTGAATAATATCTGCATCAGCTAGAAAATCCATATAGTATAAAAAGAGATAGCGATCACAAGAAATGCTGTATAAGCTCATCAAACCTGAAACTTACAATGTCAAATTCAAAAGTTTTACTGTTAATTTATAAATTAAGAAACACATATGTTACATAATCTATAGTAATAATAAAATACATAAATATTGCAAATTAATTATATGCGGAAAAGGAGTAGTTGCACATGCACCTACTCCGCTTTTATTCAGGTATCAAATTGGATGTTAAACGGTGCAAGTACTAATCAAAACTGTCCATGTTTGCTTGAAAGAATGTAGATATGTGGAACCAAATATTTTGATATCCATTTACAACCTTGTTGCTAAGCAATAGCCTGATGGTAGAAATGATCAATTTAAGGAAAGAAATGGGAATAGTAGAAATTAAGCACTTCCTTTAGGTTGATTAAGTTACGCTTCATAAACGTGCAACAGTGCTTATTATTTAGTTTGGTTTTACATTTCAGAAAGTTTGGACACATCACACGATGTGATGCAGTTAGGTTAAATCTAGATTTCTGCACTGACATCTGTTTGGATGCTGTAGTTAATCTTCTTTCTTTTTCTTGTGTGCAGTAGATTTCATGAAGTTCTTTAAGCATGGTAGCTATTCAGATCAGTATATTCATGCGTCTGAGGAATCAAAACCTGAGGTCTTAAATAGTCAGGCTGTATCGGAAAACCAGCCTGACTATATGGAGACAGAGTCAGAAGTTACTCTTACTCGTAAATTTGATAGGAATGCTGATTCAACAAATAGGCAATCTGAGACGTCTGATGCACAAGAAAATGATGCTAGAGTTACTTGTACTGAATCAAAACAAACAAACAAATCTTATGATGACAAATATCGTGTTGTGGGGAACCTATCATCTGAGGTCTCAGCTATATATCTAGCAATGCAGCACTCTAAATTGGAGTGCGTTGATGAACAAAGTCAAGATTCAATTTCATCTGAAGGTTGCGTGGAGCAAGATGACAGTGATGACTTTGACGATTTTGATCCATATACATTTATCAAGGACTTGCCTGATTTATCAGCAGTTGTTCCAAAATTCCGGCCTGTGCTCCTTCCAAAGCAAACACGGAGTTGCCCTTCAACTACCCTCGTTCTGGATTTAGATGGTACGGTGCATTAAATCTTTCATTGGTAATTGCAATAGTTAATAATATGATTTTTTTGCATTGCCATGTTATATCCAGTATTCTCTCTGATAGTAACCTGATACCCAATATTCTATGACAAAGCTTTGCCTTCTGATGTTCAGTTTTATCACTTATATGTCTATAGTCAATCTCTTGCAAGTTGCAATGCAATTTGCGCTTTTTCCCTCATGTTCTTTTGGAAAGCAGGGAAAGGACAATAATTATATTCAATTCATAACTGATACTATTATATAATTCTCCTTGTTGCTCTAAGGAAAAATTAGTCTAAGGAGTGCTGCAGTATAAATATGTTGTATAAGACACGTAAGCTAGGATTCTTGACCATTTCAGTGGTATAGTTCGTCACTATTACCTGCCACATGGCTATGATTTGAATTTATGTCCTAATGACACTTTTGTTGAAATAAGAGTTTGTGATAAATAAAAAAAAATCATCCCCTGAGTATTGATATTTTGGAAAAAGAACCGATGTTTGTCAGCTTGAGTGTTTCTGAGATTATTTAGTTGGTGACATCCTTTATATTTCCTTTTATCGTACAAGAATATTGCCGTTTTATCCTTTTGGATTAGAGTTGACTGCTAGTTAGTTCTATGAGTAAATCTCATTATAATCAGATCATTTTATCTTTTCTCGCTTTAACTTGTTCTCTTTCCTTTCTTGTTGGATTTTCCTTTTCTTTTTGCTTGCTAGTATTGTTGTTAATATGATACTGCTGATTTTTTGTTCATTTCGTGTATATGTATTTTTGTGTATGTGTAAACATTGATAATGATCCATAACAAATATAACATATGAGGATTAAATCTTTATGATACATCCATACAGACAAATGTTCAAGTAGTCAAAATTCATTCTTATGAAAATACTTGTTCTACCACTATATTAATGATTGAAACCGTTCATTGTGATCTATATACATTCTCAAGTTCACGAAGATAAAAAATTTATACATACACAAAAATTTACAAATATGTCCGTATGGATATATCATAAAGATATAATCCTCATATGTTATATAACCGCATTCATATATGTATGCATGCAATGTATATATGTGTTTTCGTTTTTCCTTCAATATGTTCTGATTATATGTTTATAAATTTGCTAATTTTTTGTGTTCAACGTTGCAGAGACTTTAGTGCATTCCTCCCTTGAACCATGTGATGATGCAGATTTTACATTTCCAGTTAATTTTAATTTCCGAGAGCATACAATCTATGTGCGATGTCGTCCATATCTTAAGGACTTCATGGAGAGGGTTGCTGGCGTGTTTGAAACCATCATATTTACTGCCAGTCAAAGTATATATGCTGAGCAATTACTCAACATTCTTGATCCTAAAAGGAGAGTATTCCGCCACCGTGTTTATCGAGAGTCTTGTGTCTTTGTAGATGGTAATTACTTGAAGGATTTATCGGTTCTTGGGCGGGATTTATCACGTGTGATCATCATTGACAACTCCCCACAGGTAGTATTAACTGCTTATCCATGTTTTTGGACGTTAGTTTTCTGTTTCATTGGCTATGCAGTAATTAGTTTTTGCTATGAAATTTACACCTCAATTATCTGAAAAAATTTGTATGCTCAAATTTTTTTGAGTCCATAATTGGTCTTCCCTCTAGTATGATTCAGGAATAGAGAAATTGATTCTGCTTCATTCTCTACTGTTTAAGACATTGGGGGCTTATCCTGATATTAATTAGAAAGAAAGGACTAGCCAGCAAAGTTCTGCTGGCCAAATTAGTCAAGAAAAACGTTGCCATGACTTGGAAAGAGTCAGGAATAATGGTTGAAGGTGATTAGTCTTCTGATGGGAATTGGGGTCTTGGGAAGACCTAGCAAGCCAGCAAACATTAATCTTTTTGCCATTTTCCCCATGCTTCTGCATAAATAATACAGGAAGGGTTGGCAGTCGGTAACATATTTAGTTATTTACTATAGAGTGTAATGGGTGGTGAAGTTCCTTAACTATAACAAGACCCTTTCTTATGCTCGGCACCGAGCACGATACGATCCCTAAAACATACAAACCACATTAGAGATTCCATGTAACCGCAATAAATAGAACTTTTAGGAATTTGATGGGTTGGTTCATTGGCTTTAATCTGAACCTGGAGTTGAACATATTTTCCTGTAGAAAGTGCATTATCTTTTCTTCTAGAAAGTTTTCTTAATCTAGAAGAGTTGTGGAATCTTATACTATTTACCAAACTGCCTTCAAACAGACTCTTTGCAGAGCCTCTCTTTCCATGAAATCCTTGGCAGGGAAAGCTGGCATCAATCAGAGGATTTATATCACAGTTTGATGCAGCTGTTTGCTAAGTTTCATAATCTATCATGAATTTGGAGTCTTTTTCTCCCAGTGTAAAAGAACACTTAAATGATGAGATTGATGAGTGAAAAGATTCCTGCTTTTTATAATAGATGGTATTTACTGATTTTATCTCAAAAGGCTAACATTTATTAGCACTGGCAATTGTGAATCACCTGTTAATTGATTGTGAAGCACAAATGTACTGTATCTCAGGATGGTTAAAACAAGATATTGCAATAAAAATAACGTGAGATTTCATTGGCGCGCTACTGAATTGTGCGCATTATTTGTTTCATTTTGCAGGCATTTGGATTCCAATTAGAAAATGGTATTCCAATTGAAAGCTGGTTTGATGACCGCAACGATCAAGAATTGCTCTTGTTACTTCCATTCTTAGAAAGTTTGATTGGTGTTGACGATGTCCGGCCAATAATAGCCAAGAAGTTTAACCTCCGTGAAAAGGTGGTGGCTTCGTCAGGTCCATCTCTTGACTTTGGCAGGTGAATGTTTTATGTAGACAGATTTCATTTGGATTTCTGTTACCTGTTGGGGATGGCCAAAGAAATTATGCTGGTAGCATCCCCTGGCTTATACTTGTACCTGATGTTAATGCTCTTTGTTGTAACTTGTTTCTTGTTGTATCATGATGTGGGATTGTGGTTGCTTATGGTTCAATTGAAGCTTATCTTGAGCATATTTTGAAAATTTAGGGGTATGATTGTACAAGTCAGCATCATCTAAAGGTTCACTTGTTTGGCCTTGTTGCTGTTTTCTTATTGTTTCTGTATTTGATTCGCTTGTCCCAGCCAAGAGTTGCCTTGCCGCGTAGCCAATAATCTTGATGACTTTTTGACATCTGCTTTCCTTTCAGCACGTAATGTAGAATCAGTCAGGTTTAAGTCCTAGTAAGTTTGATAATTCATTTTTTCTACCTGCTTGAGGGCGAGGATCTGTCATATTTTAGCCTGCAATTGGCTGACCGCTCTAATAAGTTTGTGGACATTAACACAGAAAAGTACCCTTCTCCAGCATTTTAGATCTCTTTGCTTAGACGAAGTAAAACTCAACTCTTCTTGTTTTTCTTTTGAATTTTATTTTTACTAGAGGACGTTTGCATCTCTTGAAGCGCTTCAATTCTCAGGCAAACCAACTATTTGAAACAAAATATTATTGTTAAGATGCCCTAGTTATGAACGGTAGAATTGGTTTTACACTACTTGACAGAATTATTTATACCACATGCCTTATGAATGATACCCTGACTTTTGATAACAGAAACCATTTTTACCGGTTAAAATCACAGAATAATGCCATCAGAGCTAGAGCTCATCTCAAGGTCAAGGCACAACTTTTTTCGCTGCGTCGAAAGAGAGATTTCACAGTTCAAGATTGCTGATGAAAACATTCGAGTCTCTTATATACGTCATTTTTGCTTGTCCCACAATTTTTTTTCTTTCTTTTTTTTTTTATTGCTTGTCCCACAAATAACATCTTAGTGAGGTCGTCCTAAAAATGAGAAGAAACAAAAAGAATATAGCAAAAAGAAGGAAGAGAAGGAGCTATCTTCCCGAATATCTCTGAAATCATCAAATATTCCACAATAATCTCAACATTAAATAATTTAATTTAATTCCTCTCCCCCATAATACAAGTCCACAAACAAATAAGCATGGAACTTCTAGCTCAACAAATGAAGCAAAATACGAATATGAGGACAAAATTTGTCAAAGCTATATCTACAGATAGATGGGCAGACGTTCTACCTGCTACACTTGGCTTTGGCCAGCTTCTTTCTTCGTTTCTTCTCAGCCTTCGGGGTTTTGGTTTTCCTCGCTTCCCTCTTCTCCTCTTTCACTTTTTTCTTATGCTCTTTCCGAGCAGCTCTTTTTTCATCTGGATCCAACTTTTTCTCACTTTCATAACCTGATTCATCTTCTCCAGATTCACTGCCTGAAACATCCTCATCATCTGCTGAATTCTCACCCGTGTCTTGTACAGAACACTTTTTCTGTCGATCCTCCACAGGTTCTTGAGGATCCCCGAGTTTTGTTGCCTCCAGTTTCTTCTGTTGTTGACCGATCTTATTTCTAGTTTCTATGAAGTCCATTAGAGGTTTGTCATAAATTTCTTTTGATGTGTCCTTGTATCCCACCAAAGGACGTTGATGCATTGCCATCTGCGTAAGCTCCTCCTCGCAATTCTTTACACGATCTACTGTCTGAATTGACAGGCAACAAATGCAGCAATTAGCCACCAGCAATATAATGTGAAATATGATCATTTATAAAATTAATATTTAATGTTTTGATTAAAAACTGACACAATAAAATGCCAAAAAAGAAACTAAGCAAGCTACAAACAAACTGCGAACCTATTCAGACACACTGGGTTGTGAGAATGCCTTCAAAAAAATGAATAGAGGAGAGCTAGCAAACAGCATCTCCCTGCAACTGAAACTCTGACTTGGAACCAGTTGGGTTGGTAGGCATACTGTGAATAATCAATTCCTTGCAGCATTTGACTATTGAACATGTTTCCCGAATAGGAATTTCTAAATGACATGTTTGAAAATGAAAAAGGTTTTTGTTTTCCCCAAAAAAAAGATTAGCAGGTAGGAGGAAGTGTATTGAATATTGAGGGTTGGTCCCATCATGAACTGTTACAAGATTACACCTAACTGTTTCGAGTGAATGGTACAGTTTAAGCAAAGGCAAAATAAGTATGTCAGGATCTGATTACATAAAACATGTGAAGTCCCTATGGCAAGACAAGTATGCCACAAAATCCAACAGAAGTTGGAGAATATATTTCCTTCTTTCCGCTTTCTTCAGCCTCTTCTAGGGATTAATCAGGGAACTGGACAAGTAGACAAACCTATCAAAGGAATGGTATGGATTGGACATGGATCAACTTCACAAAACTAGATATAATTCTAAAGTCTGCCCAATCATGCTACCTGTAGATGTGATGTGTCATATAAAGTAGACCAGATAATTGGAAAAAGAACATCAATTTCAAGAATACCTGCACAAAGACCGTTGATGCAATGGTATCCTCTTGGTATGATTCTCCTCTTTCTAAAACCTTCTGCTGGACCTGAGTAATTTAGTTATATCAGAATTAAACCCTTCTAGTTAATGTTTTAGCAAAATCACAAGCTTTGCACGCCTTGCTTTGGGAAAAATTTCAAATGTAGAGTAAAAGACCTACCTTTTCTAGATATTCATCCACATCTTCATCTGCAATGGATGGATCAATCACAAAGTCAAATAGTTCTTTAACTGTCATGACAGCAACTCCACGTTTTTTAAAGAAATCCTGCAGCAAACATTAACAATTATAAGCTAATCATATCTAACCCTAGGCACAATATAGTAGCCGCAACTGAAAGTAAATCATCTTACTGAGACATGAAGACAATCTTCTCGTAGGAAATCTAAGGCCAAAGGGTGATCAAGGTCCACTGACTGAGAAACATCAATAATGTACAAGTGACCCTAAAAGATGGTAGCAACTGTTAGGTGGTGAAAGTTGCATAGTTGTTCATGTTGTTGTTTTAACCAGAAGTAGAAATGAATCAGCACAAATATACATTAAAATGTTGTTGATATGAACTTGCCTCAAAATAAAGTATATTATATTCGCTGAGATCCCCATGCACCAATTTGCACTTCTGGTATAATGTGCGCATAGCAGTAATGATCTAGAGCACATGAATATCAGGAAACAAGTTAGTTCTAGTCACTTCAAAATTTCTGAAAAATGTTTGCATTGCAGATATGAGACAGTGAACTTAAAATATTCATGTTAACAAAGCATCAGTTGCATCCAATACAAACAAATTAGCCAAAGCATATATTAATACGGTTGAAGAGACTATGAACGTAAACATATTATTTTTTGTCTCACACCTTAACCTTTTAAAATTTAACTGACTAGAGCATTGGACCAAAGAGTCTAAACTGAGAATTGGCAGAGGGATATGAGAATTCATAGGGATACAATATGAGGTCACAATGGAGATTAATGGGTTTGATTGAGCTTATACTAACAGCCTTACATTTCAGTTCTGGATATCTCAATTTGAGATTGTTATGTGAAGCAGAGCAGACACCAAATGCTCTAGATTTAAATGGTGCAACTGGCCAACCATTGTTATCAGGCAAGTTGATTTGTATTATCATTGCCATGGGAAGAATTCCCAGATCCTACTTCTTCAGCCAAGAGTTTTGATGGGGAAGAAGTTATTCAAAATCTTCCACCACTGAAATTTCAAAATCAAGTTCCAATTACGATTATGTGGATTAATTTACATAATCCAGGATCAAGCAGAACTTAAATTGCTTTATGCATACAAAGTTAAATAATCAAAATTAAAGGCTGAGGTCAGCTTCTTAACATAAACAAGGTTATCAAACTAAGCTGTCAGTTTATTAAGATTGGACTACTAGAGATGATGTTCACTGGGAAACTAAGATCACATCGCTTTTAGCACTTAAGCCAAAATATGTAGAGATCATTCGATACTTTTCAATGCCTATTAAGAACCCCATTGAACAATGCTAATAACTAGTTCTAACATTCTTTACTAAAAATGATTCCTGTCACATTCAGCCTCCTGGAAGGTCTCTTCCTGCCATTGTACTCAAAACCAAACAATTTCCCACCCTTAGGCATTTTATATGGTGGTAAGTTCTTACTGGGCTTCAAGGAAATAATAAAAAATGAACATCTTTCAGAGAGCCCAAAGTACAACCATCTCCACATACAAAAACATACAACATGAATGTCTCACAATAATAGGAGTCAGACTATCGCTGAACATAACAAAACAACAAGAAAGTAGTGATTGCTGCATAGTTTAGCATAAAAACTAGCCAGTATTCCATGTTTTTATAATTAAAGCAAAACTCACCTAAAGAAATGCAACTTATTGGGTAAATGAGAAATTTTTTTTTTTGGGTCATGAAAATATATCCATAAAGCAGCTATTATGCATATATTGGCTAATATGATGCTGATAACAAGCAAAATGGTCGGAGAAGATTCGATGAGAGAGTACATAGAGGAAGGTCTATTAATCTTAGCATGTTCGTGGTGTAAGTGCAATTGACTTTTACCTGTGGAGGGAGATAGCTAAGACATGGTTGGTGTTTGATTCAACACAAAAATGTTCCTACTTGAGATAGAACTAGAAGAGAGCAAAAAAGTTACTAGAGAAGCTAATTATATCTGTGGTCCTGGAATTATGTTGCCAAGAAGACAAAGGCTCACCTTTTAAACAAATCCTCATGATGGGTTTTGATCTAAGACACCTAGTATTTAAACTTTGATAATATAATAAGTCAGATTTGTTTTAAGTAGAACTTTGCTGGTGCTTTTATGAAGCTTGCAATAGGCATTTACCCTACAAAGTATCAATCTAATCTATATGATGGCAAAATACTGTGCTGGTACTTGGCCAACTCAACGAAAAAACAGGGTCATGTATACACTTTTTAAATATGCTTCTTTGCAAACGGCAACTAACAGATCTCCTTTTCCTGATAAATTTGATGAAATGAAGCTACTTTAACTTCTGCAAATTTACAAGAAGAAACATGAGTTCACAGTGATGATATAGAAGTAGATAAGAGGAATCACTTTGTAACTTATGGTCTATTATTCATTTGACAATGAGATTGAGAAGTGCATTGTGCATAAAGAAAAGCAGGATGGTAAAAGTGAAGTACTTAAAATATAATTACAGCAGTTCAGTACAGTGAAATTTAGCATGCACCTCTACATAACTTTCACGTAATTTATCCTCAGACAAAGCAGCATCCTTTAGGCGGGGTGCAGCCCACCCAGACTTCCCTGCATCGGATACCCACTTAAATCAGACATTTACAAAACACTGTTACCTAAGAGAATTGTCCCTAGATTTGCAATGCTGGAATTATTCTACAAACATGATCAGTAGACAACCATTACTCATTAACCTTACTAAGAAAAAAAAGCTCATATCCTAGAACAGAAATAATAAAGTAGAGCACATTCCTACCAATGAATTCCATAACCAGAACATGTAATCTTAAAAGAAGTGGCATTGGGCACCTAATTCCAGCTGCCTTTACCCTGAAAGCAAGAAAGACAAAGACATCTATATTTAGTAACATAATTTAGATTCCATGTGATAATAAGGTAAGTATATTTAGGCCGTAATCTACAGAGAAGAAAGCCAAAATTGCATATATTTCGTAGTCTATTTGCTGACTTTGATTCCTAAGACAGCTGTTCTTTTCTTATATACTGCATAAGTATGGTTAGCAGATACAGTACAGCAACTAAATAATCAACTTATAATCATCCGAATGTCACTAATGAGATAGTGATTTAGCTGAGCTTTCAGCATTTACTTAAAAAGGTAGTAATAGTTCATGCAACTTTGTGGAGTGACTCCTATGAGCAATTAATAACTCGTCGGCTCCAAAAATATAGTATATAGGCTTTTTTTGTTATTAAGTGAGAAAGGGCAAGCTCTGGCTTCTGGTTTTTTCAGTAATGCGGTTGCGACATATTCATTTCATAAATATAAAAAAAGGGGAAGGAGAAAACCATTTTGAAGATGAAAACAAAATGCTAAACCAAATGAGCAGGTCTAGTTCCACTCTCTTTCCCTAGCGGTAATCCTCACTAATTCTCTCAGCACGTTAGTTCATATGATGGGAACATTCAGAAAATAACTAGTGAATAAGAGTAATTATTTTATTTCCAACTGCATGACATGAATATAAGAGAAAATGAATTACGATAATTTTTCTTTTTCATTTCTCTCCCTCTTTTGTTTTGACTTTCTTTCTTTCTTTCCTTCTCTTTTACTTCTTATTTATTTATTTTTTCTTGAAAAGGGGGGATGAAAGAATTAATCACAAGTGCATAGTACCTCAAAAGATTTCTCATTTCTTTCTCTGCCCAGGTCTTCACCATTTTTCTTGGATTGTGCTTACAGTATCCATATCTAAAACGATAATCACCTTGCACATAACGATCTCGATCCCTGGAAGAGAAAAATAAATCAGAGGAGTAAAAGCACTAAAAGAAGATTATAGTATAAATTGTATAATACATGACCACTACTTTAGGTCCGACACCAGTGAAGAGCATCATAATCCTGGTCATCCAAATAGTTCCTTTAATAGAGAATTGGACAACTAATATATTAGGAACGATAGAGGTCAATAACAAATAGCTGTTTAAATATTTATTCCTAGCATTTTGGACCAAATTTCTTTGATAATTGGTCATCCCTCCTATCTATCATTTGAATGTGTGTGAGCAAGTGGTCAGAGATCTCAATGTTGGGATGTGATGTATACATGAGCGGCTGTGGTGGTTGGATAGAATTAGGGTTACTAATAGAATAAAATGCATTTGTACATACTTTGGTTGTAATTCCTAACCTAGTTGTAATCTGCTAGACACCAAATTTGGCACTAACAGAGAGTAAGGATCTTTAGTGGTTTCATCTTCTTTCACAGCACAAATTTACACCTTGTGATACCTCTAGGTAGGTACGATAATTAACCAAAATGCACAAATTTCTTTTTTCCTTTACGAAGAGTACTCCCCACACGTGCCATCAAAGTATGAAATATGGTAGATTACTTGACAAAAATCATTACAGTGACCGACATGGCCTTTTTGCATCATCAAAAGCATATGCGAACAATTGTATTCCGAGAAGGCTCGAACAAAACGAGTAACCAAACTTACTACCACTAACCAGCAATCACCATGACATCTACTCTAAAAGAAGGCATAAGAAAAAAAATTATCAGAAAATACTGCCCTGAAACCTAGAACGGCAGCAAGGAGAAATGTACGTCATTGTAAAAGATGTTTATGCAGCCTAGGATCAATATCAACCTCTTCTAAACACATTCTAGGTGATGGAAGAAAGTAAAAATTCTCAATATACATCACTGAGTAAAATGGTTTTCAGTTTTGATCTGTTGAAGATTTATGCAGGTATGAAGGGAAACTTGCTTGAGAAATTATCACAACTGGACCAGTGGATCAAAACCCTTATGGGATTCTTCCATAGCCACTCTCAAAACTAATTTCCTCTTCAGATTGTTCTCAACTCCTTGATTGACATGAACCATTGTGCACGGAGTATAGCAAATGGATATCACAAATTAAGTCCATGCAAATATGCATTCAACAGAGAGTATGTCACACCCCAAATTAGAATTATCTCCTAATTCTGAGCGTGAGATTAGTACAATATAAAACAAATTAGATATGATCCCCTAACTCAGAGTGTGAAACTAAATTTACATAACGTAAACCATCAACTTGCTTTGTTATTTTATTTACTATGTATAATATTTTACAAGACAAGATTCTCTCTCCCCAAACTCTTTTTTACAAGTTAACTTTCATCAATTCCTCGTAGTAATTCCTCTCTAAACCTCAGCTGGATCTGAAAAGGTGATTAATAAAAGGGCGAGCTACACTAGCCCAGTGAGATCATTGACATAAATTATATACTTTTAACAAAATATATAATAATGATAAGTAAGAAAGATCAATTGGAAATAAGCTTGGAAATGATGCTTACAATACATGAAATGCAAAACACTTCAGTGACCACTTTACCTGTCGATTCCACGATAAAACGATAACGATTTGAGGCTCAAGGCCTTGCATATTCCGGATATATGCCGATTAATTAACACTGATAGTTCTTTTTCAGTGTTACCAATCAATATGTGTAGCACTGAAGTGTATGCAGGATGCATGAATATGCCAATCATGAGTATAACAAAATCAAACAACGAACGATCAATAAGTACTTTGCATATGATGAAAGAAAATATTGTAAAATAAAAAATTTGACGTATAAAGCGATATTGAAACGTAGTAATATGTGAAAATAACTTATGCAATAATCTCACCTTAGCAATATCTCTCTTTAAGGCACTTTAAAATTTTGAACTTTGAATACAATTTCGAAATGAAGGCTCACTCTATTTATAGGCATCGATATATATTATGCTTATCCATAGGATAAGCTTGTGCACACTTATCCATGGATATATATTTAACTCTTAGGTTTATCCATAAGATAATCTTGTGCACATTTATCCATATATATATATATATATATATATATATATATATATATATATATATATATATATATATATATATATAATACTTAAGCTTATCTATAAGATAATCTTGTGCATATTTATCCATAAATATATATATTTAATTCTTAAGCTTATCCATAAGATAAGCTTGTACATATTTATCCATAAATATATATATATTTAATTTTAATGTATACTTATTAATAATTACATATATTAATCCATAATTCTTTAAATTAAAATAACTATAATATTAAGGTGGGGTGTTACATTCTATCCCCTTTACAAAATTTCGTCCTCGAAATTTTACCTGGGCTGCTAAACAAAAACGCATATTTTTGTCACATCTCATCTTTTTTTTCCCATGTTGCTTCTTCTATTCCATGGTGGCTCCATCCATAAAACTTTGACAAACAGAATGCTTCTATTTCTCAATTCTTTTGTCTTGTAGTCTAAGATTTTTACCGGTCTTTCCTCATAGGATATATTAGCATTTAATTTCAAAGGCTTGTAATCCAGTACATGAGATGAGTCCGGCTGGTATTTTTTAAGGAGTGAAACGTGGAATACATCATGTATTCCACCTAAGTTGGGTGGTAAAGCAAGACGATATGCCACTTTACCTATTTTCTCTAAAATTTCAAAAGGTCCAACGTACCTTGGACTGAGTTTACCACCTTTTCCGTATTTAACCATCCCCTTACGCGGTGATATCTTCAAAAATACCTTATCACCTACTTGGAATTCTAAATTTTCCTTCGCTTGTTTGCATAGCTCTTTTGTTGGTCCTGAGCTGCAAACATTATTTGCCTTATTTTACAAACTTTTAAAATTGCTTCCTCAAGTATAGGAATAAGGTGTGGTTTTACAATTTTTCTTTTTCCAACTTCATCCCAATGGATAGGTGATCTGCTCTTCGGCCATACAAAGTTTCGAAAGGTGACATGCCAATAGTGGTTTGGTAGCTATTGTTGTATGCAAATTCTACCAACGTGAAATGCTTATCCCAATTTTTGCCAAAATCAAGTATACATGACCTCAACATGCCCTCTAAGTTTGTATTGTTCGTTCTGATTGTCCATCCGTTTGAGGAAATGCAGCTGCACTAAAACTTAATTTAGTACCCATCATCATTCGTAATTGTTGCCAAAATCGAGATAGAAATCTTGGATCCCGATCAGATACTATACTAACGGGGGTCCCATGCAGTCTTACCACTTCATCAATCTATAAACGAGCTAATTTCTCAAGAGGATACATCTTATTAATAGGGAGGAAATGTGCTGACTTAGTGAGTCTATCCACTATTACCATCCACTATTACCCATATTGTATCATGTCCTTTAGGCGATCTTGATAGTCCAGACTCCAGACACAAAGTCCATTGTAATATGCTACCATTTCCACTCAAGTACTGGTAATGGTTGGAAAAATCCTGATGGTCTCTAATGCTCTCGCTTAACTACTTGACAAGTTAAGCATTTAGCCACAAATTCTGCCACATCCTTCTTTATGCCGCTCCACCAATATGACTGCTTTAAATCATGATACATTTTTGTTTCTCCAGGATGAATGGTATATTTAAATCGGTGTGCTTCTTGTAATATTTCTTTTTTTAGTTCAGAGTTATCGGGTACACATACTCTTTCCTAAAATTTTAAAATTCCATCTGAACTGATATTGAATTCACTCTGGGCTCCTTCCTTCATGAATTTTCTTCCGAATCTTTTGTAATTCCGGATCTTGATCCTGTAGTTCTTTAATCTTCTGCAAGATAAGTGGTCGTGCTCGAAGATTTGCAAATAATAAACCATCGTTCGTTTCTTCTGGAGACTATTGAAATAATTCTTTTTCCAATTCCCATCTTCTGATAGCTATCATAGCTAACCTTATTTTTCTACTAAGAGCGTCAGCAACATTTGCTTTTCCAAAGTGATAATTGATGGTACAGTCATAATCCTTTATATTCCCTCCATCTAGTCTCACTATGATTCAAATCTATCTAAGTGAATATTATTATTATTTTAATTTAAAGAATTATGGATTAATATGTGTAATTATTAATAAGTATACATTAAGAATTAAATATATATATTTATGAATAAATATGCACAAGATTATTTTATAGATAAGCCTAAAAATTAAAGATATATACATGGATAAGTGTGCACAAGCTTATCCTATGGATAAGCATAATATATATCGATGTCTATAAATAGAGTGAGCCTTCATTTGGAAATTGCATTCGAAGTTCAAAAATTTTAGAGTGCCTTAAAAAGAGATATCGCCAAGGTGAGATTATTGCATAAGTTATTTTCACATCTTACTACGTTGATTATCTTATGGATAAGCTTAAGAATTAAATATATATATTTATGGATAAATGTGCACAAGATTATCTTATGGATAAGCTTAAGTATTCTATATATATATATGTGTGTGTGTGTGCACAAAATTATCTTATGGATAAGCTTAAGAATTAAATATATATATTTATGGATAAATGTGGACAAGATTATCTTATGGATAAGCTTAAGAATTAAATATATATATATATATTTATGGACAAATGTGCACAAGATTATCTTATGGATAACCCTAAGAATTAAATATATATCCATGGATAAGTGTGCACAAGCTTATCCTATTGATAAGCATAATATATATCGATGCTTATAAATAGGCCTGAGCCTTCATTTCGAAATTGTATTCGAAGTTCGGAAATTTTAGAGTGCCTTTAAGAGAGATATCGCTAAGGTGAGACTATTACATAAGTTATTTTCACATATTACTACGTTTCAATATCGCTTTATATGTCGAATTTTATATTTTATAATATTTTCTTTCATCATATGCAAAGTACTTATTGATCGTTCGTTGTTTGATTTTGTTATACTCATGATTGGCATATTCATGCATCCTGCATACACTTCAGTGCTACACGTATTGATTGGTAACACTGAAAAAGAACCATCAGTGTTAATTGATCGGCATATATCCGGAATATGCAAGGCCTTGAGCCTCAAATCGTTATCATTATTGTGATCGTTTTATCGTGGAATCAACAGGTAAAGTGGTCACTGAAGTGTTTTGCATTTCAGGTATTGTAAGCATCATTTCCAATTGATCTTTCTTACTTATCACTATTATATATTTTGTTAAAAGTACATAATTTATGTCAATGATCTCACTGGGTTGGTGAGCTATAATTTATGTCAATAATCTCACTGGACTAGTGTAGCTCACCCTTTTATTAATCACCTTTTTCAGATCCAATCGAAGTTTAGAGAGGGATTACTACGAGGAATTGATGAAAGTTGACTTGTAAAAAGAGTTTGGGGAGGGAGAATCTTGTCTTGTAAAATATTGTACATAGTAAATAAAATAACAAAGCAAGTTTATGGTTTACGTTATGTAAATTTAGTTTCACGCTCCGAGTTAGGGGATCATTTCTAATTTGTTTTATATTTTACTAATCTCACGCTCTGAATTAGGAGATAATTCTAATTTGGGGTGTGACAAAGTAAGGATCTTTAGCGGCTTCATCCTTCTTTCTCCCTTCCATTACAACACAAATTTACACCTTGTGATACCTCTAGGTAGGTATGATAATTAACCAATTAACCAAAATGCACAATTTTTTTCCGTTACGAAAAGTATCCCCCATACGTGTCATCAAAGTATGAAATATGGTAGATTACTTGACAAAAATCATTACAGTGACCGACATGGCCTTTTAGCATCATCAAAAGCATATGTGAACAATTGCATTTCGAGAAGGCTTGAACAAAACGAGTAACCAAACTTACTACCATTAACCAGCAATCACCATGACATCTACTCTAAAAAAAGGCATAAGAAAAAATAACAATCAGAAAAGACTGTCCTGAAACCTAGAACGGCAGCAAGGAGCAATGTATCTCATTGTAAAAGATGTTTATACAGCCTAGGTTCAATATCAGCCTCTTCTGAACTCATTCTAGGTGATGGAAGAAAGTAAAAATTCTCAAGATACATCACTGAGTAAAATGACTTAGTTTTGATATGTTGGAGATTTATGCGGGTATGAAGGGAAACTTGCTTGAAGAAATTATCACAAGTGGACCAGTGGATCAAAAACCTTTTGCGATTCTTCCATAGCCACCCTCAAACTAATTTACTCTCCAAATTGGTCTCAACTTCTCGATTGACATGACCATTGTGCACAAAGTCAAATGGATATAACAAATTAAGTCCACACAAACATGCATTCAAGTATTCCCCAGTGGCATTATAAGATATATGTTATATGAACAAATGAAATAACCCCCCTCATTTAACCTTTCTTCTTCTACAGATTGCCTTTCCACTTAACCCACTGTAAAGCTTAACAAATCAACTGTTGAACTTTAGTGGACACGTTAGTCTTCATCAGTTCGACAACAAGTTTCTAAAAAGTGTGTCTGTCTCTGCATTTTGTGTTGATGAACTTCTCAAGAAAACAAATAAGTAACTTGGAAACCCGAAAAAACATTATAACAAGCAGCAGAGCGATTTAACTTTATAATTTGTAAGTTTGAAATTTGCAATTGGACAAAAACTAATTGAACCACAAGCACATTGTTTAAGAAGCGGTCTAGAGAAGGATAATTGAAGAAATTAGAGAAGAGAAACAAGAAGAGAAAGCCTTAAATTTGAATGGCTAATTTTAGCCATAAATTAGGTCTTAAACGAATTGAATAACATATACAAGATTTCTGTTCAGAAGAATTGAAGAAGATTGTCATGGTGTTTATTATTCTCTTTTACTGTAGAAGAAAACGAAAAGCAACAAATGACGTCACTGCCATCAACTAAGAAACCAGTGCTAAGTGAAACTGAACATAAATGCTAATTGAGTGAAACTGAATCAAACTGCAGAGTGCAGACTCACAGGGAGCCTCGGTGGTGAGGAAGAAACAAAGGGAAGTATGGAAAATAGAGTAGCCCCAGAGGTGATCATCAAACATGGAAGAATTTACAAACCTTCAGTGAGTTGTGGGTGCAGCGGTGGGAGAGGTAATGCAGAGGATAGCCCAAGCTAATACGTAGTTGGGCAGCCTATGCAATAACGGAATATGGAGCAGTCTAAACTCTAAATAATAAATGTATCTTTAAAAAAAATTAAAATTCAAAACTGAAAAAGACCTGTGCTGCACCCTGCAGATGTGATCTGCTAACCTGCAGCTTGAAAATAAGAAGATTTCATCCGAAAAGGCCCTCTAACCCACTAAGACATTATAGGTTAACAAACATGAACTATTCCCTCAAAAGGGCCTACCTCAGTATGCTGGCACTCTGGTATGTACACCGATTTCAAGATGCAACACTGCCATATCCTAAGCTCAAATGTCACGATAACTATGATACACTGGCAGCTTAAACTAGGGATGCCCACGGAAGACACCCCAGACCCAGAAAAAAGTTTGAGCCATTTTATGAAGTTAATTTTTGCACAACCTGAAGGTTTTTATAGTGGATTTCTTACTAAGAGACCATATTCTATTCTGATTTGCATTCTATCTACTTTTTTCTCCCTATCCCTATTATATTGTGTGCTGTGCTATTATGGTCTTAATTCATCTTCTCATGTTCTCAGTAGATGTTGTTTCCATTACTCGAATTATGCAGTAATTCTGAGGAATATAACAGAAGAATTAGGGAAAAAAACAAAATCAATTGCTGACATTCATCTGTAGATCCTGACCCATCGGGCATCGTGACATCATCCTTTCTTCCAAAGACAAAATGTGTTACTGCCAATTTTTTTAGTTTAAACTTAATTTGAAAATACTCAAGGAACCTCGAAAAAGGTCCCAATCCTAAAATTCATTGCTTGCCGTCCAGAAAAATAAGCTACTTTCCTCAAATCTCCATAAGGCTACTATAAAGAAGAATGAACACATTGAACTTCCTTTGCAGAACACACACACCAGTTACTCTCCATATTACCAGATGCAAGCCTATAAAAAAGTTGCATGGAAACTATGACAATCTAATGTAAAGGCAACACCTTCTAGATCTGCCCAAGGTAAATTTACAATCTGGAAACAAAAGTCAAATACTGTTGAACTTATGACTGAAAGATATATTCCCAACAGGACACTTACAAACAATATAAAAAAATTCAAATGTCTCATAACTTCAGGTTCATAAATCACATTCTCATGCAAAAATAAAAATAAAAATAAAAATAAAAATAAAAATAAAAATAAAAATAAAAATAAAAATTCATAGGCATCCAAAAGAATATAAACTAGGAGTATATCATGATTATATCAAGAAAATGGAACTTTGTTTTTCAAACAAAATGAAAGCTTAAGAATAGAGTAGAGTTACTAACTTGAAAACAAGAACAGAAGTTTTGTACACTTTAATTGCCAATTCCTGACCGTCAGATCTAGTTGCATGATATACATTTGCCTGCGAAGGAATCAAATTCAGATCATCAATGCCAGTTCTGACCCAAAACATCTAAATTAATTTTCTAATATTTCATCAGAAAGTATAAATCGAATCAAACCGACAAATGAAGAATTACAAAAAAACAAAAAAGAAGAGATGAGAAGAGTTGTGTCTCAAATGGTGAGTGCATACTTCTTTCCCCGTAGAAATACAACCATTAATATCATGAAAAACTCCACGATTAAGCATCTTGAACAAAACCATACGAGTTCTTGGATCGATAGCCTGCAAAACAATGAAATATTGTACTAGGTATTTTGAGCTGGATTAAGATACATAAATCACAACGGTAATAAATAGCCTTTAATAACAATAAATGCAGCCTACAAAGCAATGCAAATAGGCTGCACTAAGATGCATAAATCACAAAGGTAATAAATAGCCTTTAATAACAAGAAATGTAGGCTTGAATTGGGATCATAACAATAATTTGTTTTGTCTTTGTTGTGTCAAATTCTCAAGCTAATAAACAGTGGAGATAGTGATGTAAAGATCAAATCCGAAGTTGTTGAATCCACAAAGGTAAGATCAAACAAAACAAATTGATTATGTTGTTAGATCTAAAAGGTCATTTTGAGATGAGATCAAACAGAATAACACAATGGACGAAAAGGTCCAATACGGAAAGCAAATCAAGTTACTTGGAACAGTTTAGTAAATAAACTCAAACATCAAAAGAAAGAAACTTGTCTATACAAATTAAAATAGTGGAATTAATAAATAAATGAGACAAGGATGGGGAGTGTTGAGACAAATAATACAATAAAAATGTATGAAGCAAATAGTAAAAGAGACAAAAGATGGAGATAACGACATGTCAACATGAACAGATTACCATGATTGATATGAGGGCATCCTACATAGGTACTTACGTATATCTATTATGTACATACTATATACAATATGTAACAAATGTATATGATTGAATCTTTGTCTTGTGGATGGGTTATATTTATGTACATAAGCATAAACACATACACATTACTGACGAGATATAGTATGCAATGCATTTCTTCATGCTAATAGAACAGTTAACTAAATCAGATAATGGAGAAGGTGTATGCAACCTTATGGTTATGTTTACGACTGCAAAATTGCCATGTTAGCATGAGTCAGACCAGTTTTTAGATATCTTTATAAAACTTCATTTCAGGAATTGTTTTATTCAAAGCATCGACTTGGGTGCACAGACATCATAATCATTGCTGTAAGAAAAAGGGGGGTTTGGAAAGAAAATAGTAGGAAACAATATTCATGGGCTTCACCTAGGTGTTGTTAGAAAAAAAGCATATATTGGAGATAGAGCTTTAACACAATGTCAGAATTGTGTTATAAATGCATCAATAAATTCCAAAGACATAATAAGGAAACAGTTCAAGAATCAACTGCCATGATGTTGAATTTAAGTAGAAAACAGGGGAAGAAATATAACTAACTTTGTTCCTTTCTACGGAAAACTATGAGAATCGCCATTAGTACGACCAAATTTCCCAAAATGTAACCTTTAAAATTCATTTAAGCATGTCAAAATACAAAAATAAGAGAATGATAGTTTGAAAATTTTGTCTGTTCTGACCTCTCTCTCTAAATCTTTAAAAGATGTCATCAATTTATGCATTCCGTACATACAAAAAACATTCGGTAATTAAATGGGTCACCAGACATCAGCTATCTCTTCAGACTTCAGTAATACTTACAACCTAATTCACGTAAGTTACAAAGTTAAAGCATTATGAAAACAAAGGGATTAACTAAATAGACAACGCATAAACAACTGGCTGTTCTTTCACACGTTTGCTCTTTCTAAGAACTCTTGAAGCTTTACCAAACAAGGTAAATCGCAACACTATAAACTCTTCGGGTCAGTAAGTGTTTTCAATCATCAACATCTTAAGCCTGTGCAATAAAAATCACCTGCTCTACAGTGGCACGGTCTGCTTTCTCTGTGTTCTTGATTCTCCCAATGGCCATTCCTCGGACGCTGTCTCGGATTTCGGTAGCTACTGAATTTGACATGCCCACGTTAAGCCTACCCTCCCACTCCTAAATCCAACACAAAATCAGAATTCAAATACAACACAGTGCTAAAATTACCCTTTTTACAGTAAAGTTAGGGTTACGGGTTACCTCCAAAGGATTAGCCCTAATATGAGATGAGAACTTCTGGCTTCGATTGGAGATGGGCTGCAGAGGCCGAGAGAGGAGCCCGCCATGGGCGTTGGGCCTCCCTCTCGCTGCCACGTGGGAGAACGAGACGGAGGACACGTCGCCTTCGATCCCTTCTCTAGAATCCAACCAATCCAGCGCGTCTCCTACCTCAGAATCTGAAGACCATTGCTCTTCCTCTTCCTCTTCCTCTTCGAATTCTTCTTGTTCTTGTTCTTCCTCTTCTTCTTTGTGTTTCTGTAATTGTGCTGAAGATGAGAGGACCGGCTCTTCGAGCGCCATTGCTGTTTGATCTCTGGAGAATGAAGAAGAGAGAGATGGAAGACGAGAGCGAAGCGAGACGAAAGCCCTAAATCCCAGAGGAACAAGGGAAATGGGTCGGGTCGGATTAGATGATGTATAAAATCCAAACCCGATATGTAACAGGCTTTCTGGCTGCCTGTTTAAGAATTTCCCTTCTTTAATGGGGCGGGAAATATGTAATTATGTATTATATTATGCTACAAATCTACATCTGTTACAACCCCTAAATCACTAAGTGCTGATCTCCATAAGAAAGTTGACACGTGTCCCGTCTCGTGTCTAATCAGGCAAATTAGAAGCCGAGACAACTCAAGTTTCTCCCACGGTCGACTCAATAGGCCGACAACTTGCATAGCCGAGTAAAAAGACCGTACTTGCCGGCCAAGCCACCAGAACAACCCTACACGCAACCTGCATTCGGATTGCTCCCACGGCCGACAACTTGTGTAACCGAGTGAAAAGGCGGTGGTTGTCAGCCCTCAACCAAACGATTAAAGAGGCGGTGGTTAACTCGAAACCCTCACCACCCGGCTGCTCCTGCATTAATTACCCTGACAAAATCATAATTGCTCCAGCCCTTATAGCCTTTATGACTCATCGGACCTAGTCAGCTCCGAGCACCTACTGTCATCCCCGCATTAAATACCTAGCTGACTCGCTCATTCCAACAGACGCCACCCGTGAAGAGGGTAATGACTAGGCCGCCAGTTGGACTCGACCAAAATTACCCATTTACCCCTCTAACTCACTATAAAAGGAGAACGTACTGCCTAAAGTAAGGGGATCTGAGTTTTTCATGCAACTTTGAACTACACTCATTATACTTTCCCACTCAATATCAACTACTGACTTGATCATAGGAGGAATAACCGGATAACACAACTCCGTCCTCTCACGAGCTCTTCATGTATAGGGAAGAACAGCGGGCCCCCAGAACCCGTCACCTAAAGGAGATTGAGGACCCTAACACTCTCATAATCCCCACATAAAACCCCTGTTTGATAACTGACATTAACAACATCCGAAAATAAAATGAAGGAGATGAGAATGTAGAGTCCAATAAAGATCATACTCGTAGCACAAAAAGTTCTAATAAATAAAAATTATGCCTACAAAACTTATGATACAACTATTATATCCCTGTAGTTTCCTAAATATTTGTTGGAAAATATATTGCACCGATGCTCAGTAGCAGATTCAGAAATTTTTTCTTAAGGGAGTGGACCACAAGTAACTATTTATCTAAAAATAAAAATATAATATTATAAAATCTATAATTAAAGCATATGAGATGATTAAAGACATGATAGTGGTGAGTTTAACTTGAATTTTAAGTGATATGTGTTATCGAAATTATTAATTACAATAAAAATGTAATTTTCGCTCACAACAGATAACAAATTGATAAAAAGGTAGATAGTAGACACTTTTGTTCTTAATTTTGAATAACTTGCTCAATTATTGGTTTGTTCATTTCTACTTGAAAAACATTGTTCTCTCAGGAAAACACCCTTCATCTTGAAATCTTGAACTAGAATCGGCAAATCGACAAAGTCCCTTCTCCTCAATTGCTATGCTATAATTCTAACTAAAGGTCATGGGGTTGCGTGAAAAACCCCTAAAGGGGTCGTGTGAAATTAACCAAAAAAAAAAACTTTTTGGTTGAAAGGATTTGTTTTTCATTGCTGACATTTCCCCCCCCAATACGAGTGTACATGCAACCATCTATCCTTATAATTGATTATTTTTACGTGCAGTATTATTTTTCACTTAATTTGACTATTGAGTATTTGTAAAATGTGCTATTTCTAACGAATCTTTTAAAAATAAACCAGTATTTAAAGGTAAATTGAATATCTTCAATTGAATATTTAGTATTTTCAAGGTATAAGATTCTAGTAAATTATACTTATACCTAAGCGGACTAACTTAACTTTCTCCAAGTAATACCTTTACCTGCAAATTACCTAATTTCTTCACAATTTCCAGTTAAATTTGTAATCATAATTAAAAATTTTCAAAGAGGAGGGAAAAAGTTGGAAACGCTACAGTTACCTGCATCACCTTTTCAAAAATTCAAATTCAAATTAAAAATTGGATCTGTCTGAATTCTCTCATTTGCCGCCTATAAATATCCCTCAAGTCCTCCCGCTAGACTCCACATGATTCAAAAATTCCCCAAATTCTCAAGCTCTCTCTGTTCGTTCGAGATCTCAGCGTTTTCCAAGTTCGCGAAGATGGTGAGATCTCTCTCTCTCTCTCTCTCTCTCTCTAGCTGATCTCTTTCTCTTTCGTTGATCTCAGGTTGTTGCTCAGAAGGTGAAGGAAGCGGAGATCACGGAGCAAGATTCGCTGCTTCTAGTATTTTTCTCACCATTTTCCTCGATTTTATGCTGCAATTAGCTTTTATTTTGTTTGAATTCTAGTGAGATGATCGATTAACTTCTCGATCGGTAGATCAGAGCTTGATTTTCGTTTTCCTTTGATTAAATTGTAATTGGAAGTTCGATTAGCTTGTAGATCCGTAGATTTTCGTTTTGATCGAAGTTTACACTGGATTTTGTACACTGTGATCTCACTAGACAACAAATTTGAGCTTGATTTTCGTTTTCCTTTGAAGTTCGATTAGCTTGTAGATCCGTATATTTTCGTTTTGATCGAAGTTTTACACTGGATTTTGTACACAGTGATCTCAGTAGATAACAAATTTGAGCGGAATATGAGTTTTATGCTCTAATTAGCTTTATTTTGTTCGAATTCTAGTCTGATGATCGGCTAACTTCTAGATCGGTAGATTATAAATTGATTTTTGTTTTCCTTCGATTAAATTATAATCTGAAGTTTGATGAGGTTGTAGATCGAAGTTTATAATGTTTAATTAAAGTGAAATTTCCCTTTCTAGAGTTTGATCTAATTGTATGAGAAGTTTGAGCGAGATCTGAGTTTTATACAGTGGATCTTTCGCTTCATCAATTTGTTCACCAGATCTGGACATCTGATCACGTGAGATCCATCAATTAGCTTGTTGATGTTTAATTGCAGTATTTTACTGTGATTTTTTGTAAATTTGGGATAATATTTGGACTAAATTGCTTATTTCATTTATGCAATAACTGTAACGATTTCTCACCGATTACTCAAATTTTTAGTGTGTTTTCAAGTTAAAGGAGCAAAACCCCCAAATCTTCTGACGACCCTCATATTTTAGAGAATTTCTGCTTGATCGTTTACTTTTTTTTATTAGTTTCTTTTTTAATACTAGCAAAACCCTAGAAATTTGGGATAGCGCTCAAACTATTTCTAACTGTAGCGGATTTTTGCATGATCTCTCAATGTTTCCTGATTTCTCTCAGCTAAACAAAGCGGAAGGCAAACAATTTGTTGCGATTCCTAATCGAGTCCAATTTTAGTTGCATTATTTATTCGTTAATTTATGCTGATTTCTCTATTAAATTGAGACTCGCTTGGCTGTGTCATAACTGCAACTATCTCCCGCGCTGTCTCACAAATTTCCAATGATTTCTCAATTAAGACAAATCTCTGATGATTTCTCAATAAATGGAACAGAGTTCTAACAATCTCGAGCAGAATTCCTACATTATTCATTATTTCCTGATTGCATCAATTATTTGTTAAGTGTCTTGATCTGTAATGTTTTTGACTATAAACAGACAAGAAATCTGCTCCGGATTGCAATTTTCAACATCAGTTACATCCGAGGGCTTTTTCCCGAGAATTATTTTACTGACAAGTCTGTTCCTGCCTTAGGTAAGCTCTTCTTTGACTAAAAACCCTCCTAAATTTCTCTATAAATCCAAAACGCTACATAAATCTGACATTTATCTGTGAGTTTGCAACAGAGATGAAGATTAAGAAGCTAATGCCCATGGATCCAGAGTCTCGGAGGCTAATCGACTGGATGGAGCAAGGTATCCGATGGATCTCTCAGTTGTTGCTCTGTAAATCAAAGTGTTATCTAAGTCAATTTGTTAACTGTAAGGGTTATCTGTGTTTTCTTCACCTTGACTTGGTACTTTTCTATCTAGGTGTATATGATGCACTGCAGAAGAAGTATCTGAAGACACTTCTGTTCTGTATCTGTGAGGAATTAGAAGGTCCAATGATTGAGGAATATGCATGTGAGTATATACATGTACTACAAATTACGAATTGTTCAAGAACTGGTTCAGGTTACTATCGCAATTTATATTTTCTTTGGCTGTGAACACAAGCTTAGCAGTATTACGCGAGGCTTGGAATTCACAATCTGTTGAAATTTTAGATATTTGATCAGACAGCATAACTTTCTTATGGTTGTGTTTTATTTTTTGACTGTCTTTATGAACTTTTAAAGTTCTTTTTTTCCTGCTAGTCACTTTAGGAGTCGGAATTTTGGTTACTGAACATAAACATGTCCATTAAAAAATGTGTGCAGTCTCTTTTAGTTACTCAAATTCAAACAGTGAAGAAGTATCCATGAATGTGAATCGGAGTGGAAACAAGAAGAACGGGGTTAGCTTCAAGTCTAATTCCATGGACATCACCCCAGATCAAATGAGGTATGACATAGTGTCAGAGATTTCCTGCACATTTTTTATTTTGGCAGAATCTCTGGGAACATATGTGGTATTCTGTCACTTTTGTTCCATTATCTGAATTATTGAATTTTTGGATTATTAAAGTCTTTATATCATACCAATAGAAGAAACTATTCTTCAGCATTCAAGTAATCCATTAGTATAAAAAATTTCTCAGCTTCCAAGATTTACTCATGTATATTTTTCCAACTTTTTGGGAAGTACAAATATTTCCACAGTGTTTGCAAATTGTAATACTGCTGTTTGTCAATCTACAACGTCATATCATTGCTCACTTTATGCTGTTCGGAGCAGTTAGTATTATTGATTTCTTTAAATTCTCCTTGTTTTCTTTATATTCTCCAAATTAATATCCAGAATAACCAAATAAAGAAGCAGAGTTTCCCCTAGCTTTCGTAACTCCCAAACTTAAACCTGAGGGCTACTTTCTAGCACCAAAGTTGTCAACTTCCTTATAATTTCTCATATATTGTAGGAGCTCTGCTTGCAAGATGGTTCGTACTCTAGTTCAGCTAATGAGGACGCTGGACCAAATGCCGGAGGAGGTAAACATAACACTATAATCTACTGAAGAATTCATGTAAATGTGCGCATGAGTAAAATAATATTTCATTTGTATTCCAGAGGACTATTGTGATGAAGCTCCTGTACTATGATCATATCACGGTACGCTTAACATTCCATTCATCCATTTATTTTTTATTTCTTTTGTGTTGATTTACCTTTCTGACTTAGATATAATTGTCTGTCATAATCGTTGAATGCCCATGGCAGCATGAGTGCTTATCAGTGTTCAGAATTTCTGATTATACCCAACACTGAACTTTGTGCTAAAGGACTGAATCATTTCCTAGTCATACTCAAAGTCTATTTTGTGCGGAATTGTCATATATTCTAAGCAGCCTATTTACTGGAGAACAACTTTAAATTGTCAAACTTATAACTTCCGTGTACTTACATTATTAATTTATGCATGTTCCTAATACTTTATACTTAATTAGTTGTATTTGTTTCTTTGCTGTTAAAATCAATAAGTTTCAAACTTCTGTGGAATTGTAAAACTTCTGCTTTGAATTTGTAACTTCTCCGATTCATTTTGGGTACATTTACCGAAAATTTCTGTAAATGTTTTAGGATTCACAGAAAATCTGGCAAAAGTTTTAAGATTGACAGTTCACCTCTATCTTTAAATTCCTAATAGCTTTAATTTAATCTTCAACTCAGTTAAAAGAGTTGTATGCATGTATATAGGACTGTAAATGCCTGCAGCATATACAATCAAAAAAATTTTGAACTCATGTTTACTTCACAGAAATTAAAACTGAGGGGGAAGGGTTGTCAATTTTGAAATCTTAGGGGTATATTTTGTGAGTCCAACAAAAAGTCGTAATTTGTTTCGTAATTTACCAACATTTTTTGAGAAAACATTTGTAAGTTTTGACTTAACCGAAATGCTGAATTTTGTATTCCAAATATCTTAGAAACTGTTCAAGTATAATTTTCGCCCCATAAAATTTTACTTTCAGACATTACTGGCTGCAAGTTATCGTTATGCTAAGAATGGGCGAACCAGTTAAATAATGTCGCTGATACCAGATTTTGCAATTTGGCAAGGTGGTTTTATTATGGAGAACAGGTTTAGCCGTTTAGGTTAAGGATTGCTCTGAATAAAGATTGAGTGTTTTTTCAATGATGCTTGTTGGGAAGGGGAACTGTTTTTGATACACTGGGAGAAGAGGAGGGTTTTCAATGAGAGGCCCAGGTTTTTAATTCCAGTAATGCATGAAACTGCACCTGTTTCCAACATTAAAAAATTGAAGTGCTTGTCATAATGCTAAATCTCTATGAACTGGAGATATTTAGTCAACTACATGAACCGGAGGATCTTGCATATGAAGGCAAGAGACCAGTCACTTATAAGGGGACCGTGAGGAGAGGATCTGCCACTGAGGAGCAACCATAGTTATCTGGATCTAGGAAGAGTCTAGGAGCAGTTCAAAGGTAGCATGAACCGACTTAGAATTTATTGTCATCATGGGTATGACTACTTTTTAGACCCTTCCGTCATGTCTTATGCTGTCAAACCTAGTTCCAGTTTTTCAACTCTAAAGAGGCAATATGGTTGGACACTTCCAAAAAACACACCAACTACTCAGCGATGCCATACTGACTTTGACAAGATATTGCAGCCAGGGGACTATGAACCCCCATTCTTCAGAGGCTGTTCTGAAAGTGAAGCTCCTAGTAACTGGACTAAGAATCCTTTAAAGATGGAAGTTGGGAATGTCAACAGCAAGCACTTTGTGTTAGCTCTGAAGGTACTAGGAGAAAAATAGAATGCAGATATTTAAATTTTCTTTTATGTGAATTTATTTTCATAATGTAACTGTTATGGTGTGCAGGTCAAGAGTGTCCTTGATCCATGTGAGGATGAAAATGGTGGTGTCCCTGAAGATGAGGTGAGTTTGGGAGCTGATTCAGTACAAGAGGATGATTCTTCGTCTTCTGACGGCGAGGTAAAATCTATTCACCCTTTGAGCGAAGTGACAATGAAAGGTCAAATTCTTATTATTTTTGATAGCTATGTAGTGATGCATGATGCAATTCACCTTGTTGTCCTTCCTTACTGCATGATCCTTGTCTAGAATATTGGGTCATGTAATAAGAATTAGAGTATGATATTACCTTTTTCTTTTATGCCCACATAAGCAGTTATTAGCTAATTACATTCTTTCTTAGTCAACAAACCCCTTGTATTTATATAATTTTTCTATCTTGTGGTATCTGAGAATATATTTTACTGTATTTCAGATCCGTCCATCCTTTGCAGACCAATTTGTTGTGGCTCCAATCGGTAAACCTCTTTTTGGCTTTTTGACTACATTTTCATCTTCTCTTTTTGCTCAAACATCTTTGGATTTTCTTTTTTCAGCTGGTGAAAAGCGCTCTACTGAAGATAATGCCATGGCTTCTGATGGTTAGTGCTGTTTATAAAGTTATAATAAGCAAACATTAAGCACTGCTATTGAAATTCAGTTGCTTTTGTCATGACTCATGATTTACTTCTGAGCTTTCAAGGATCCTTGTTTTGTATTACAATGCAAATGTGTTTTCCTCTGAAAATTATTTGCTTGATTATTTGAAATGTTTTTTCTATATGGTCCCAAAGTTTGGCTAGTTATTGTCAGTATTAGGACTGTAAACTTCCAGGAGTCCTCATATCTGTGCAACATAATGGTTTAGTATCTGTTCAACAGCCATTCTTCTTCACTTCATCTATAACTTCTGTTGCTTGAAAAGGTACACTTTAACATTTTCCATGCAAAAGCGACAGAACATGATAAAGTACTTTATTTTCCTTGTGGTTTTCACACTCCCTGAGTTCCTAATTTGATGAACAGAAAAATAAAGATCCCTTGCTCATGAGTATCATTTCAAATTGTTTTCACTATGATATATTGTTACTGTCACTCATTTACTCATTTAATCAAAGAAATGGCAACCTTCCGGATGAGTATATTATACTGATTTCTTTTCCCTTTGTGTGCCATCATCGGTAAGTTGAAAAAGCATCGCTGTACTTATTCTGCTCCTTAAAAAAAATACCTTTAATATTCAATAGTTCTTTACTGTTTCAGATGATACTCAAGATGAAGCACATGAGGAAGAACTAACATCACGAGTGAAGGAATGGATCAAATCCAGGCACGTCAACACTGTTGACCTAGCTGATGTTCTCTCAAATTTCCCAGATATATCAGTGGTAATTACATCTTTTTGAGTTCAGTTTCTACATCTTGCAGTAATGTTAGTCTCAGTTGTCAGGGTTAATTTTAAGTTATTTAGGTTGTTAGCAAAAAGTGGGATATTAAGATTAATAATACATACAATATTACATGGTATGCTATATCTTAATTGCAGTGTTATAGTCTAATTCTTTTCTCTTTGGAACTGATTTTGCAGGCATTAACCGAAGGTAATTGTGGAGACACAACCCTCTGAAAATCGGTTCACTTGTAAGCTAAACAGAAATGTTACATTATTCCATATTTTCTTTATTGGGATATTTTCAGGTATCATGGGGAGACTGCTAAAAGAGGGAGTATTATCCAAAGTAGGGAAAGATAGTTACACCATAAACAAGGAAAAGGTTACCACTCACCAGAAATAATAGTTTCATCTCTGTACTTTTTTTTTTATTTATATCTCTCTCTTCTCTATTATTAAAAGACTAACTTTCACGAAAGCAACCCTCAGGTCTGTGATGTGAAGCAAGAGGTTGAAATGCAAGATGTCAGGCAAACTGAGAAAATTAACAAAAGTCCTGATATTGATTTCATGTACACGAAGGTAAGCTATTATTCTTATTTTATTTGGCATGCAATGTTTCAAATAAAGCAGCACTATTGACTATGGAGCCTTCTCCTTATTATTATTATTATTATTTTAAAAATTACTTTTGCCTTCTGTTCAGGCTCTGTATTATGCTCTTC
Organism: Asparagus setaceus; assembly: GCA_012295165.1. NCBI lineage: Eukaryota > Viridiplantae > Streptophyta > Magnoliopsida > Asparagales > Asparagaceae > Asparagus > Asparagus setaceus. The sequence continues at coordinate 25,627,841 of CM022701.1, forward strand.
CGATGGATTATGTGACAGTAGCAAAGCTTCAGAATAAGCTAGATGGAGAGGCTAAACAGAATACTGTTCGAAAATTGATCGACAAGATGGCGCAGGATGGATACTTGAAAAGCTCAGGCAACAAGAGATTGGGTATTCATCCTAACTATGAAGCCTCATTTTAGGAGATCATAACTTTATATTTAGATCACTAATCAATACCTGCTAGTAGAATTATTTCACAAAGTTAATATATTTAAGCATCATACTTTCTTTAGCTACAATAGACCAATATTGTGAGGCATAGGTAGCCTTGACCTAACCCCCTGAGAGTTAAAAGTTAACATCCTTTATTTGCCCATTTCTTGTAAGATTACTTAAGTTTCATGCAATTTATTCTTACTGTTTCTTTGTATAACAGTTCTAGAAGTTGGTAAGAGTTAAAACAATATTTCCAATTAGTCTTGAATCTTGATTTATCTATTGTTAATGTTCTTTGCTTTAAATGAATATTCATCACATTTTCCTGAAATTAGAAATCACTTGATATAGAAATCGAGTGATCACACGGTCATTTCGATCTACTGATTGTGGGAATATACAAATTGTTTCAGAAAAATATATCATTAGGGATCTAAGGCACCTTAATATCTATGAGTAACCTTGATTTACTGCAGGTAGGCGTGTTGTTCACTCTGAATCCACCAACAAAAAGCTCATTGAAGTCAAAAAGATTATAGAGGGCCAACCTATGGTGAATTCACTACCATCTTATACTCTTTACCTCACTACATGGCTGAGATTGTTTTTAAGTATGATAAAGCATTAAATCTCTCATTGATATCCTTCATTCATCCACTTCAAGCAGGAAATAGATACCAAAGGGCAACCTTTTGATTTCATCCCTGCAGATTTCCCTCCCAGGGGTAACCAGAACAATTCACAGCCCTTTAGAATTCATGCGTGTTTAATATTTCACTGTGATTCTAAGCCCTTTCATACTACCAGATCACAATGTTAACGGGTCTACATGTGGCGGCCTCCACTCAATTGGATCTGACATGACACGCACCCGAGGGCGCTCAGAAGCTTATCAGAACGGATCCATTCAAAACGGGCAATCAGCTCATCATACTCCAACTAGCAAGGCAGCGGTCAGGATCCGATAAAACTCTCTCACTGTGTTGCATTACTTCAGCTTAATACCGTCACATGAATTGCTAAAACCTGCAACTCCTGCAGCCTATTGCTTCCATTGAGAGCGGAGTAGTTGGAAAAGATGGCAGAGAGAGGGTCTTGAATGGGGGTGATGATTCCAACTCTACACAAGACAAGCGCTCGCGAAAATCTAGCATGGTATGTTGCTGAAGTGTACTCATTGCTCTTGCTCTTCGTCGGAGGCTGAATGCAGAATTTTTTATTGGCAGGTTAAAGAGCCAATTCTACAGTATGTTAAGCGCCAGAAATCTCAGGCTTAGGGGGAGGTGGGTACGCTTACTTGCAGAGCAACGGTTCTACAGAAATGGGCTTAAGGAATATATATTGTTTTGCTTGTTCATACAATGAATAGATAGATCTCTGCTACAGAGAGTGCAGTGTAAATTGAGACCTTCTTCTCTTCTATGCCACGGGTTTTATGATGATCAAGGAAATGCATACATATTAGTCCATGTATTTTGCTAACAGAGAGTGCAGTGTAAATTGAGAGCTTCTTCTCTTCTTTGTCACGGGTTTTATGATGATCAAGGAAATACGTACATATATAGTATTAATCCATGTATTTTGCTATGATATTCTGTTCATGTTCATCTTTATCTGATTTCTGTTCGGGATGGCTAAATTCTATCATCAGTTGATAAAAGGTTCTAGAAGAGTTTCTAAAACCAATGGGGAGCTGATCTTAAGTTGTTCGCAAAGCTTGATCAATTTAGTATGTAGTTATAAAAAGGCAGTAGTATAGTACAATTTAAAAAAAAATCCAACTTTGGCTACAACTTTCTTTTAATAATCATAGTTCCGATTATAATTTTTCACCGTAAAATAGAGCAGGTAGATAATTGTCAAAGATACAAATGGGCACTGGCCCACCAAAGTCTGCTGTTAAAACGCAAAGATAACACATGAAATAATTGAAGAAAAAGAAAAAAAAAGGGGAAAAAAAATGAGAGAAAAAAGAAAAGAACAGAAACATATGTTGATTATGACGAGTGGTCTATCTTCTGCAATCTCACTCCTTCAAGAACCATCCTGATCCTCGTCCCCTCGCATATACCCGCTCCCTGTCACGTGCGATCGGCAAAAAGGCAAGAAACATGGCCTGTTCCATCTCCGCCCCCTCGGACCTCTCCTTCCGCCGCTCCGTTGTCGAGCTCCGCCCCGCCGCCCTCCTCTCACCCCCTTCGCACGTGCCACTCCGCCGCACCCTCGCCCCTCCCACGTGCGCCCTCAAGCGCAGCCCTAAGCGCTTGAAGTACGCCTCCCAGCGCAAGTTTCGCAAGGTCAACACTCTTACCACCTCGTCGTTTAATTTGATTTGATAATCTTTTTTTATACAATTATTTGATGAAATAAAATAAAATAAAATAAATAAATAATAATGAAGGATGTAGATAGCATGCTGTACGTGGAGATGGATCCTTTGGGAGAAGACACTTGGAAGCTGGAGCCAGTGATCGAGCTCATCAGAGACGGCGGAGTCGGCGTTATCCCCACCGACACTGTGTATGGTCTTTCTTCTCAACATTGCCTCATTTAAATTGAATGAAAGCAAAATATCAAACAACTTCATGAGGGAAGTTTTAGTAACTCAAAATTATATACCTTTCCTTCTAATTTTGAGAAATCTAGACTGAATTTTGAAGCGAAACCTTTTAAGCTGGATTCTAATACAATTTTGATGATGAACTTATTCTAACTACGGTGATATTCTGGACCTCCTCTTAGAAAGGTGCTATATTCGATTAGGGCTTTACTTCATTTGGAACTAGTACTCCGGTGAACACGGTGCGTGCATGAAACAGAATGTGGTGGGAATGTTGTAATCAAATTGTCAAGAGAACGAGTATATATGATTTCGAGTGTTCATTGATTTTTTTGGATTTAGTGGCATTTCTGTAAATTTTTCCCAAGTGTGAGGACATTCCCTTTGATTTTGTCAAGCGTGAGGGCATTTTTGTTGATTTTGTTTATATGAGGGGAATTTACAATTAATATTTTCAACTGTAAGGAAATTTTCAGAATTCTAAAAATGTGGCTCACGATGACCAAAAGAGAGACTTTCGTTAATATATAGTATAGATTTTTTATATACCGTAGAAGTTTTAATTATCAAAGGTGAATGACTATAGTCCTTAAACTCCTTATCATACAGGTACGCTATTGTGTGTGATCTGAGAAACAATTCATCCATTGAACGGCTACGCATGTAACCTCCTCTCTCTTTCTCTGTTGTCCAGTTATACCTAAATACCTCTGTGTATTAAGGCTTCCAATATAATTCTCTTAACCTCTTCTTTTTTCCACTGTGCATATGCAGAATCAAGGATATTGATCATTCAAAGGCGAGAGATGCTACTATATTAAATTATATGCGATAGTTCATGTGGTCTTTTACAAGTTTTAATTGATCAATAGCGATGTTTATGCAGCCTCTCAGCATTTTATGTCGCTCTTTGCACGATATAGATACCTATACAACGGGATTTCCACGGGGGAATGCCCAAGGTCAAACAGATATCTTTCGAGCTGTTAAGCATTGTTTGCCTGGGCCTGTAAGAATTCTTGTAGATTATTGGAAAAATTTCATGCTTCCAATTGTGAATGATATTTCACATAACTTTTGTTTGACAGTATACTTTTATTCTTCCGGCAAGCAAACAACTTCCCAAGCAGTGTAGACGATATGGGGCAACAGCTAGTGCTTCTAGAAAGCATGTTGGTGTTAGAATGCCAGATGATCCTGTCTGTCAAGCCATTCTAAGAAACTTGGATGCACCTTTGATATCCACAAGGTCAAAATTGTTAACTTAGAAGAAATGTGTGCTTTTGTTGATTAGATAGGTTTTCACTTCGTTTGCTAACTATTTAATAAGACTACTTGCATACTGAGTGTATGTATATCTTTCCTCAGTGTAAAGTGGCCTGCAGAAGATCAGTGGATTCTAGACCCTGTGATCATTGCAGATATTTATGAGCCAGAGGTATGGATCACCATGTTTAAGACATTTTGGGTTTTTGGTGAGTATTATGTTTTGAGATAGTTCTCACTCTCACACTTTCAAGTGTTAGTTTCACCTAAAGTGCATAAAGGTGCTTCACATTCACACTTTTATTCTCTCTTTCATCTAAACAAACACCCCAGAAGAGTCTTAGAGGAGTCGGAAAACACATGTTACATGTATTAACTAGGGATATATTTTAAATGAACATATACTTAAAACATCTTATAATGTCACCTCAAAGAGATAAATAGCATGCTAATTATAATAGTGATTCTTCTGACCTTCGAAATGGCAATCTTATATGCAACGGGATTATTGTACCCTTATCATGGAGTTTCTCCGTGTTACTGGAGTGATTGGTAGATAGCCGTCACTCGTAAAGCTATGCGGTGATTCAACCTGCCGCTTTGTAAATTGCATTGAGTAGATTATCTCTCTTTACAATATTAATTTCTGAAAGGCAAGTTGGATTGCAGCTATTTGTCGTACTAGGCTTGGTAATGCACGATCATCAGTATAAGTTCTTATAACCAGGGAGCAGGCTGGTCCTTGACAGTCTTTTAGCACTAAAAGACATTATTGATTCCTTGGGGAACTTCCTTTGCAAATGGCCTCTTTCTGCAGTATTTCTGTTGAATCGGTTCTTAACAAGTATAGAGGGGGATTAAAGAAAAATTGCATTTAGTGAAAGAACAAGCTTTGCTGTAATACCTATGCGTGATTTTCCCCCTTTATTTCAATATATTATCTGAAATTTGTCACTTTTGCTGCGGGTAGATGGATTTTGGATCAGGAGATTTAATTAAAAATGGACGAGGAAGGAGATGGCTATATGGATCGGTACCTCTTTGTTACCTGATCTCTGCCCAGAACTTCCTTATTTAATGGAAAGGGTCATAAGACCATATGTAGGATGTATCTTGATAGTTGCCTGTTGTTTACAAGTCCAGAGCTTCAAACTGCCATGAAAAAGAACTATCTTGATATTAGCAGTTATTATGACTCTTTTTCTACGATGCACAGGAATTTATTCTAGATTTGTATCCTTTTGTCCAGATATTAGCAGTTATTATGACTCTTTTTCTACAATACAAGTATTGCACAGGGTTGAAGTCTTTCATCTGATTAGAGCTACTATCTGTAATAATAGAAAGTTCGGACATTTTGCATGTTGACAGGTTGTTTTGTTCAGGTCTAGAAAGGCAACCATGGATAAGCCCTTTACTTTATGAGGCACACCATATGCCTCAACACTTAAGATCTACTCCATTCAATTCCTAGGGAGTTAGAATAAATTATTTTGACACACCTTGAGCTCTCTACTTGTAAATTTTTCAACTCGTATCAAATCAATATAATCCTGAAAGTTAAAAGAGAATTGTCAGTGAACAGGATAATGCTAAGTACTAAATGGGATAATGCTAAGTACTAATGATGCTGACTTGGGTTGTACAGAACTGAGAGACACAATACCTGATAGCCATATATAAGGGCACAAGAAATACTGTAGAGATGAATCACAGACAAAGAATAATGAATGACCCAAGTCTATGTCCCCTTGCCCGAAAATAACCAGCTAATAACTTCAACATTATATGTGTAGAGTTTGTGATGACAGTTAGAAATTCTTTTATTCATTTGCATTGTTGGGGATGAAGTCATACTAGATCTTATTTGATAATACCACATTTTGACTAGGAAATACTTAAAATTTATTCTAGATTTAACTAGGTCTGTTTGTAATAGGATCTATATTGATTTGTACCTTGGTTCTGTTTTATGATATTCAATCTTGAAAGCTACATGTTTCTTCTACTAATGGCTAAATATTAGAAAACCCCCTTAACTTTGGATGATTATCAGATAATACCCCATAACTTTCAAAATATCAGAAGAACCCCTTAAGTTTAGGGGTTATCAGAACCCTTCCCCCAAAAAAAAAGACATTTTTCCAGTGAAAATTGCTGTTCACACTTTTAGGGGGGTTTTATGATAACCCCTAAACTGAAGGGGGTTTACTGTTATTTTGAAAGATATGGGAGGTTATCTGATAATCGTCCAGAGTTAGAGAAAGGGGGGAAGGTTGTTTTGTGTGTGTGGGGGGGGAGGGTTGTGGTTCTGATATTAAGCCTCTATTAACTGTCAGAGAGTTTGAAGATATGAATATATGATGTTCTTTCTCTAATTTATTTCAGGGTCTAGATTTTATTGTTGATGCTGGTACTAGAATAGCTGATCCATCCACTGTAGTTGATATGACAGGAAGTGTGCCAACAATCATTCGTCAGGGGAAGGTACGCATACACATTGATCCATCACCTGGTCCAAACTATTTATCTGTATGCTGGGTATCATGTCAGCAATTTGGCTCTATAACAAATGGTATAGGCCACATTTATCAATTCGCCCTATTAGTCTGTACCCCTGCAAATAGAAGATCAGGTGCTGGAGGTTTAACAAAAAAGGTCTTAAGTAAAAAGGTGCAGGATGGCCCTTCCTACTTCAGAAATCACAGCCAGTTTATTAATCTATATCTAAAATTCTTATAACCAAAGAAATTGGTTGATCTATAATTATTTGGCTGATATTTTGCTGAAGGAATAGCATGATTTTCATAGAAAATTTTACCATTTTACATCTTTTTCCTTATGGAGGGTAATTTTATGGTTGTCCTACCTCTCAAACAATCGTCAACTGTTATGTGGTAATGCTCTCTCTTGCTCATATTTTCTTAGCTAGGATCTCGGTATCGGTACCAACCTATAGAAGGTTAATGTTAGGTCAAGAGTCAGTTGTAAAGCTAATCACTTTTGTGGAGCATTGATTGACATTGAGTTGCATTAAATTGTTGAAACTATTTTAATGGAATAACATGGATGATGTTGCCCGTGTTATTCCTGATGTTGACTACTTAAGTTCAGCTTCATCACTCATTCAAATGCATTAAGTTAACGTGTCCAGCAGGTCTTGATGCTTCAGATAAATTTTATCAGCTTAAGTTGCATGGTTAAGATAGTTTCAAATGTGCAATCCATAAGTACTTGAAAAATCAATTTGAATTGCATTTCGTATTAGTTACTGGCGTTTGGATCTACAGCATGGTAGTACTGTAGCCACAGAAAAATCGCAGATCGTTCAACTGGTTGAGAAGCCAGTAATTTACTACATATTGAAAGATGTTAAACATTATGCTTGCAGTTTTTCATTGTTCTGTAATTCCGTTTGATTTAAGCAGCAGGTCACCTAGTGACACTCTTGTTACTTCCAGGTTCAAGGCATTCTGAAGTATTGCTTTTGGTTGAAAATTTTGGTTCCAATTGCTCTTTGCGCTTTTGTTCTATGCTAAGTCCATTTGTAAGATCTATATGAGCGGCAACTTAATAAATTTCTCATCCGCCCCATAAACAAAATTTCCTTGGTTGAAAGTTTTTAAATTTTCATGGTATCCTTTCACCAATTTATCCAAAGCGTTTGGTTTCATTCATTTATGTGCTACTTATTTTTGACATGAAAATTGATCATGAAACCCCTTAGGCTTCCTATTCCTTCTGGCAATCATACAACCTAAGCTAAAAGCTGCAACAGCTTTGTACCCGTCCTTGCTAGATTTGAATATTCTATGTGCTGGATCACTTATAAGTATCGGTTGCACAGACTCAGCGTAGTCTCATTCTCACTTCCCAATGGGAATCGCCATTAATAACACTTATTGGCAAAGAATAAATCGTCAAGGTTCAACCTGAGTTAAGGGTATTAGTTTCTTTCTACATAACGAGTCCAAATCATGGTGAATGCATCGTAAGGGAGAAGGTGATTTAGAAATCAACTATCTTAAAGCAGTGTCTGTGACAGAATATTGCATTTATTTTGGTTTGTGATCATGGATAAATGAACTAAAGGCAACTCTATATGGTAACATTCCTTTTGGGCAGTAGATACCTAGGTTCCGCACAATCTTTGTGCATAATCTCTACAGGCTGCTACTGGAAGAATGCTGTAAATTTAACTAGCGAAATTTATCATCAAAGAACCTATGATGACATTACTATTAAATGCCAATTTGAGAGTGGCATACCCTGGTCAATTTCAAGTTAATTAAAAACAAAAACAAAACAAAAAGAGTTAACATTCTAGACTTAGAAATAAGTTCGCCTGCAGCATCAGTGATCATGATTGAAGAAGACAAGATATTGGGCAATGGTGTCATCTTTAAGGCATATTGTAAAATGAGTCACAATTCTGCTATAGATGAGGGAGGGGATCTGTTAATAGAGAGGTTGAGACGATTGAATGCTAGTATTAGTCTAGGACTTTTCTATTGAAGATGCCTCTGATAAAGCTTGACAAGAGCTCCGGCTTTCCCACTGACTTGACTTTTATTCTTTCTTTTGAAAATGCTCTTCAGGGGCCTAAGCTGGACTGGATGGCATTAAAAGACGAAGAATCTGTTTCGCAAGAGGAATTACCTCTTGTTTTGGCAGTATGAAGGCATCCCCCTTGAAAAAATCTCAGATAAAAGATGCATGTAAATATGGTCATCGACAAAGGAAATTTCTGGTAGCAGTTCTTAAGTTGAACTCCTATAGAGGTCTCTTCTTCATCCACAAGTTCTTAGGATCTGATCTGAAAATGCACAATGGTATACATATCTTGATTTTTTGTTGTAGATTCCCGTGTATATTTCTGTACATGTACTGGTATATTGGCAAATGGTGGTTATTTCAATTTTCGATCTCGTTTCTGTGAGTGTTATTGCCATTTCTGAAATTTGATGATTGATTGAGCATGTTCCAAATTCACTCATATGAGGCCCAGGATGATGATGAATTAAATGTCTCAATAAAGATGCTCTGTTGAATCTCTAGTGAAATTTAGCTGTTGGTTGTGGAAAGCAACATTTGCATGTTAGTTGTGGTGTCTGATTTGTCATATTGAAGCTTTGTATTGTGCAAAGATGGAACTGAATTTTCTTTAGAAGTTCTTTTTGTCTTTGAGTATTTTATTTATTTATTTACTCTAATTTGGTAACAGTTACAGACTTACAGCTGCACGCGTTCTTCTTCTTCTTCTCCCCTTTATTTTTATTTTTATTTTTATTTTTACGCACTTGCGTGTGTGTTTTCACTGGTGACCATCCTCACTTTTGTTTTTCTTTGACCTTTTGTTTTTGTGAGAGTGAAAACTATGTGACATTTTCTTAGCTTCTTTTTTGTCGGTTTCGACCTTTTCCCAAAAAAGATTTTGTTGCGACACTACTGGCGCTACTACAGTGGTGGTACATTTAAATCAATATAATTTCTCAACATTATTTGTTAAACTAGTGCAAATATTTCTTAATCTTATTTTAGCAAAGTGATTCCTTCGCCATCCAAATTAGAATCTTATGATAGGACGCTATTTGCGTATCCAAGAAGAGAACTAGAGATGAAGCAGTGATGTGCGTTACAAATTCACCAAGGGGGTGTTAATCAATCAGAACTTTTCAAGTACAATTGTAATAATTATTCAAGTGGGATAATTTTATACAAGTGGGATATTTTAATAGAACAATCTTTGGATAATTTTTACAAGTGGAATATTTTGGTAAAATGATGTGGGATAATTTGGAGTAATTAGAAAGTATATAATTATATATTTTGATAATATGGCCTTAATTTATATATTTTTGAAGCTTGTGAATATAAATTGATAATTATATAAAGCAATATTAATAAATCTTATCAAAGAGTAACTATTACTTAAACTATATATAACCTTATTGTTAATACTTATTACTATCAATAATCATGTAAACTAGCCTAGTAATAATCATGAAGTAGTTCATCAAAAATAATAACAGTGAATTATAAATTAATAGTGCAACATACTTGATCATCACAAATACTATAATAATCATGAAGTATAAAACAATTTTAATCATATATAATCATGTATTCGTCTAAGTTCCTAATTTCCTAAATCAATCTCAATTTTTGATCTCTTGCTATTAATCTTTCATCTCCACTCTTTTCTCAATCATACTAATTAAATTTAATGCACTTCTTCCCATCATTTTTTTAATTTTTAAAATTTTTTATTATTTTTATTTATTTATGCATTACTTATTTATTAAAACTTCTCACAAAATATTGTTGATTCTAGGTAAATATCTATTAATCGGTGAGATTTATGTGTATCTCAAAACGTTACTTATCCCTTTTTTAATATCAACCGTTAATTTTAAATTTTCCTATCGCATTGCAAGTGCTATTTGCATACATTTATAATGTATACTAATGCATAATGTATTAGCAACATTCATTTTATTGGACTCAACTATTAATAATTTTTCAACAATGCAAAAGTTCTAGTTTGTTCTCTTTAGTTCTAGGTTGAAAAGTGGAATAATTTGGGGAGAGGAACTCATATTTTTCTATATATGTTGAACAATTATTGGGATAATTTTAAAAATTATCTCAGTTCTAGTTCTTCTAGAATTCTACTTGACTAACACCTTAAAACTTTATCTCAATTCTAGTTTTTATTGACTAACACTATAAAAATTTATCCTCTGAATTATCCCAGTTCTAATTTTAGGTTCTAGTTGACTAACCCCCTTCAAGAAAATAGCAATAGTTCCTTCTGTTCACAAACAGTGAAAACAATCACAAGGATAAGAATGAACCTTGCAGGATGAATTAACTAATTTAATTATTGAGACTAACAAATAGATAACCAGATTACCTTTTCTTCTTAAACTCTCTTTACTAAAAACAAACTTGGGCGAAATACTTTTTAAAAAAAAAGGCTAAGTAGCATTTAAACAACTTATAGTTTCACTCACTTTGCACTTATATACCCTAATTTTTCATAGCATATATATATACCCTAGGTTGTTTAAATTGGCACTTTGCTACACTCGTGCAAAATTTTTCACAATCTGTGGAGCCGAGGGGTAGCAAAGTGTTAATTTTAAATAATTTAGAGTATACACATGCTGCAAAAACAAGTAATGATATATAAGTGCAAAATGAGTGAAACTATAAGGATGTGTTTGTCTATTTTGTAAAATTGGTCTAGGACTGAATCTGGCCCAATTTTATGTTGTTTCTTGTTTGTCAAATTTTTAGACTAGACCTGACCCCATTTTTAAGTCCGAATAATTGTTAAAAGCTAGTTTTCATTTGGACCAAGAGGGTTGGTCCAGATAATCGGTTTAAAACTGGCCAAGGCGGTTACGGCCAGTTTTGTCAATTACTAAACTGGCCTAAGGTAGTTAAGTGCTAATCAGCCATTTAAAAAAAAACTTGGCCAACTGAGCGCTTCAAACTTACTCGAGTCTGTGATTCGGACTCGTGCAGCATCATCTCCACTCAAATTCGGGGCTGGCTCATGGACTGGGCCTGTCTTGGGACCACAATAACAGCCCAATTAATGTCATTTAGACCCACTAAAAAACAGCGCCCAGCCCATTAATCAGCGAATCTAGTAACGCTTCCTTTTCGTGCTGAAACAGTGAATCCAGGCACTCCGTCACACAGAGAGAGAGAGAGAGCGAGAGCAATGGAGGAAGAACTGAGATCGCTCCTCCAAGATCTTGAAACCCTCAAGCGATCTGTACCCAATGCCGATCAAAATGATTCCATCAACAAGGTTCACTTCTCAATTCATAGATCTCAGCCCTCCAATTCTGTCTTTTTTTAATTTTTTTTTTAATTTAACCTGATGCTTGTTTGGGATTTTTGTTTCAATTTGTAATTGAATTCTGCAGTTGCAACAAAGAGTAGATAAAATCATGAGCTTGTCGAAATCGGGGACCGCCCGGCGATCGAAAGTCAAGGTCTTTACATTGTATACAAACTTCAGATTGCCTTATAATTTTCCTTATTCCTAATGTTAATTGTGCATGATTAAGTGTTATGTTGGAGGGTGCAGGATATGAGTGCCGAGGTGGTGGATAGCAACCCCTATAGTAGACTAATGGCACTTCAACGAATGGGTATTGTGCAGAACTATGAAAGGATACGAGATTTCTCGGTCGCGATAGTAGTGTGTATTTGTCTCCCTCTTTCTTCATTCTTACTCACTTGCAGTTGCAGTACATACACTTCATTGGGGATTTTTTTTCTCTCTATGTATACAATTGTATAGTAGTATTTTTGCAGTTTTACTTGGTGGGTCAATGTACAATAATGGTCTAGCAACCACCTTCAGAATTTCCCAGAAAATTTTTGTGTCATGTTTAGACTGGAAAGCATTTAGTTTTGTGCAATTTTAGAACTAAAGGTCCTAGTCAGGTATAGTGTTTTGACAATCGCAAGTAGCACAGTGTGGGGTTTAGGTCAATATGCCAAGAAAATGCATCTTTTTCACTACAGGAAAAACCCCAGGCATGACATCTCAACTCGCCGGAGTTCGTTAACTTCTATGATTGGAGACGTTAGGTACTTTTAACTATTAAAGACTTTTTTTACGCATTAATTGCATATTTGATTATTTCTTTAGTGACATGAAAATTTTATGCACATCATGTACTATGATATGCTGTATCCCTGGGGTGCAATAGCTATTCATCTCATTTCATGGCGGACAAGATGTATTTTGAGCATTTGAGATACAATGCTCCTGATGGATTAGGCGGAGCATGATGGGAAGAAGTAATCTCTATGATGCGTGCCTGATTGTGGTCAAACGGGGAAACTGAAACTAATATTTTAGCCACCTATGGAATGATATTTCTCAAATATGAGCAGTTGTTTTTCATTCATATATTTGGACACATGCACACGCAAGCAAATTAGTATATCATTTTAAAGATTAATCTCTATGGATACACGCCATTGCAAGTGGTCTGTGAATTAGGACGCCAAGATTTATATTTTTCTAGAGATGAAATGTTATGTCTCTTAATATGAATGAGTCTTTGAGAATTGTATATGCAGGTACTTAAGTGTGCGTAGGTATATAATTTCAAGCTTCACATGCTTTTATATATTTAACTTGTCTGCTTTAGAAACTTTGTGCTAACAATTTTTAATTTTATTCTCATTCTATTGGCAATATAAAATTGGAAATATGACAATTCATGGTGGGCAAGGTTTTAAATCTGCTTTCTAGTATGCAGGCATAGACATAGGGGCGGAGGTACCTTAAAGAGCGTGGTGTCAAGTGACACCACCCTCTAGCAAAAGTTCCTTGGGTACATAGTAGCTTTTGATTCATTAGTGCATCCATTATCAAAATAAATAATGGATAGTGACACATTTATTATTTAGATAGCCCAAACCCAAACCCTTAAATGAGCCAAGCCTTAAATGGTCCAAAGGCTCCAAACCCTTAATCCCATTAATGTTAGCAACATAGTAATTTACATTGAAAAGGAAAAGGATGTACTTAGTCGTATTTCGAATGAGTCAATAATGCAACAGTTTCAAAACACGGTGACACGTAGGGATCAATTGTAATTTTACTTAGGTAAATATATCTCTTGCATCTCATTAAAGTTCCTGATATATTTTGAATATGAGAAAAATTAGTTATAGTCTCTATTTATATATATAGTGCACCAGTACTATGAATTCCTGGCTCCGCACTGCATAGACATGCACATATGATGCGTTGTCTGTTTCTAGTGTTTACTTGATGCTGTCATTGTTATAGGGAATTGGTGGGGTGGGCAGCGTTGCTGCAGAAATGCTTACGCGGTGTGGGATTGGTCGGCTCTTGTTGTATGATTATGACACAGTGGAGTTGGCGAACATGAATAGGCTTTTCTTTCGTCCAGACCAGGTAAGTTTATCTTTCATCACATAAGTTCTTCCTTCTTTGCTTTGTAAATGGTCAGCTTTCACATATTCTTTGTTCTTTAGATTTTCAATTTCACTTATTAATGTTAGAAATTATTCATTCCTATTTGCAATAGTTTCTTTCTTGATGGAATACTCTTAGTCACAAAATTGTTCCTTATTGTAGGCTGGCATGACCAAGACAGATGCTGCTGTTCAGACTCTTTCAGATATTAACCCTGATGTTGTACTAGAAGTAAGTGACTCTTTAGTATGTTGCTTATTGTGTAACATTTACTAACCACATTCCCAGCCATACTGTTTCCTAGATCTTAAAATGTCGATCATTACCTTTGATGTACTCCTACCTTTGATGTACCAGTGTCTATGTTTATCATTTTAGCTCATAGACTAAATCCAAACTGCAACTTTCTTGAATGAAAAATCCATGTGTTTCTTTACACTGATTGAATTGTTTTTACTTATTTTCAGTGTTAATCAAGTTAATAAAGAGAAGTTTAAAAGCACACATGTTGATTCTTTGAATATATCATCCATACATTGTCTAGTTAATCGATTTAGAACTGTGAAGGATGTAGATAGCCCTATTACTTATAGCCGTAGCAAACAACACTTATCCAATAATCAGGTATATACATATGTACTACGTACATATACTGGAGGCATGAGAACTTCATTTAGAAGAAAATAAATTCTCTGCCAACTTATTTCAGGCTTTTGTTTGGGTTTGGTCTTTTCTTTTTTTCCTTTTTTTTTGTGGTGGGGGGGGTGGGTGGGTGGGGTGTTCTCACTGTATTATCTACGACACATGCAGCTGGAGGACAATGAATTTAAAGGAGTATGCTAATTTGCACTTTACTACCCCAAAGTTTCACCCTTTTTAACTTTCCCTTCACTCAACACATAATGAAGCTAAAGAGAAAAATATATTAATTCCAAATTTCCTCCTATGAGTCTGGATTCTTAACCGCCTCACCCCAAAAAAAAAAAAAAAGAAAGCCCCAGGGAAGAAAACGCGCCCTCCTGCCCACTTATCACGACCACCACCGAACAGTCAATCACTAATTAAAGTATTCCTACTCTCCACAGGGGAAGTATCCTTTAGCGCACCGCCTCCTTTTTACTAGGGTAGATGTGGGGACAAAAATTGATTCTATAGTGATTGGAGTATGGGATCTTTTGGAGATTGGAAGGAGCCTAGTGGTTCAGGGAAAGAGTGGCATGGGACATGGCTAACTAATAATAGATGTATAGTAAAAATGCTAGCTGAAAGGTGCCTTCTTACATAGAAGTATAGAACTAGTGGTGTAGTTCTTTTTTGCATGTATTATCTTACTTTCAGGTTTCCACTGACAGTCTAGTAAGAAGTTTTAGTTTTTTTCATTTCTAAAGTGGGAAGCTAAATGGCTATCTACTCAACTAGCAGTTCTAGTTGGAGGATACTTTTTTCCTGGCTTCTAAAATTATGTGCATACCTGTCAGTATGAGCAAAAAAGAACTCAGTTTTCAATATCTAAGCTGTTACCATTATTATCTTCAGATTATTTAGATTCTACCAATGGCTTATGACACTCTGATTTGTTTATCTATAGCCACATTCATATACCTCCTTTATCAGACTGCTATAACTTAGAAGACTTCTGCTATATACTCTATTTATAGTGATATTGTTCAACAGCTTGTTTTGCAGTAAGCCACAATGTCTGACACCAGGTTTACTCGGATTTGTTTATACTTTATATGTGTATCTACCTTAATACCTCCTTTATCACACTGCTAGAAGAATTGTGATATATAATTTATTGTGGTGATATTGTTCAATAGCTTGCTTTACAATAAGTCAAGGTCTGACACCAGGTTTATGTGCAATTTAATGACCTTGATTTCTTGTCATCCAAATTGTAACTAAACTAGAAGAAGAACCGCATAGAGGGGTAACTTGAAATAGAATATGGCACAGGGAGGAGATTCTACAAAAACCTTGGGAGTTGGGGCGACATAAACAATTGAATTAGTTGAATGTAATCATCATATTTATAATCTGTTGATGGAGAGAAGCAGACATGGACTGTTAAATGTGCATGCAAATTGGAACATGGGAAACACAAAAGCATATTGTCTTATTACACATCAATGGTAGATACTAGATACTGAGCCTGAATCCCTGATTGTTCTGGCTCTTAGATTGCAACTGCGTGTTTATATTTATTTTGATCTTCACTAATCTTATAATTTTTCCATTAAGATTTCATTTAATATAACCATCTTATTCATTTCCTTTTCTTTCTCCAGAGCTATTCGTTGAACATCACGACCGTGAAAGGTTTTGAAATTTTTATAGAGAGTCTTAAACGAAATCAGAAGCAAGGTGCTAACACTGGAGTTGATCTTGTATTGAGTTGTGTTGATAATTATGAGGCTCGCATGGTCGTAAACCAGGTGATTACCCTTTCTGTCGGGTTGTCAAACAAACTTTGTATCTTCATAAGTTGCATGCCATTCACAGGATGTATCTTACAAGGTTGTTATTGTTCAGGCATGCAATGAGCTGAACCAGACATGGATGGAGTCTGGTACGAAAACCTGCCCATTTTATTTTTGACTCTTAATCAGTTTTACCTCTCTCTTCTTAAAATAATTTAGCAACCTTCTACATCATAAGCATTTGCCTACTAGGTGCAGTCTGGTTGTACTATGAGATTGCATGTAAACTGAGCTCAATAATGCAGGATGAGATCTTGCTTTACACTGTCTTTAAGTAGAAAACAAACTTGTTACAATATTACTGCTCCAAGGAATGTTGAAGTAAAGAGGGTTACTTCTCATATGATATGGCAATATCTTCTGACTGACTGATATCACAAATACACTCATTTCCATGTCTTAATCACACCAGTGAGCCAGGCATAACCTGAAAATAGATTTTATTATAATCTTCTGTAAAACTTTGAAGAACACTATTCAGTATGTTATTTTATTCAATAGAATATCCATGATGTAAACTGTACATTAAGTTGAAAGAAAATGGTGTATCAAAATTTGGCGAAGGTAATTGTATTAAAATTTGTGAGACCTACAAATATTAATTTCTGCTTGTGAAAGGTAGTATAATGTAGTTATTTTACCCACATGTTTAATCTTCAGAATCACCATTACTTTCATTTCTATGTTGATAGGTTTCTTTAACTGGAATTGTAATTTGGATTAAGATTCTAGTTTGATGACTTCTTGGAGTTCCAATTCGGCCAGTGGTCATCTCAATCTTATATTTTCATCTGATGCATCTTTGTTATGCTTTTATTTTGATTATTTACTTGAGATCTAAGGCACATGGAAATGGGCACGGGTACCGCTACGGGACTTGGCATATTTGCAAAATATAGGGTACGGGGACACAACTATATATATAATGAAATTAATAATTTACATGAGATCGTTATTATTTTCAAGTCGTGTATTATTAGAGTTGAAATTCCTATCACATTTTAAGGTTTTTTTAGAGAAAAATGCTTTGAGCCCCCAAAATCAAAAAGAAAATGTGTGCCATCCCTAAGACTAAGTCAATGTGCCCTTTAGCCCTTACATTGAGTTTTCAATGTGTTTAACCCCAAAAATGTGGTGCCATCTAAGTAATGGCCCACTTGCCTTTTTTCTCTCCATTATACCCCTAATTAATGCCACATGTGACTTTCTTGGCCTGGTGTCTCTCTCCCCATCATCATCCCCCTTTCTCTCTCTCCCCCTTTTCCCCTTTCCCTCTCCTTAAACTCAACCCTAAATGGCCAGTAACAACAATCTCTCTCTCTCTCTCTCTCTCCTCAAACTCAACCGCCGGTGACCATCACCACAAATGGCGTTGTTGCCATCAACAATCGACCCATCACAACACGATTATCCCCTCCCTTCCCTCTCTTGCTCTCTCTCCCCAAACTAAACCCCCCATGCTCATCACTGCAAATGGCATAGCTATTGCCGTTGACAACCGACCCACCACAACCATCCACGGGCTTCCCGACACGATCCTAACCAACATAATCTCCAATCATCAACGATATCTGCACCCCCCCTCGTCTCCCAAAAATGGTGCCAAATCGAGCATTCAACCTACACCTCCCTCTCCCACTACCTCCCGCTGGCATTTAACTATTAAACTTAGCAACTGACTCTTAAACTTAACAACTAAAAGTTAAATCTAACATATGACTCATAAGTTTAGCAATCAATCATTGAGTTTAATAACCGACAAAACAACATAAATAACCAATCCTTGAAAACAACGTATGATGTACTTCTACCTAACTCATAACTTTAACAACTAACTCATAAATTTAACAACTAATTCATAAGATTAACAACTAACTCATAATTCTAACAACTAACTTATATGATTAACAACTAACTCGGAAAATTCACAACTTAACTCATAATCTGGGAGATTTTCTGCAGATTTTGTTGGGTTATTTGCAATTTCTAAAACTTTTGGGGATTTTTGTAATTTTTGGGGGTTATTTGCAATTTTGAAACTTTCAAGGGATTATATGCAATTTCTAAAACTTTTAGTGGTTAGTTGTTAAGCTTAGTAGTTAGTTGTTTAGTTTAACATTTAGTTGTTAAGGTTAATAGTTAGTTATTAAGTTTAACGGTTAGTTGTTAAGATTAACAGTTAGTTGTTAAGTTCAACAGTTAGTTGTTAAGATTAATAGCTAGTCGTTATGTTTATCGTTGTAGATTAAGTTTATCGATTTCCGTTAATATTTTTTGTAAAATCTTCGCTATTTATGTTTAGCATTGATATTTAACGATATTTTATTTTGTTAAATGTTATCATGTAATATTCTCTGCAATATATGATGTAAATCTTTAACTTTAACAATTGACTCTTAAGCTTAACAAATAATATTTAAATCTAACATTTAAGTTATAAGTTTAACAACCAATCCTTAAATTTAACAATTGATAGACAATACTAACAACCAATATCTAAATCTAACAACGAACTATTAAGTTTAACGGACAATCCTTAAGTTTAACGATTAGCGGAGAATATTAACAACCAATATTTAAATCTAACAACTAATTGTTAGGTTTAACAACCAATCTTAAAATTTGACAATTAACTCATAACATTAACAATTATACTTTAACAACCAAGGCAAAATGTTTACCAATTATAGAAGTGATAAAAATATATACGAGAGCACATGTAAGTTTTTCAATGTTTCTATATAAAATTTTCTTTCTTTGAATAAAGGATTAAATCCAATAGCCATCAAAGTAACCCTAAGCATCCTCGGTCTCCATTACCTCATCTATTTCCAACCAATTTTTTATAAAATTTTTCTCATCCTAAAATAGAACCCTAAAAATTCTCCAATTTCAATCATAGAGGTCGTCTTCCAGGCCTTAATCCCCACAATTAAGGTTTTATCTTCATTTCCGTGGATGAGCTCGTTGCCACAGAGATCAGACCTCGAACTCAATCTCAGATTTGCCTTCATCTACCGTTGTATGGGGACGGCTCAATAGCTGGGGTTGAAAATTTTGACCCATGATGATGGCTATGGTGGGTTGAATTTAAGGAGAGAGAAAGGGGGAGAGAAGAAGAGGATGATTAGGAGGGGGAGATAAATAGATAGATAGATAGTCACCCGACGCCTAGAGCCTAGGCGCCTAGGCGAAAGCCTGGGGGGAGCTAGGCGTTTTCTTATTTTTTTAGTTTTTAATTATAATTACTGATAGTAAGTGTTATTGTTATAGAAAGTTTATGCACTGGACCGACACCTAGGCAGATTTTTTAAGTGGTGGTGGATGATGTTTTATTGAAGGTCGGGAGAGGTAGAGGAGGTGTTCATAGTTGGAGTTTGAAGGAGGTTGGAGGACGTGGAGGCTGCAATGGAGGAAACATGATCAGTGCCTAAAGGGTACAGTCCATATAGGCAGACCACGCTCCCTTAGGTACTCTCAAAATCTAGGTTGGCAGTCTAGGTACCGCCTATGCGCTAGGTAGATGGCCAAGGTACCGTCTAGGCCTAGGCGTAAGTCTAGACGGGCTAGGCGGAGGCTTTTTAAAACAGTGGGTATAATGAGAGAAAAAAGCAAGTGGAGCCATTGCTTAGGTGGCAGCACATTTTGGGGCTTAAACACATTGAAAACTCAATTTAAGGGCTAAAGAGCACATTGACTTAGTCTTGGGGGTGGCACACATTCCCTTTTTTATTTTAGGGGCTCAAAGCATTTTTCCCTTTTTTTATATTATTATGTGGATATAAATAGGAAGCTGATCTTTTTTTAACTAGACAAACAACCCTTTTAAATCATAGTTTTGAACTTGGGCATAGGCTGAAACAAACCTAAATCATGTCCAACGAGTTTCAAAAAATGGCTATGAAATGTGCCATTTTTTCTTATAGTGGTAGTTATATATTGCTATATCCAAAAAAATAAGCTTCTAGTCAATATTCTAATAAAATTGGCATTCCAATTTTGACAAGTTTTCTTCTAATTTAGACTGTAATTCTAATTTAATTGAGTCAGTTTTAAAAAGCGGCTGGCATGTGCCTAGGCCTAGGCGGTACTAAGGCCTGCCCATCTAAGTCTTGGGAGCGCCTAGGGGAGCATGAGCTGTTATGCGAACTTCAAAGCTTAGGTCTTCGTCTGATTTCCTTTGTTGCCGCCTCTACGTCCTCCAACCTCCCTAGCTTCCTCCACTGACTCCGAACACCTCCATCACCTCCAACCTTCAGCAAAAACTCCTCCACGTCCAGTTAAACAAAAAAAAGGAAAAAGAAATCCGCCTAGGCCCCATGTAGGCGCTAGGCACTAGGTCAGTGCCTAGCACTTTTTGTAACATTGAGCCTATATTATATACTTAAATAATTTATTTAAGGTAACCTCAAATCTATCTAATCAAAGTGCTATCTGTCCAACCTCCCTAGCTTCCTCCACCAACTCCGAACACATCTACCACCTCCTCCAACCTTCAGCAAAAACTACTCCAACTTCCAGTTAAACAAAAAAAGGAAAAAGAAATCCGTCTAGGTTCTGCTTAGGTGCTAGGCACTTGGTCGGCACCTAGCACTCTCTGAAACATTGAGCCTATATTATATATTTTTACTTAAATAATTTATTTAAGGTAACATCATATCTATCTGTTCAAAGTGCTATTTGTCAAAGACTCAAGATCTGATTATAGTAGTAACTAGATATACTTTTGGAAAAGTGATGAGAATTAAATATTTAGTGTAAGTTAATGAGGAGCTAATGGATTATAATTTTGGATTTTTAATATATGGTAGAATTATCTTTATGTAGAGTTTAATCTATGCCAGAGCAGTCTGAATAATATGGAAAGTTCCTTCCTCCCCCTCCATCTCTTACTATTGAAAGATCCTCTTTCTTTTCCCACTCCTTCCCCCTTGCCCCCTCCAGATTGCTATAGTTCTTTGAGATATTTTTATTATCTTATTCTAATATTTAGCTATTTCTTTCTCAAAATTATTGCGAAATTTGTACTCTAAGATGACTGGTTTTCTTGTAATTATAATCTCATTATTCATTTTCTATTGTTCTATATTGGAATTGTTTCATTTATAATTATTTTAGGGTAAATTTCACAACAACCTCCCCAACCCCCAACCAAAAAAAAAACAAAAAAACAAAAAACCTCACCCACCCACCGAAAACAAGAAAAATGAAGTAGAGAAGATGTGCTCCAGAGAAAACAAGGAAAGAACGGAATTGGGCAGATAATAAGTTCCTCCAATTGCAAGAGGCGTTTTTTGAGGGGGTTCGTGGGAAAAGTTAAAAAGTTTTTGAGGGGTTATTTGAGAGACTTTGGAGATTTTGGGATTTGTGGGAAAACTTTTGGGGGTTTAGTGGTAAAACAAAGTTCAGGGAGTTTCATTGGGAATAACGCCAACTTTTGTGGTTTTTTTTTGTGAAATTTACCCTTTATTTTATCCATGGAAGCCCTGTTAAATTGGATTCTAATTTGATATTTTTCTTTTCTTGGAGTCCTAGATGAGTCTCTTTTTATTTCTTTTTGGACTTCTTATTAGATTGATTTTCTCATTAATAATTTTCCTTTCTTGGTCTCCTAGATGAGTTTTTCTTTTAGTCTTGTTCTTGAAATCCTTATTTGTTTGAGATACTGATTTCACATATTTCCTTTCTTGTACTCCTAGATGAATTAAGATTCTAATATATTGGATTTCCTTTTATTGCACATGAAGCCTATTATTTTTAGTCTATTTTTCAGTATATCCCCAAGCATTAATTTCCCCTTAGTAGTCTGATTTCTATGTTGGGGTTGGGGGGGGGGAGTGGGGTTGGATACTGGTAAGATGATTTATGAGACAACTTTGTCAAAAGCATAGCATACTTGCTAGTATCTTTGTGGTGATTTGTGACTGTTGTACAAGGATGGACATGAGAACACGGTGTAGGCCTAAGTGAACATGTATGGAGGCTATTGGAAAGTATATTATTAGTTGTTAATCTAATCAAGGAGATAACCAACGACATATATGGACAAAAGAAAAGGATTCATGTAGCTAATCCCAAAAGTTTGGAATAATGCCTTTGATGATGAGTATGATGTTATCAGACACAGATGAATATACTTAATGTGGCTGTTCTACGCCAATTTTTGATTGGGGCATGTTTCCTACATAGTGTAGCAACTTAAAATTCTTAATATTTTAGATGGTACTCTTCTATTGTATAATTCTTTAGTTAAAGTTGGAACCTGGAAATATAATTCAAGAGTAATATAAAAAAGACTGCAGCCAGGTACTCTTCAGTCAAATACTGTTCCTATTAAAATGGATCCGCTGTGAAGCATGAGGGGAAAATTTAATTATGTTCTTGTACTTAATTCAAACTTTAGTTGTTTGAGCAGAAGCAAAGCATTCATTTGAATAAATTGTGCTGCAGGTGTATCTGAGGATGCTGTTTCTGGTCATATCCAATTGCTGATTCCTGGAGAAACAGCTTGTTTTGCATGTGCCCCTCCTCTGGTACGTGCATATAGAGATACCACATAGTGGTAAATGGCTTGCTGCAGTATTCTCTCTGCAACATTTTTTTAACTATCAATACCTTATTAAGCTTGATATATACTACTATATATTTTTCACATAATTTTTCGTGGACATTTTGTTGGAGGCAGTTAATTTATTCACGATATTTTATCCTTTTTTTCAGAAAATTATATTCATAGTAAAGAAATAGATAATATTGCTTTCTTTATGTTGGAAGTTTTCATGTAACTGATGGTTCCATGTATGTGTTGTCTTGCTAAGATAGGTAAGTTTGATTTTTGGGATTTCATGTTAAGCTTGACATAATTGAAGTGGTAGCAACTACATGCTAATCAATTTACAAAAAAATTTGTTTTTTTCCTTTCTTAAATTTAAGCCGTCATCTCCTATGCCGTACGTTTTTTTGTAACTTGAACTCTAGTCATCTTTGTATGTTTTATGTGGCAAGAACTACTACGTGCTAATCATTGTACCATTTCATCAAGAACTTGATCATTGTTCAGAACTGAGTATGGGTATATTTGTTAAGTTGATTATATGCATCCCTTTGTATTAACTATTAAGTATATCTTTCTCTAGCTTCTCTGGTAGAATGCATTCAAATTTCTAATTAACCAACCAAATTTTTTAAATGGAAATTCAAGCACAGGCTCAACCTGTTCGTTACTTTTATTGGTTTCTTTTAGCAATTCGTTTCCCAACCTGTAAATTTCTTTAGTGTTTTTATGCATATGTACTCATTTTGGGCACGTTTTGATCGATACTGATATGTAGTGGTCACATTGTATAGGATTTAAGCATGCCAATGCATTCCGGCAAAAACTGCACGATATCTCAATATTGGTAATACCATTCAGTAGTGGTTAACAATGACTAATATAGAAAAAAGACCTGAGGTTTGTAGTACTAAAAGATAATTCATGATTGCCTTGTTGTGAAAGACTAATTACGGAAACCAGTGGAAACTTTGTGAATAACTCAGACTTATTTCATATTCCGATAAGAGACTAGAATACCAAAGCAAACACAATTTCTGATATGATAGCAATAAAGGCAAACTGAAATCGCGACCAATAACCGAGATCTCAAACCTTGCATTTGGGTCATTGTTATCTCTCTCTAGATTTTGTGAAAGAAAATTTTTGTTAAGTTTCTAACTAATCAGCTAAATTAAGATTTCAAATGGACATCTAATTGTGCATGCATTCTGTTCTCCACTTCTATTGTGTACCTATGCTTTATTTATTCTAGTTGCAAGCATAAAATTTCAACTCAAATAACACATTTGTTCAGTTCCCATTTTTGTAAATGGTTTAGAGGTACCCCTTTTACCCCTACTACTTTCTGAATCTTATATTTTCTTGTTTTCTTTTCCTCCTTTTTTAACTTTTGGAGGGGGTGGGGAATGAGGCATGGGTTTCACATCTTTCTAGTCTCTTGTTTTGCCTGCATGTCTTGGCTCTTGCTGATATCAATTAATATGGCATCCTTTATTACTAGTAATTCCTCAATCCATGACAAGCTTTCCTTCAATCTTGTTTGTCACACACATAACAATCCTCTACCATGTAGTGCTACATATGCTTTCTCAAGTCCTCTACAATGCTGTCACTGGCCACTTCTCTTGTACTTAGCTAAACTGGTAATGGAAGTTTTTAGTTGAGCAATGCAAATAGTTGTAGAGTTGGAGACTAATGAATACAGTCCAAAGAAAGTTGGATGGAAAAATAAATAAGAATTTAACAAATTTTTAGATCCTTGCTTTCTTAAATAATTAAAAAAAAAAATCTATCAGAGGTTTCTATGTAGCCAGTTCTGCTAGGATGAAAATGAGATGACTAATTGATTCTAGAAGATGTGAATTAAGATTCCTCTCTGAGATTTCTATTAACATGGTCATTTTTTTTTCAAATTGTCATAATGTTTGTCTTTATCTTACACAAGTATCTATTCATGGTATAACTCTAATGTGTGCTCAATAATGAATGTATCTATTAGGGCTTTGAAATCCCCGCATCTATTTCCTCAAATGTAATCTTCAAGTTGCTCTGAAGTCCAAATTGGCTAAAAATTATTATAGCCAGCCATAGTTACATAGTATGCGGTACGTAGAGGGTCACAGTACGAATTCGGGTACGCAATTCGCCACTTAGAAAATTTGGATTCGTTAGGGGGTAGCTTGCTTCGGTACGCAAGTTCAGTTAGTGGTACGTTGTAAATTTTTTTAGGGTGCGCTTAAAGTTTTCCAAAGTATATAGTAGAAAACTAGAAAGCTAATTATGAATGTTAATTTTTTTTCATACAAAATACTTTAAGTACTTTTTGATGGAGTTTGTTTCTTTGTTCTGTTTTTTTTTCACAGAGCTCGTTTTGGGATCATGGTTTTGTTTTACATTTAATTAACATACATATTTAGTTACAGCAAAGTCATCGGCTCATACACTCTATTGTGTGTCGCCTTTCACTTAATTGCACACATTGCATTGTGTCTTGCGCACGTGCACTTAAAAAGACTTTGCATCTAGCATACTTGTTAGTGGTACGCCAATTTTTGGGAACCGGTTCGTGTATCGGAGGGAATCGGTTCGTAAATGTACCGGGAATCGGTTCGCAGAAACTGTATGACGGTTCGAGGGGGGGTCCGGGGAATCGCGCAATGATATAGCCAGCTATTAATTCTACATCATCTTTGCCTTAAGATTACAGATTTTACAGCTGAATAACTTGTTTTTGCATTTATTGATCCACACAATCACCCACTGGATGTATGGAAGTTGTGATGATATTCTATTTACAGGTTGTAGCATCTGGTGTAGATGAACGCACACTTAAGCGTGAGGGAGTATGCGCTGCATCTTTACCAACTACTATGGTGAGGAATGTCTCACTTTGTTTTACCATAAGGTGCCTTCTCTCCAGAGAGGCAGGTTATGAGTTTTGTTTCTGTTACGTCCTTTAATTTGCATTAGCAATTTACTTTATTAACGTTAGTTACTTTACGGTATGCACTAGGTTCTACAGGCTCTCACTTTATGCTACTTGTGCATGCTCCTCTTGGATGTTTTCTGATAGCTTTTTAGTGGTTAGCATATGATTTAATTATTATTTGACTGAAAGTGGCTTTTAACAAATAGTCTCGTATTTGATTATTTTGTAAATTTAGGAACCACATAAAACTATATTAATCTACAATATTTGTCGTAATGAAGAACTGAGTCTGTGTACTATGCAAAAATGGTCTTCTATACGCTGGACGTCTACTGTTACGGACCTTAAGTTGCCTGTTATCATTGAAGTGTTTATTTCATCAGACTTGATTTAACATTTGGTTATTGGTACTCTTTATACATTGTACTGTCATGAAAGATTAGGCATCAAATATTGACTTGCTCGTCTCATGCTATACGTTTGTTTTGTTCCTGATCTCTTTTGTTAAATAACCTCATGTGAACCATCTGTTTGTATATGTTTTATTAATTTTCTACCCAGCGATAGTGACTTTTAGCAAATTATATCTTCCAGGGCGTTGTTGCTGGTCTCCTAGTGCAGAACACACTTAAATACTTATTGAAGTTTGGACAAGTTTCTCCATATCTGGTATAAACCCTCCTTACC
The DNA here is from genome assembly GCA_012295165.1 of Asparagus setaceus. NCBI lineage: Eukaryota > Viridiplantae > Streptophyta > Magnoliopsida > Asparagales > Asparagaceae > Asparagus > Asparagus setaceus. The sequence goes on from CM022701.1 coordinate 25,654,481, forward strand.
CTTTAATATTCCACTTTCTGTTATCTTTAAATTACTAAACTATTTTGTTTTTGTATTGTACTAGTTCTGGTATTGTGAATGTGAAGCCATTTAGACATCATATATTCTTTTTGTTATGTACTGGCAATTTATCAGTTTTTTTTTTCTTCCAAATTTTAGAACATATATGTTCGGGTATAAGTATCCCCTCTTCCAGGGAAGTTACAGGGTGTTTGGGCATACTTTTACTGCACAGTGATTATTTTCATTTTTCAATTGGTCATTAAAATTTTGCTCAAATGCAGGGATACAACTCGCTAAAGGACTATTTTCCAACAATGGAGATGAGGCCAAACCCTCAATGTTCAAATTCAGCATGTCTTGAACGACAGGTTACATGAATCACATGCTTTGCTTCATGAATGACGCTTACATGTTTGAACCTGCATGCTTTTTGTTGTGCATTCCGTAACCTTGATGTCATGCAGAAGGAATATGCCCAAGCAAAGCCAGCTAGAGATGCCTTAGGAAAGGCAAAACTGGAAGCTGAAGCATCTTCAAGTAATGAAGGTCCGCTTCATGTTGATAATGAATGGAACATAAGGTAAATATCCCTGCCAGTTCTTTGTATCCTAGTTCCATTTCTCAGATTTCTATTGAGAATCATGCTTGGGTAATGAAAATTTGATTTTTTTCCTTCCCAGTTTAGTACTTTTAGGGTAAGTTTCAGAAAACTCCCATTAAGTTTGGCGTTTCTCAGATAATCCTCCTTAAGTTTTGGGGTTCTCAAAACCCCTCTTCAAATTTTATCATTTTGTCAACCCTAAGAGTGTTAACCACAGTTTGACATGGGTGGGTAAAATTATGCATCTTTTCAGTAAAAATTGTGGTTCACGCTTTCAGATTTTGTTCTTTTTTTTTTTGGGGGTGAGAGTTGAAGGGGACTTTCTCAGAACCCCAAAATTTTAAGGGGGTATGTGACATTTTGAAAGTTAAGGGGTTACCTGAAAAATGCCAAAACTTAAGGCAGGTTTTGTGAAATTTACCCTTCTTAGCAAACTAAGTGTGGATATCTTGAACTTTGGTCAATTTTAGCATCCAAGAAACATCTATTACTTTGCACTTGGTTTTTCTTTTTTTGGTGTGGGGTTGGGGGTGTTGTCTTTGTTTGTGTACAGGCAATAAGATCTACAGGATCGTTAGGCATAGACTGCTTTGAACTGTATGAATGGGAACCATCAGACTTTCTACACCCAAAAAAGCTTCTGAAAGTATATAATTTAGAGTGCATACTGTTTCAAGAATTGGAGAGAGTATATCTTGGGCTCAGAAGTTGCATGATTAATGATGATCTCTTTGTTATAATTGCCACCTGAGGTTTATTATGCTGAACTTAAATGAACTGTGTTTTAGATTTAGGGCAGTGGCTTCTGCCATTATAGTCACATTGCGCAGGGATGCTGAAATTGATTAGAACCCCAGAGAATTGCCATTATAACAGTTAAAATTGTTTCTCTATGTTGTCATCTTTGTTGCATGCCTTTAATTTGGGTATGAACTTATTTGTTTCTGCTGTTAATCATCTGGGTTTCCGGGAGACCATTCCCATCCTTGCTCATTGTGCTAGGAACCTGATATTTGATGTGAGAGAATTGAGAGGATGGCCTGAACTTTGGTTCATCAATGCTAGTAAAACACTATCAAATATAAGACTTTGGATTCATCTAATGGAGTGCGAAAAGGTCATCTTTCATGGAAACTCATTATGTTAAGACATGGAGAAGAGAGTTTACTATGCCAGAAACTGTGGGTTTTTGGAGTTTAGTTTTGTAAATAAGAACTAGGAGATCATTGGAGAAGGTGCTGTGTCCGAGTTTATGGAGTTTACATTTGTTATTGACAAGGAGTCTCATTTTCGATTTTATAAAGAAAGTTTCCTATGCAACTATTTTAGCTTGGAAGTTAAGTTTGATTGCTTAGAGAGCATGGCTTTGAATAGAGAGTATGGCTTCAGAAATTGAACCAATGGTTTAAGAGCTGTGAAGAACTAAGATTTCTTAAGATTTGCATCAGCTAGAGTCTTAGGAGAGGAGAATACAAACTATATACAAAGGAGCTTCCGACTTTCAATTTGAAGGAATGAGCTAGGCTGCTTTTGGTACTGACTATACTGTTCTGGTCTTCGTGACTGCATAATGACGTACTTGAAGATGGTTTGCCTGTCTTAGAGAATTTTGAACATGCTCAGAAGGTAAGCTTTGATAGTGGCCATGCTACATTGCAAATTCTTGTCGGTGATGGAGTTAAAATATAAAGAGCTTAGTAGAACTGGACCACTTAAATTTGGGAAGGGAATGATATAATTTTTGAAGATGATGATTGGTACTGTCAGCAGAATATAAATGGGCGATCTAATGTAACTGTTCCTAGGTAGCTTTCAGTTTTCGTTTCCCTAGCGTTGAACGCACTGTATTTTCTCCCTTTTGCTGCTTTTTCAATTGTAAAATCTTTCAAAATCCAGTTGTTTTTGTTTTTTTTTAAGGTAAACATACAGTTGCCTGCTTTATACATTTACCCAGATTTACGAGAAAAGTTATGTTAAATGCTCAGACTTAAATTGACTCTTGAATCTTTCTTGCTTTTTCCCTTCAATCCTTTCAGTGTTGTAGACATTGACAGTGAGAAGACATCTGCTGCAAGCAGAAGTTCCGATGCCCTTCCAGAAGGTCTCATGCATGAGCTTCCGAGCTCCGATAGACTTCAAGAATCACCATCAGTCCAGGAGACCATCACCATCAGTGATGATCTTGAGGATCTCCAACGGCAACTTGATGCCCTCAATGCAGCTTGACTTTACCCAAAGACTTAACATTCCCCTATATTTTGTATTCATTTCTGTAACTTGGCTGATCAATTATATCAACCAAATTTCCCCTCATAAAATTAAAGAATGAAGAGGGAAGTGGTAATACTTAATCAAACTAGCGAACCTTTCCCTTAGCGTAGGCTATGAAAAGAGGGACGGTGCATCTTGATATGGTTTTAATGTTGTTTGATAGAACACTAGAGGAATTCTGAAATGAGAGTGTGCGATTAGTTTGTTTTTGCCTTCATTCTGATAACTGATTCTGTTGCTTATATGATGAGATCAATGCATACAAACAGAACATGAGAAGGAGATGCTTGTTGGAGAAGTAATTTTTATTGTGGTTAATTTAATTGTGATACGTGGAGCATTTTATAGCTGGTGTTTATGTTACAAAGTCCTTTTTTGAATGAGCTTTCTTGAGCTGGCTATTCTTGTATTTTCATAAATTAATTATTCTACTGTACCTGTTATTGTGAAGTTTACTGATGTCCTCTTAACTATTTTCTTACTCCTTGGTGAATGTGGTGGATAGAAATATTTAACGGCTCAAACTGGTGAGAAAAAAGGGCTCATTCCAGGTGGCAGCAAAATCTGCTACCAATGCTAGGAGCAAAAGTAGTTGGTTTTTTTTTTCCTTTTCTTTATTTGGAAAAGAAGATTAGGTTTTTGTGGGTATGCATCGTTGTAAATTGTTGATTTTGAGTGGAAGTTCTGTATTTTTGGGGCTCATTTGGATCGGTTGAGGTTTAGGGATGGGGTTGTTGCGAGGATGAGAAGAATGAAGGGGAATATGTTTTGTTGAGAGGAGATTGTGAAGGTTTGAGACTGTCAGATGCGGTCAACAGGAGCATGACAGAAAAAGAGGCTAAAGTAGTGAAGGAGAGTTTGAGAAGAGTTGAGAAAGACCCATTGTCGGTTGGTGACACCGATGCGGGATTGGGTTAGAGTAGGTGGAGGAGGGGAAGGTGTATTTAAAATGAAATGTAGCGTACATGCAAAAAATCATCACTAAAAAGATTAAAGCAGGAGAGGGAGTGTTTTAGTAATTTTATCTTGTCGTGAGGTTTAAACTGAATGGCGTTAAAAATTGCTCTATATAGAATAGAATAAATCAACATTCCATCTTCCTTTCGCCTTTTCTTGTCATATACATACCTCCCATATTCCTTCTTTTCTTGTCATATACATATCTCCCATATTCCTTCTGCATATTCTTGTCATATGCCTTTTCTTGTCATATACATGTAGTTAGCTATCTCCCCAGTATTCCTTCTGCTTTTTCTTGTCATATACATGTAGTTAGCTACCTCCCCTCGACTTTAGTTTTCTCCAATTTCTCATTAGGAGGTTTGTTGGAGGCTTTCGAATGAGGAATATATGTTATAAAAAAAAGTAAATCTGAAACACTTTAAAGATTGATAAACCTCACACTATAAGAATATCGAAACAAATATCTGCAGTTGAGAATAAAAATAATTTACAATTTGTTATCACTGAAGTTGATATCGTACTATTCTTCTCTTTTAAAAGAATTCCAAAAAGAAACTTACAAACCAATTATTTATAAGAGTTAAATACTTAAGGCCTAAGCTATTCGGAAATTCATGCGTTCTCATGGTTCATTTTCATGACATATCCGTGATAATTTTTATTTGACATGCGGATAGTATTTTCAAGTATATCTGAGAAACATAATTCATTGTGTTGGTCATTAATAAGCAATTAGATACAAGTATTATTTTAGCCACATGGATTTGGGTTATGGTGATAAGATATTGTCAATTAATATTTCTAGTTTCATTCCTAGAATCGTTTTCTATATTATGCAATGCCATATTTGAGTATTGTGATATCTGTACTTTAGTTTAAGACATTTAAAACAACATGAACAATCAAACAAGTACTCATTTTATTCCATCACAAAGAATTTATCTCACTAATTATTCCAAATACTCAAAGTTCAAAAAGGAAACAGCTCCAATATTTGTCTCAGGAGAACATTCTAGTCATCATTAACAGCTCTGCAGGATTTTCTTATCTCCCCAGCTGTTCCAGTAAGCACCTGAATAGCTCCCATCTTGATCATAGCATCATTGAACTGACCGTTGAAGTTCACTCCATTAGCAATAGAACTGACAACATCTTTAGTTTTACCATCCAAAGCTATGCCCTGATCAATCCTAAGAATGCCCTTGTTCATGAGTATCTGCTTGTAATAGCTGTTGTCTACAGTGTTTGAGCTCTGAGAGTTCTGATCAAGATTCACCGAGTTATCGACCTTTGCATTTTGTGGGCATCTCAGCTTCAATGCAGATAATAGACGCAAATCCATCGTAGGATCAGGATTCCCTGTTCCGCTGAAGTTGTAAAGGCGATCGGAGAAAAACGAACAGTGTATAATTCCAATTGTGTGGCCTCCTGCAACATAGCATAATATAGGATGACTTACATGATATAGGCTTGAATATCAATTCAGAAGTACATATAATTATCATATCCGATAATAACAATTTATCTTACCTAGTAAAAGAACCATATCTGTGACACTGAGACCCTTCTTTTGGAACGCCGCAATAGATTGGTCAACGGTTATCGTTGGCTCAGGAACATCAACATTGCTTGCAAGTGAAACCTTGCCATCCCTCCTTCCCATTTGAACATCGTACCATGATCCTCCTGCCTTATATATTTATTCATTCATAATTATAAAAAATTACAATATAAGATCGGAGACTAGACTAATTGTTCTTGAGAAATTCTTGTTGTCACAAAAAAAAAAAAAAATCGCTGCTTACTAGGTTTACGACATCCCTGGCAACTGCAATGATGATATCAGCGCAAGAGACTACACCAGGACATGCTTTTTCCAGGGCTGCTTTTGCTTCGTCGATAATGTCATAGCCTCTGATGTTCAAATTTGGGAATGCTGTTTTCTCAGTGGACTTGCCATCCAAGAGTATCGATGCATCACATCCCTGCAGTTTATTCAATATCAATCATTTTATTAGCTTCCATTATGTTATAATTCTATGTAGTATCCCTGTTTTGCACTCACTACCCCTGTAGTTTCATGCGCAAATAAATCTCCTGGATTAATTTCGCCGATACTGCTCCTGGCTGAAATTAGTGAGTCTATCTCTGACGATAAAAGAGTTTACAAAATTTAACGGTCTAGACTCACGCAATAGTATATCAATTTTTATAAAATCCGCATTAAATTCATGGTTAGTGGGATTCGAATCTGTGTTGCTCTGGTACCATGTCAACGTCCCTACACCAAAACTCTGAAGTTGTGGTGAGGGGTTAAGGGTTACATTTTTTATATTCTGACAATAATGAACTCCTAAATCATAAGATAAAGCATATATAAACAAATAATGAAGGGTAGCGTATATGACATGATATATGTACTACTCACCATAACAAAGCAATCATGGAATTGCATTCGAATGAGCGCAGGGGCGACGGTGGGATCTCTCACAAAACGGTCCGATACAATGCCTCCGATGATGGACTCAACGTCGTTGCTCCCGCATTTCCCTTTATAAAATCCAACCTGAAGCTGGCCTTGAGCCGCTATAGCAAAGGCCAGAAGCAGTAACAAGATCAATGTTATGAGTTCAGCCTTCATCTTTGTTTTACAAGGAGGATGAGAGATGAAGAGGAAACCATCTTATATAGCTTAAATTTATAATTTTTATAGAAGGAAGAAGAAGAAGAGGCGTTGATAACGTACACATTGAGATTCTGATTAATGTTCATGCATTTAGAGGGGATTAATGTTTGTGATTGGGGTTAGTTAGTCAAAGGAAAATAATTTGTAGATTTTGTTGGTGCTTCGGAATTTGGAGAGCGAGGAGACAAAGGGGTCTCTTCAACTCTTCTTTTGGTTAGTTATTACTCACTTAATTATTAATGTTGGATATGAAATGGGTCTATCTAGCATTAATTAAGTGTTTTGGATTGTAAATCTAAGATTTTCATGGTCTGAAATATTTTATGGTGTGGCTTAAGATGAAGATAGTGTCAATACATATTGACTAGGTAATTTTATTATGATGGTGTGTCACTCCAAAAAATTTCTTTAATGGCTAAAAATAGTGTCAATACATATAGACAAGGTAATTAGAGTACATTTTTTCAAGGCCTCGGCCTCGTACCCTACCAAAAAAAAAAAAAAAAATTAGAGTACATTTGACAGTAAATTGAAATAACACTAAAAACTTAATAATAAAAAAATCAGCCTAGTTTGTGAGTGTCATATGGAAAATTTTTGGGGTAAATCTCATGTTTAAATAATAGAAGGTATTAAAATGCAACTTTTAGAAACTTCAGGATATATAAATGTTGCCAAAAACAAGTAAGGCAAAACTATAAAGTATTTATAAGTGCTAATTAGCCATTTAGAAAAACACAAAGTCTTTCTGACAATATTCCTCCTCCCTAATGCAAAGCCCTTGAAGACTTCTCCTTATTTTAGAATTCTTCTGTTCAAAATAACGAACAATGAAATATTACAATCAATTTGTCAATATGACTCATCTTCACTCCATCATAAAGAAACTCTTTCATCACAACACAAACAAATGCTCAAACTGAAAGAAAACAACTCCATGAATCAAACTTTTTTCTAGAGCCAATACTTAACGAGTATTAACAGCTCTGCAGGATTTTCTTATCTCCCCATTTGTTCCTGTAAGCACCTGGATAGCTCCCATCTTGATCATAGCATTATTGAACTGACTAGTGAAGTTGAATCCATTGGCAATAGAACTGACTATATCTCTAGTTTTATTATCCAAAGCTATGCTCTGATCAATCTTAAGAATTCCTTTATTCATGAGTATTTGCTTATAAAAACTGTTGTCTACAGTGTTTGAGCTCCGAGAGTTCTGATCAAGATTCACAGTGTTATCCACCTTTGATTTTTGTGGACACCTTAGCTTCAATGTAGATACTAGACCCGAATCCATCGTGGGATCAGGACTCCCTGTTCCGTTGAAGTTGTAAAGGCGATCAGAGAAAACAGAACAGTGTGCAATTCCGACTGTGTGGCCTCCTGTACATAACATCGCATATAAAATACAAACTCGAAAATTGTTCAGTTCGCGTAAAATACAGTGAATACCCTATTGATTTGTAGGACTGACAGAAAATCTTTCTGGACTTTTAGAACTGACATATTAACTCCATCATGTAAACCTTACACAATGTTCAATAATTTACCCTTTCAGTTTAGAGAATACTGGCAAGTGACAGTTTTCACTGGTAGAATTTATCGTACCTAGTAAAAGAACCATATCTGTAACACTGAGGCCCTTCTTTTGGAATGCAGTGATTGATTGATCAACGGGTATCGTTGGATTAGGGAGATCGACGTTGCTAGCAAGAGAGACATTTCCGTCCCTCCTCCCCATTTGAACCTCGTACCATGTTCTTCCAGCCTATTATTTAGAGCATTAGGAAATACATCTTCTGAGAAATTTTTGTCTTCACCAAAAAAATTTCTAAAACTTAGTTTTCTATGTCGTAGTGATGACTTACTAAGGCAATGGCATCCCTTGTAGCTGCAGTGATGATATCAGCGCAAGAGACTACACCTGGGCATGCTTTCTCCAAGACTGTCTTCACTTCGTCGATAATGTCATAGCCTCTGATGCTCAAATTTGGAGGCGCGGTTTTTTCTGAGGACTGTCCATCCAATAGTAGCGATGCATCACATCCCTACATTTTATTCATAACCAACAAAGTCATATAAGTCTCCTAGCATGACATACAGAGTACTTAATCTCCTTTTTTAACAGTGGAGAGGATCCAAATCCGACTCACGTTAACGAAGCAATCGTGGAAGTGCATTCGGAGGAGGGCAGCGACGACTGTAGGATCTTTGACAAAACGGCTGAATACAATGCCGCCAATGGTGGACTCGATGTCTATCCTCCCGCACTTCCCTCTATAAAATCCGACCTGTAGCGGACCTTGGGACGCTACGGTGAAGGCCAGAATCAGGAAGATCACGGTGATGAGTGTGGCCTTCATTGTTGGTTTCAAGGAGGAGGAGAATCTCGAATTGTTTGTGAGTATCTTTAAAAAAAAAAGGAGGAGAAGGATGAGATATATTGAAGGAAACGACTAGAGATTATTTATAGCGGGAAGGAATGGGGTTGGTAATGTAAATAAGTGGAACCCACGTAAACTTCTTCTCTTTAGAGAAGACGTGCAGGAGTGTAGTGCAGGAGTGTAGGACAACTATATACCCAAGGTGGTATGAGATAAAAATATTTCTATTTCTGTCTCTTTTTTACTTTTTCAAAATAAGTCCAAAAGATTTAAATTTACTACATACCCAAGGTGGTATGAGATAAAATATTTCAATTTCTGTATCTTTTTTTTCCTTCTCAAAATGAGTCCAAAAGATTTAAATTTCTCTCTTTCAAATTCCAATTTCATTTCCTAATGTCTAGAACTTGACCTGAGAAATCATCCACACAACTTAAATTTTTGTCTTCATTAATTGTCCTATCTATGACTGAAAGACGCATAATCTTACATTATTTAAAGAGGGGAAAGAGTATGGGTTTCAAAATCATGTACAAAGAGGGGAATCCTCTTGTGGTTATGGAGGTGAGTTGTACATTACCATTCTTTGTCCATTCACGTTATCTTATGTTTCAATATGAAGCCATCAGCTGTCAATTTACATATGTACCTTTGAAATACTTTCCTATGCACATGTACAAAGAGTATGTCATCATAGGCATGCATGTATATATGGAGAAAGATATACATGTGAATAACCATCGCACTAGCTATGTTCAATAAAAAAATTTCCCTTGTTCATGTGATGCATTTTACATATACCATCATTTTCCTAACTTTTATTGACATTTTTCTCAAGACAGTGATGGGAAAAAACAAGTAATAAAATTAGCTTCATCAGTCATTATTTTTATATACAACATCCGTAGAATATGTTATAAATTACATAGGTCAAAACTTTGATTTGTTCGAAATGACTGGCTGGCTTCAACCAATCATGCGATTAACATCAATGAAACTGGGGCAAGCAATGAATCATAGTATGGATGGGAAGACAAGAAAACATGATTTCAGACAAACTATAGGCATATCTCAACTTTTGTAGGTAATTGTGATCTTTGTGAAACTTGGAAAATTTACGTTTCAGAAATTTACCGAAGTAAAGTACCTTTAAAACAAGGGGAAATTAACAATGCAAAACAAACTATTATATGGGTGATGGTGTGACTTGATATCGATTAATCTACGCAAGAGGAAATTCTTTTTTGAGTAACCTAAGCAAATTAATTCACTTTTCACTTAACTCACATAGCAAACAAGAAACAAAATCAAACCTTCCATGAAACTTCTTGGTCCGTTAGATCCCTAATAAATGATGGTAACCCTGACAAGATATTGAGGAAAGATATCGCAAAAAATAAGAACTAGAACTTTACTTATAGTGAAAAATTCATAGCCATAGATATAGATATATCAATGATAACATATTACATTGGGAATAATGTCACACCCCGGACCAGGTCGACACGATGTAAGCCTTGAGACTCACTAAGTGCAACACATAGTTTGGCTCAATACGCTAAAATTAACTAGTCACTGTTGCACTTGACTCTCAAAACCATCATTTAAACCCTCTCACAAACTCTATCAATTTCCCAATGTGGGATTATTAGTGGGTTATCACAATATGAGACATGGAATTCATATCTAGTAGATGTAGGTTAATTTTACAGGAGATGGAATAGTAAACCAATGTCTGAAATTTTGCTGAGAAGAAGGGGACATGCAATAACATCTTGTTGTTTAAATAAACAGAAAATTCATGAAATTTTAAATCCATTAGCATATTATACTAACAGGCTATATAACCTGCTACTTAATTTGCTGCTAGATATCAATTAGTAGCACATGAGATACATGTAAAGAACACAGCAACCATGGGCTTAACACTTCTAAGGTTCCTCAAAGAGGACAGAAATCTGTGTCATGTGTGGCTGGTGCCTCCTAATCTGCAGGATGTACAAAAACTCACATCAGACTCATAACGAAATCAAATTTATGAAAGTATACAAGTATCCTTCCTACCTTAACACCGGCCATTGATAACAACTTGTGCGAGGCAATATATGCAGTATCAGAACTTCCCAACCTTTTCTCAACAAAATATATGACTTCAGAGACGCCAGACTGCAAGAATAAGTAGAAACATCATATACAATATGAAAAATTTTCCTACAATCAAAGGTACACTTGAATCTAATGATTTCTGAGTTGTAATTACTTTGAAGAGCAAAGTAATTACTTTGAAGAGCAAAGAATCATACTACAAACAGCTAATCTGCTTATAACTTGACATTGTTCCTGACAAAAGTAACTAACTACACATGCATGCCACGCATGCATGCACATGCACGCATGCACGCACGCACATGCAAACACATAGATATAAGGAGAAAAAATAATTCCTGTAAACCACTTGTAAATTTAAATGAATTAGAGGTTGTAGGTATTTAAATATAAGTAAACAAAAGATCAGTCAAAGTCTCCTAATTTCAAATTCTTAAGAGCAACCTTCACCACAACTTCAGGATTCTGCTGTACTGGAAGACGCTTTTAAGATGTAATAGAGCAGCTCAGATTCAAATCCCACAGGAGACCTACTTAAGTGGACTTTAAAAAAAGATCACTGCACAAGTCCAGGCGAAAAAGGGCACTCAACTTGTGGGAACGTGTTAGAATAAAAGATTGTAACCCTCAACCCTCACCACAATGTTGGAGCTTTGATGGGTAGACAGGACTTTAAGACCAAGAATTAACTTCTGAAACAAAACTACCACTTATGTCTGTGACGGTAAGCATTTCTTCTAGTTGTGTGTAAAACTTGGACTCAGACTGAAATTAAGTACAAATAACATTCAAGAAATAAGATATAACTATCACATCATTATCCAATTCATGCTTCAACTATAGTCTACATGCAAATTTTGCACTTGGATCTTGACTTAACCTAAGGACAAAAAAGAAAAGTGTAGGTAAGTAGCTCAAACCACACGGCATTAGAAACACCAACCTGAATGATGATCTTGGCACATTCATTACAGGGGAACATTGTAACATATAGTCTCTGCAAAAAAGAAAGACAAGATGGTCCACTTTGTATCAGTTTCTGCAGAAGAAAGTGCCAATGCGACCTAGAACGTAAAAATAAGGTTGTATAGGGGATAGTTCTTACAAAAATTATTATAGCTAGTATCTCTATAAGCGCCAATAATCAGATTGATCACTAAAGTAGCCTTAAATTCACATGCTTCTGTTATCAAAGCCCAAAGCACATGTTAGAATTTCTAGTTCGGACACCGACCTTCCATTCCAGAGAACATGCAAAGGTCATGTATCTAACAACCTTTAGATAGGCGACATTCAAATAATAAAAATAATGATATGATAATAATAATTATATTTCCTGAGCTAAAATCGAAAAAGTGACACTTCAGAATGTCTCAAAAACTTATAAATTTTGCTACCAACCACAATAGTTGATTTGTGAAAAATGAAAAATATCTAGCTCTTGAATTCCACGTTGTAGTTGGCAGCATGTTAAACATTTTATAACTTCGCAAAGATGAAATGGTTTTTTAACATATCTGCTCCCAAATTTGTGTTTTGAAAATTATCCTCCATGTCATATGAAGACTAGTAGTCTACCGCTCCATCACAATTAGCAAACCAAATTGGAAAATTCATCACTCTTCCACTCACCCTCCCTCCACCCCTTCACTCCCCCTCCATTGAAATCCAGACCGGACTTCCTCCACATTTAGGACTAGATCTGGAACCCATGGAGAGGAGAGGGAGCCCAAGAGAACTCTCTCTCTTTCCCTCTACCCCTCCCCCTCCCCTCTCCCCTTTCTTTTCAAGGGATTCAGAGGTAGATTGGTTGGTTTGAATCAGAGAGTGGTGTTTGGGATTCTTTTTAATGGATTTTGGTTAACGGATGAAGAAGAAGATGGGATCGTTGTATTGAGTATGTTGTGATAGTGTTTTATCGATAAAAATATGGATTACTGATAAATGGCGTCTTCTCAATAATGTATTTCACAACATTTTACAACATTTTAATCAGCTAATTATAATAACTGAATGACATTGTGCGAGAAAACTAATTATAATAACTGAATGACAATATTTTACATACACTTGTTACAATGATTTCAAGTAGATCGACTAATTTAGGGGAAATGCACAGGAATTTGTTTCTTTCAGCACGTATGCCTTGTTTGGTATGTGCGAATGCGTGGAAATGGAATAAAAAAATCAATAAAGTCCAAATAAACCATCATTGATTACTAATTATCAAAGACCAAAAATAAAAAGATTGTCATTCCCGCTTCCTTCTCTAAACGCACATAAGCGTGAGAATGGAAATGAGCATTCTATTCCTCCATTTATTATATTCCGTTACTTACTAAATTCCATTCTCACTTGAGTCAGTTCCCGCGACCCAACGAGGCGTTTTAGTCTTTAAACCGGTTGATTCACAAAGGAAACAGTCCTTTGGCCCTCGGTATCTCCCGAATCTAACTGAATGACAACATTTTACAACACTTGTTACAATGACTTCAATTAGTTTGATTGGAAAGAACTTGTTTCATTGATGACAAAACCAACTTATAGAAAACAAGATGAATCACCAGTTCATATGGGTCACTAGTGCTTGAGCACTTGGCTATAGCTTCTATACTAAGGGGCTTTACATACTCTCAGTTCCTTACCTCTGTGACTTTCTAGCTATGTGGTATCATATCTTATGTACTACTATTGTAACATACTCAAACATCTAATACCAGATGGGGTAGAAGTTCGTACTCAATAATCAGACCATGATTGAAGCTTGACTGCTAATATTGTCCAACCATAGATTCCCAGGACAGCCCAAAAAAATGTAACTCATATCTAGGAGACCAACAATTTTGTGCAGACTCCCATAACCCAGTCAAGCAAATTATTAAACATATAAAGACAGGTCAAAGCCGAAGAAATCAACAAGACCCACCAGCAGCTTCAACCACCTAAAGAACAGAGAATGCTAAAATTCTAAAGACACCTTAGTAAGTAGCTTGATCCCTTTCATTAGACTTGCTTTAGAGAATCTTTTAACAAGGTTTAGTCAAGAAGTTAGTCATCAGATCTAGTTTCAATGAATAGGAGGGAAGTTGATGTAGGACATCTAGAAGATTAAATTAGCTAGGATTTATAGGATATGATTTTGAGATATTTGGTTAGGATTGGATTGGCTATTTAGTTAGATTTGCTATTTTGTTAGTTTATTGGATTTGATATAATCTATTAGTTACAATTAGGATTTTTTTATTGTTACACAAAGAATTCTGATGTTTCATTTTGGAGATGGAGATTTGATATGAATAAAAGTTTGAATTAGAGAGACGAGGGCGATTTCTTCTAGGCATGAAGCTGTTGTTTCTAGTAGGCATGTGATATGCTAGGTGTGAAACCAAATCTGGTAGAGGTGTTGCGTGTGAAACCAGCTTTACCCTTAATTTATTTGTTATCTTGCTTTTTGTTCTTTGTTTTTCTTAATTTTAGATTTAGATCAACAACCAGATTCTATCAATTTTCATTCCGCATCATTTAGTATCAGAGCGAAGGACCCATCCTCTTCTCTCCAATAAAGAAGAAAAAATGAACTCCTTCATGATCTCAAATTATCACCAGATTCAAAGCCTGAGCCCAAGCAAGATCAAAAGCCTTCGTGATGACACTGCAGAAGCCTATGATCTCTTCTTAGCGTTCTCGACGAGGACGTCGGGTTTAAAGAGGAGAGATTTGATGTAGGACATCCAGAAGAAAAGATTATCTAGGATTTTAGGTTATGATTTTGAGATATTTGGTTAGGATTGGATCGGTTATTTAGTTAGATTTGCTATTTTATTATTTTATTGGATTTGATATAATATATTAGTTAGAATTAGGATTTATTTTATTGCTATAAAAAGGATTGTGATGCTTCATTTTGGGGATGGAGATTTGATATGAACAAAAGTTTGAATTAGAGAGATGGGAGCGATTTCTTCTAGGCGTGAAGCTGTTGGTTCTAGTAGGCATGTGATATGCTAGGTGTGAAACCAAATCTGGCTTGGTGTTGCGTGTGAAACCAGCCTTACCCTTAATTTATCTGTTATCTTGCTTTTTGTTCTTTGTTTTTCTTAATTTTTCAGATTTAGATCAACAACCAGATTCTATCGATCCTCATTCTGCATCAGAAGTCTTCAGACAGGATTAAGCACCATTCAGACCTGGTAATAGCTTTCTGAACCATGTTAAGGTATGTTAGAGCTCGATCTTCCCCAATATGACCTATTTGCATACCCAAGTGGAGCCATGTGCTAAAAACACAATAACAGTAACATGGACTGTAAATGGCATTTCATACAAGAAGTAATAAAGTCATTTATCTAAACAAGTATATCTAATTCAAAACCCAGGGACGGAAATACCTGCCCAGCTGCAGAAGCATGGTTTGTGTTCAGGATAGCATTGACTTCAGCATGAACGACATAACTGCAGAAGTTAAATAAAAAAATCAGCAGCTTTTACTAGTATAGATTAACAGAGACAGTTCTGAAATATTTTGGAAAGCATTGCACAAGAAATTAGATGCAAAAGATATATACAGAAATTTAGTTGATTTATAATGGATAAAGTTATAGCAAACACATGGCAGTATTCTTATTTTATGTATAGGCCAAGCATTGGAAACTAAAAGTGACAAGTTAAAATGTCTAGACAATCTCTTTGAGAACTCTGAAAAATTACCTAATGAGCTATAAATAAATAAATAAATAAAACAGATAAATAAATAAGATATGGCTCTTCAATACTGGTAGTCTGGTACATCAATAAATGGAGAAAATGCCAGCATTTTCTTTTGTCCAATCAAACTAGTTTCAGATATATTTCTATTAAGACACCTATCAGATCTACAATCCTTCAACTCCAAAGCTTCATTTAGATTCCCCCAAAAGAATTCATGGAACACATCCTGCTACCTCATGAACCTTTTACATTAAAAGTCCTAATATAGTATATAAAGGTACATTTCCATAGCGGTACAGCCTGCACTAAAACGATGAAATGTTGATTTCCTCTTCTTTCTATGATGTTGGTGATATCCATCAAAACACCTCAAGCATGATACTTGAATCTTATGACTGACTCCAATGTCCCTTTTTCCAAACTTTCTCTGCATACTTGCACACATGCAACATTTTGGGATGACTCCAGTACCTAGAGCCTTTGAATATGATCTAATGAAATACATAAAGACGAAACTAAGCTAAGGAACTACCGATCTCACTTGGGACTGACCCAAATTCTACCAACTTTTGTCCAGATTGCTTAGATGTGAACCAACCATTTGCAACAAAAGAATGAAATACAAGAAAACAATCACGAAGAAGCATTAGCAATTGACTAAAATGAAATTCCAAGGGAAAAATATAAAGAGACAGTGAATTCAAGAAAACTTACGGATATTTTGTTTCTAGTGGATCTCCATTGACAGATTTCTGCAATATGAGGAAAAGGGAGAAAATGCATTACTTAAGTTCAAAAGGTCAAACTTTAGACAAAAGAAAAATCTGTATGCTAATCTGTTGAAACAACCTTAGCCCAGGAAGCTTGTCATCAGGCAAAATATCCGTAAGTTTTCTTGAATTCACTGTCTCTTTATATTTTTCCCTTGGAATTTCATTTTAGTCAATTGCTAATGCTTCTTAGTGATTGTTTTTCTTGTATTTCATTCTTTTGTTGCAAAATGGTTGGTTCACATCTAAGCAATCTGGACAAAAGTTGGTAAATTTGGGTCAGTCCCAAGTGAGATCGGTAGTTCCTTAGCTTAGTTTTAAGTCTTTATGTATTTCATTAGATCATATTCAAAGGCTCTAGGTACTGGAGTCATCCCAAAATGTTGCATGTGTGCAAGTATGCAGAAAGTTTGGAAAAAGGGACATTGGAGTCAGTCATAAGATTCAAATATCATGCTTGAGGTGTTTTGATGGATATCATAACATCATAGAAAGAAGAGGAAATCAACATTTCATCACGTTTTTGAGTGCAGGCTGTACGCTATGGAAATGTGCCTTTATATACTATATTAGGACTTTTTAATGTAAAAGGTTCATGAGGGTAGCAGGATGTGTTCCATGAATTCTTTTGGGGAATCTAAATGAAGCTTTGGGTTGAAGGATTGTAGATCTGATAGGTGTCTTAATAGAAATATATCTGAAACTAGTTTGATTGGACAAAAGAAAATGCTGGCATTTTCTCCATTTATTGATATACCAGACTACCAGTATTGAAGAGCCATATCTTATTTATTTATCTGTTTTATTTATTTATTTATTTATAGCTCATTAGGTAATTTTTCAGAGTTCTCAAAGATTGTCTAGACATTTTAACTTGTCACTTTTAGTTTCCAATGCTTGGCCTATACATAAAATAAGAATACTGCCATGTGTTTGCTATAACTTTATCATTATAAATCAACTAAATTTCTGTATATATCTTTTGCATCTAATTTCTTGTGCAATGCTTTCCAAAATATTTCAGAACTGTCTCTGTTAATATACTAGTAAAAGCTGCTGATTTTTATTTAACTTCTGCAGTTATGTGGTTCATGCTGAAGTCAATGCTATCCTGAACACAAACCATGCTTCTGCAGCTGGGCGGGTATTTCCGTCCCTGGGTTTGAATTAGATATACTTGTTTAGATAAATGACTTTATTACTTCTTGTATGAAATGCCATTTACAGTCCATTTACTGTTATTGTGTTTTTAGCACATGGCTCCACTTGGGTATGCAAATAGGTCATATTAGGGAAGATCGAGCTCTAACATACCTTAACATGGTTCAGAAAGCTATTACCAGGTCTGAATGGTGCTTAATCCTGTCTGAAGACTTCTGATGCAGAATGAGGATCGATAGAATCTGGTTGTTGATCTAAATCTGAAAAATTAAGAAAAACAAAGAACAAAAAGCAAGATAACAGATAAATTAAGGGTAAGGCTGGTTTCTGCATAACACCAAGCCAGATTTGGTTTCACACCTAGCATATCACATGCCTACTAGAACCAACAGCTTCGCCTAGAAAGAAATGCTCCCATCTCTCTAATTCAAACTTTTGTTCATATCAAATCTCCATCCCAAAATGAAGCATCACAATCCTTTTTATAGCAATAAAATAAATCCTAATTCTAACTAATATATTATATCAAATCCAATAAAATAATAAAATAGCAAATCTAACTAAATAACGATCCAATCCTAACCAAATATCTCAAAATCATAACCTAAAATCCTAGATAATCTTTTCTTCTGGATGTCCTACATCAAATCTCTCCTCTTTAAACCGGCGTCCTCGTCGAGCAGCTAGAAGAGATCATGAGCTTCTCAGTGTCATCTGAAGGCTTTTGATCTTGCTTGGGCTCTCGCTTTGAATCTGGTGATAATTTGAGATCATGAAGGAGTTCATTTTTTCTTCTTTATGGAGAGAAAGAGGATGGGTCATGGCTCTGATACTAAATGATGTGGAATGAAAATTGATAGAATCTGGTTGTTGATCTAAATCTAAAATTTAAGAAAAACAAAGAACAAAAAGCAAGATAACAAATAAATTAAGGGTAAAGCTGGTTTCATGCACCACCTCTACCAGATTTGGTTTCACACCTAGCATATCACATGCCTACTAGAAACAACAGCTTCATGCCTAGAAGAAATAAGCCCTCGTCTCTCTAATTCAAACTTTTATTCATATCAAATCTCCATCTCCAAATGAAACATCAGAATTCTTTGTGTAACAATAAAAAATCCTAATTGTAACTAATAGATTATATCAAATCCAATAAACTAACAAAATAGCAAATCTAACTAAATAGCCAATCCAATCCTAACCAAATATCTCAAAATCATATCCTATAAATCCTAGCTAATTTAATCTTCTAGATGTCTACATCAACTTCCCTCTATTCATTGAAACTAGATCTGATGACTAACTTCTTGACTAAACCTTGTTAAAAGATTCTCTAAAGCAAGTCTAATGAAAGGGATCAAGCTACTTACTAAGGTGTCTTTAGAATTTTAGCATTCTCTGTTCTTTAGGTGGTTGAAGCTGCTGGTGGGTCTTGTTGATTTCTTCGGCTTTGACCTGTCTTTATATGTTTAATAATTTGCTTGACTGGGTTATGAGTCTGCACAAAATTGTTGGTCTCCTAGATATGAGTTACATTTTTTGGGCTGTCCTGGGAATCTATGGTTGGACAATATTAGCAGTCAAGCTTCAATCATGGTCTGATTGAGTCTGAACTTCTACCCCATCTGGTATTAGATGTTTGAGTATGTTACAATAGTAGTACATAAGATATGATACCACATAGCTAGAAAGTCACAGAGGTAAGGAACTGAGAGTATGTAAAGCCCCTTAGTATAGAAGCTATAGCCAAGTGCTCAAGCACTAGTGACCCATATGAACTGGTGATTCATCTTGTTTTCTATAAGTTGGTTTTGTCATCAATGAAACAAGTTCTTTCCAATCAAACTAATTGAAGTCATTGTAACAAGTGTTGTAAAATGTTGTCATTCAGTTAGATTAGGAGATACCGAGGGCCAAAGGACTGTTTCCTTTGTGAATCAACGGTTTAAAGACTAAGCCTCGTTGGAGTGTGAGGCCCGACTCAAGTGAGAATGGAATTTAGTAAGTAGCGAATATAATAAATGGAGGAATAGAATGCTCATTTCCATTCTCCGCTTATATCGTTTAGAGAAGAAGCGGGAATGACAATCTTTTATTTTTGGTCTTTGATAATTAGTAATCAATGATGGTTTATTTGGACTTTATTGATTTTTTATTCCATTTCCACGCATTAGCACATACCAAACAAGGCATCGTGCTGAAAGAAACAAATTCCTGTGCATTTCCCTAAATTAGTCGATCTACTTGAAATCATTGTAACAAGTGTATGTAAAATATTGTCATTCAGTTATTATAATTAGTTTTCTCGCAATGTCATTCAGTTATTATAATTAGCTGATTAAAATGTTGTAAAATGTTGTGAAATACATTATTGAGAAGGCGCCATTTATCAGTAATCCATATTTTTATCGATAAAACACTATCACAACATACTCAATACAGCGATCCCATCTTCTTCTTCATCCGTTAACCAAAATCCATTAAAAGAATCCCAAACACCACTCTCTGATTCAAACCAACCAATCTACCTCTGAATCCCTTGAAAAGAAGGGGAGGGAGGGAGGGTAGAGAAGAGAGAGATTCTCTTGGCTCCCTCTCCTCTCCATGGGTTCCAGATCTAGTCCTAAATGTGGAGGAAGTCGGTCTGGATTTCAATGGAGAGTGAAGAGGTGGAGGGAGGGTGAGTGGAAGAGTGATGAATTTTCCAATTTGGTTTGCTAATTGTGATGGAGCAGTGACTACTAGTCTTCATATGACATGGAGGATAATTTTCAAAACACAAATTTGGGAGCAGATATGTTAAAAACCATTTCATCTTTGAAGTTATAAAATGTTTAACATGCTGCCAACTAGCGTGGAATTCAAGAGCTAGATATTTTCATTTTCACAAATCAACTATTGTGGTTGGTAGCAAAATTTATAAGTTTTGAGACATTCTGAAGTGTCACTTTTTGATTTTAGCTCAGGAAATATAATTATTATTATCATATCATTATTTTTATTATTTGAATGTAAGCCTATCTAAAGGTTGTTAGATACATGACCTTTGCATGTTCTCTGGAATGGAAGGTGGGTGTCGAACTAGAAATTCTAACATGTGCTTTGGGCTTTGATAACAGAAGCATGTGAATTTAAGGCTACTTTAGTGATCAATCTGATTATTGGCTTATAGAGATACTAGCTATAATAATTTTGTAAGAACTATCCCTATACAACCTTATTTTTACGTTCTAGGTTAGCATTGGCACTTTCTTCTGCAGAAACTGATACAAAGTGGACCATCTTGTCTTTCTTTTTGCAGAGACTATATGTTACAATGTTCCCCTGTAATGAATGTGCCAAGATCATCATTCAGGTTGGTGTTTCTAATGCCGTGTGGTTTGAGCTACTTACCTACACTTTTCTTTTTGTCCTTAGGTTAAGTCAAGATCAAGTGCAAAATTTGCATGTAGACTATAGTTGAAGCATGAATTGGATAATGATGTGATAGTTATATCTTATTTCTTGAATGTTATTTGTACTTAATTTCAGTCTGAGTCCAAGTTTTACACACAACTAGAAGAAATGCTTACCGTCCAGACATAAGTGGTAGTTTTGTTTCAGAAGTTAATTCTTGGTCTTAAAGTCCTGTCTACCCATCAAAGCTCCAACATTGTGGTGAGGGTTGAGGGTTACAATCTTTATTCTAACACGTTCCCACAAGTTGAGTGCCCTTTTTGCCTGGACTTGTGCAGTGATCTTTTAAAGTCCACTTAAGTAGGTCTCCTGTGGGATTTGAATCTGAGCTGCTCTATTACATCTTAAAAGCGTCTTCCAGTACAGCAGAATCCTGAAGTTGTGGTGAAGGTTGCTCTTAAATTTGAAATTAGGAGACTTTGACTGATCTTTTGTTTACTTATATTTAAATACCTACAACCTCTAATTCATTTAAATTTACAAGTGGTTTACAGGAATTATTTTTCTCCTTATATCTATGTGTTTGCGTAATGCGTGCATGCGTGCATGTCACATGCATCGTGGCATGCATGTGTAGTTAGTTACTTTTGTCAGGAACAATGTCAAGTTATAAGCAGATTAGCTGTTTGTAGTATGATTCTTTGCTCTTCAAAGTAATTACTTTGCTCTTCAAAGTAATTACAACTCAGAAAATCATTAGATTCAAGTGTACCTTTGATTGTAGGAAAATTTTTCATATTGTATATGATGTTTCTACTTATTCTTGCAGTCTGGCGTCTCTGAAGTCATATATTTTGTTGAAAAGGTTGGGAAGTTCTGATACTGCATATATTGCCTCGCACAAGTTGTTATCAATGGCGGTGTTAAGGTAGGAAGGATACTTGTATACTTTCATAAATTTGATTCGTTATGAGTCTGATGTGAGTTTTTGTACATCCTGCAGATTAGGAGGCACCAGCCACACATGACACAGATTTCTGTCCTCTTTGAGGAACCTTAGAAGTGTTAAGCCCATGGTTGCTGTGTTCTTTACGCATGTATCTCATGTGCTACTAATTGATATCTAGCAAAATTAAGTAGCAGGTTATATAGCCTGTTAGTATAATATGCTAATGGATTTAAAATTTCATGAATTTTCTGTTTATTTAAACAACAAGATGTTATTGCATGTCCCCTTCTTCTCAGCAAAATTTCAGACATTGGTTTACTATTCCATCTCCTGTAAAATTAACCTACATCTACTAGATATGAATTCCATGTCTCATATTGTGATAACCCCTAATAATCCCACATTGGGAAATTGATAGAGTTTGTGAGAGGGTTTAAATGATGGTTTTGAGAGTCAAGTGCAGCAGTGACTAGTTAATTTTAGCGCGTATTGAGCCAAACTATGTGTTGCACTTAGTGAGTCTCAAGGCTTACATCGTGTCGACCTGGTCGAGGGTGTGACATTATTCCCAATGTAATATGTTATCATTGATATATCTATATCTATGGCTATGAATTTTTCACTATAAGTAAAGTTCTAGTTCTTATTTTTGCGATATCTTTCCTCAATATCTTGTCAGGGTTACCATCATTTATTAGGGATCTAACGGACCAAGAAGTTTCATGGAAGGTTTGATTTTGTTTCTTGTTTGCTATGTGAGTTAAGTGAAAAGTGAATTAATTTGCTTAGGTTACTCAAAAAGAATTTCCTCTTCGCGTGGATGTCGATATCAAGTCACACCATCACCCATATAATAGTTTGTTTTGCATTGTTAATTTCCCCTTGTTTTAAAGGTACTTTACTTCGGTAAATTTCTGAAACGTAAATTTTCCAAGTTTCACAAAGATCACAATTACCTACAAAAGTTGAGATATGCCTATAGTTTGTCTGAAATCATGTTTTCTTGTCTTCCCATCCATACTATGATTCATTGCTTGCCCCAGTTTCATTGATGTTAATCGCATGATTGGTTGAAACCAGCCAGTCATTTCGAACAAATCAAAGTTTTGACCTATGTAATTTATAACATATTCTACGGATGTTGTATATAAAATAATGACTGATGAAGCTAATTTTATTACTTGTTTTTCCCATCACTGTCTTGAGAAAAATGTCAATAAAAGTTAGGAAAATGATGGTATATGTAAAATGCATCACATGAACAAGGGAAATTTTTTTATTGAACATAGCTAGTGCGATGGTTATTCACATGTATATCTTTCTCCATATATACATGCATGCCTATGATGACATACTCTTTGTACATGTGCATAGGAAAGTATTTCAAAGGTACATATGTAAATTGACAGCTGATGGCTTCATATTGAAACATAAGATAACGTGAATGGACAAAGAATGGTAATAAACAACTCACCTCCATAACCACAAGAGGATTCCCCTCTTTGTACATGATTTTGAAACCCATACTCTTTCCCCTCTTTAAATAATGTAAGATTATGCGTCTTTCAGTCATAGATAGGACAATTAATGAAGACAAAAATTTAAGTTGTGTGGATGATTTCTCAGGTCAAGTTCTAGACATTAGGAAATGAAATTGGAATTTGAAAGAGAAATTTAAATCTTTTGGACTCATTTTGAGAAGGAAAAAAAAAGATACAGAAATTGAAATATTTTATCTCATACCACCTTGGGTATGTAGTAAATTTAAATCTTTTGGACTTATTTTGAAAAAGTAAAAAAGAGACAGAAATAGAAATATTTTTATCTCATACCACCTTGGGTATATAGTTGTCCTACACTCCTGCACTACACTCCTGCACGTCTTCTCTAAAGAGAAGAAGTTTACGTGGGTTCCACTTATTTACATTACCAACCCCATTCCTTCCCGCTATAAATAATCTCTAGTCGTTTCCTTCAATATATCTCATCCTTCTCCTCCTTTTTTTAAAGATACTCACAAACAATTCGAGATTCTCCTCCTCCTTGAAACCAACAATGAAGGCCACACTCATCACCGTGATCTTCCTGATTCTGGCCTTCACCGTGGCGTCCCAAGGTCCGCTCTGGTCGGTTATAGAGGAAGTGCGGGAGGATAGACATCGAGTCCACCATTGGCGGCATTGTATTCAGCCGTTTTGTCAAAGATCCTACAGTGTAGCTGCCCTCCTCGAATGCACTTCCACGATTGCCGTTAGCGTGAGTCGGTTGGATCCTCTCCACTGTTAAAAGGAGATTAAGTACTCTGTATGTCATGCTAGGAGACTTATATGACTTTGTTGGTTATGAATAAAATGTAGGGATGTGATGCATCGCTACTATTGGATGGACAGTCCTCAGAAAAACCGCGCCTCAAATTTGAGCATCAGAGGCTATGACATTATCGGCGAAGTGAAGACAGTCTTGGAGAAAGCATGCCCAGGTGTAGTCTCTTGCGCTGATATCATCACTGCAGCTACAAGGGATGCCATTGCCTTAGTAAGTCATCACTACGACATAGAAAACTAAGTTTTAGAAATTTTTTTGGTGAAGACAAAAATTTCTCAGAAGATGTATTTCTAATGCTCTAAATAATAGGCTGGAAGAACATGGTACGAGGTTCAAATGGGGAGGAGGGACGGAAATGTCTCTCTTGCTAGCAGCGTCGATCTCCTAATCCAGCGATACCCGTTGATCAATCAATCACTTCAAAGAAGGGCCTCAGTGTTACAGATATGGTTCTTTTACTAGGTACGATAAATTCTACCAGTGAAAACTGTCACTTGCCAGTATTCTCTAAACTGAAAGGGTAAATTATTGAACATTGTGTAAGGTTTACATGATGGAGTTAATATGTCAGTTCTAAAAGTCCAGAAAGATTTTCTGTCAGTCCTACAAATCAATAGGGTATTCACTGTATTTTCTGAGAACTGAACAATTTTGAGTTTGTATTTTATATGCGATGTTATGTACAGGAGGCCACACAGTGAATTGCACACTGTTCTGTTTTCTCTGATGGCCTTTACAACTTCAGCGGAACAGGGAGTCCTGATCCGATGGATTCGGTCTAGTATCTACATTGAAGCTAAGGTGTCCACAAAAATCAAAGGTGGATAACACTGTGAATCTTGATCAGAACTCTCGGAGCTCAAACACTGTAGACAACAGTTTTTATAAGCAAATACTCATGAATAAAGGAATTCTTAAGATTGATCAGAGCATAGCTTTGGATAATAAAACTAGAGATATAGTCAGTTCTATTGCCAATGGATTCAACTTCACTAGTCAGTTCAATAATGCTATGATCAAGATGGGAGCTATCCAGGTGCTTACAGGAACAAATGGGGAGATAAGAAAATCCTGCAGAGCTGTTAATACTCGTTAAGTATTGGCTCTAGAAAAAAGTTTGATTCATGGAGTTGTTTTCTTTCAGTTTGAGCATTTGTTTGTGTTGTGATGAAAGAGTTTCTTTATGATGGAGTGAAGATGAGTCATATTGACAAATTGATTGTAATATTTCATTGTTCGTTATTTTGAACAGAAGAATTCTAAAATAAGGAGAAGTCTTCAAGGGCTTTGCATTAGGGGAGGAGGAATATTGTCAGAAAGACTTTGTGTTTTTCTAAATGGCTAATTAGCACTTATAAATACTTTATAGTTTTGCCTTACTTGTTTTTGGCAACATTTATATATCCTGAAGTTTCTAAAAGTTGCATTTTAATACCTTCTATTATTTAAACATGAGATTTACCCCAAAAATTTTCCATATGACACTCACAAACTAGGCTGATTTTTTATTATTAAGTTTTAGTGTTATTTCAATTTACTGTCAAATGTACTCTAATTTTTTTTTTTTTGGTAGGGTACGAGGCCGAGGCCTTGAAAAATGTACTCTAATTACCTTGTCTATATGTATTGACACTATTTTTAGCCATTAAAGAAATTTTTGGAGTGACACACCATCATAATAAAATTACCTAGTCAATATGTATTGACACTATCTTCATCTTAAGCCACACCATAAAATATTTCAGACCATGAAAATCTTAGATTTACAATCCAAAACACTTAATTAATGCTAGATAGACCCATTTCATATCAACATTAATAATTAAGTGAGTAATAACTAACCAAAAGAAGAGTTGAAGAGACCCTTTGTCTCCTCGCTCTCCAAATTCGAAGCACCAACAAAATCTACAAATTATTTTCCTTTGACTAACTAACCCCAATCACAAACATTAATCCCTCTAAATGCATGAACATTAATCAGAATCTCAATGTGTACGTTATCAACGCCTCTTCTTCTTCTTCCTTCTATAAAAATTATAAATTTAAGCTATATAAGATGGTTTCCTCTTCATCTCTCATCCTCCTTGTAAAACAAAGATGAAGGCTGAACTCATAACATTGATCTTGTTACTGCTTCTGGCCTTTGCTATAGCGGCTCAAGGCCAGCTTCAGGTTGGATTTTATAAAGGAAATCACGAGAACAACGACGTTGAGTCCATCATCGGAGGCATTGTATCGGACCGTTTTGTGAGAGATCCACATTCGCCCCTGCGCTCATTCGAATGCAATTCCATGATTGCTTTGTTATGGTGAGTAGTACATATATCATGTCATATACGCTACCCTTCATTATTTGTTTATATATGCTTTATCTTATGATTTAGGAGTTCATTATTGTCAGAATATAAAAAATTATAACCTCCACCACAACCCGAGTTTTGGTGTAGGGCGATGACATAATGCAGGAGCAACAGTCGAATCCACTAACCATGAATTTAATGCGGATTTTATAAAATTGATATACTATTAGCGTGAGTCTAGACCGTTAAATTTTGTAAACTCTTTTATCGTCAGAGATAGACTCACTAATTTCAGCCAGGAGCAGTATCGTGAAATTAATCCAGGAGATTTATTTGCGCATGAAACTACAGGGGTAGTGAGTGCAAAACAGGGATACTACATAGAATTATAACATAATGGAAGCTAATAAAATGATTGATATTGAATAAACTGCAGGGATGTGATGCATCGATACTCTTGGATGGCAAGTCCACTGAAAACAGCATTCCCAAATTTGAACATCAGAGGCTATGACATTATCGTGAAGCAAAAGCAGCCCTGGAAAAAGCATGTCCTGGTGTAGTCTCTTGGCTGATATCATCATTGCAGTTGCCAGGGATGTCGTAAACCTAGTAAGCAGCGATTTTTTTTTTGTGACAACAAGAATTTCTCAAGAACAATTAGTCTAGTCTCGATCTTATATTGTAATTTTTATAATTATGAATGAATAAATATATAAGGCAGGAGGATCATGGTACGATGTTCAAATGGGAAGGAGGGATGGCAAGGTTTCACTTGCAAGCAATGTTGATGTTCCTGAGCCAGCGATAACCGTTGACCAATCTATTAGCGTTCCAAAGAAGGGTCTCAGTGTCACAGATATGGTTCTTTTACTAGGTAAGATAAATTGTTATTATCGGATATGATAATTATATGTACTTCTGAATTGATATTCAAGCCTATATCATGTAAGTCATCCTATATTATGCTATGTTGCAGGAGGCCACACAATTGGAATTATACACTGTTAGTTTTTCTCGATCGCCTTTACAACTTCAGCGGAACAGGGAATCCTGATCCTACGATGGATTTCCGTATTATCTGCATTGAAGCTGAGATGCCCACAAAATGCAAAGGTCGATAACTTCGGTGAATCTTGATCAGAACTCTCAGAGCTCAAACACTGTAGACAACAGCTATTACAAGCAGATACTCATGAACAAGGGCATTCTTAGGATTGATCAGGGCATAGCTTTGGATGGTAAAACTAAAGATGTTGTCAGTTCTATTGCTAATGGAGTGAACTTCAACGGTCAGTTCAATGATGCTATGATCAAGATGGGAGCTATTCAGGTGCTTACTGGAACAGCTGGGAGATAAGAAATCCTGCAGAGCTGTTAATGATGACTAGAATGTTCTCCTGAGACAAATATTGGAGCTGTTTCCTTTTTGAACTTTGAGTATTTGGAATAATTAGTGAGATAAATTCTTTGTGATGGAATAAAAATGAGTACTTGTTTGATTGTTCATGTTGTTTTAAATGTCTTAAACTAAAGTACAGATATCACAATACTCAAATATGGCATTGCATAATATAGAAAACGATTCTAGGAATGAAACTAGAAATATTAATTGACAATATCTTATCACCATAACCCAAATCCATGTGGCTAAAATAATACTTGTATCTAATTGCTTATTGACCAACACAATGAATTATGTTTCTCAGATATACTTGAAAATACTATCCGCATGTCAAATAAAATTATCACGGATATGTCATGAAAATGAACCATGAGAACGCATGAATTTCCGAATAGCTTAGGCCTTAAGTATTTAACTCTTATAAATAATTGGTTTGTAAGTTTCTTTTTTGAATTCTTTTTAAAGAGAAGAATAGTACGATATCAACTTCAGTGATAACAAATTGTAAATTATTTTTATTCTCAACTGCAGATATTTGTTTCGATATTCTTATAGTGTGAGGTTTATCAATCTTTAAAGTGTTTCAGATTTACTTTTTTTTATAACATATATTCCTCATTGAAAGCCTCAACAAACCTCCTAATGAAAGTGGAGAAACTAAAGTCGAGGGAGGTAGCTAACTACATGTATATGACAAGAAAAGCGAGAAGGAATCTGGGGAGATAGCTAACTACATGTATATAGTGAAAGGCATATGACAAGAATATCAGAAGGAATATGGGAGATATGTATATATGAGAAAAGAAGGAATATGGGAGGTATGTATATAATGAAAAGTGAGAAAAGGAAGATGGAATGTTGATTTATTCTATTCTATATAGAGCAATTTTTAACGCCATTCAGTTTAAACCTCACGACAAGATAAAATTACTAAAACACTCCCTCTCCTGCTTTAATCTTTTTAGTGATGATTTTTTGCATGTACGCTACATTTCATTTTAAATACACCTTCCCCTCCTCCACCTACTCTAACCCAATCCCGCATCGGTGTCACCAACCGACAATGGGTCTTTCTCAACTCTTCTCAAACTCTCCTTCACTACTTTAGCCTCTTTTTCTGTCATGCTCCTGTTGACCGCATCTGACAGTCTCAAACCTTCACAATCTCCTCTCAACAAAACATATTCCCCTTCATTCTTCTCATCCTCATAACAACCCCATCCTAAACCTCAACCGATCCAAATGAGCCCCAAAATACAGAACTTCCACTCAAAATCAACAATTTACAACGATGCATACCCACAAAACCTAATCTTCTTTTCCAAATAAAGAAAAGGAAAAAAACCAACTACTTTTTCCTAGCATTGGTAGCAGATTTTGCTGCCACCTGGAATGAGCCCTTTTTCTCACCAGTTTGAGCCGTTAAATATTTCTATCCACCACATTCACCAAGGAGTAAGAAAATAGTTAAGAGGACATCAGTAAACTTCACAATAACAGGTACAGTAGAATAATTAATTTATGAAAATACAAGAATAGCCAGCTCAAAGCTCATTCAAAAAGGACTTTGTAACATAAACACCAGCTATAAAATGCTCCACGTATCACAATTAAATTAACCACAATAAAATTACTTCTCCAACAAGCATCTCCTTCTCATGTTCTGTTTGTATGCATTGATCTCATCATATAAGCAACAGAATCAGTTATCAGAATGAAGGCAAAAACAAACTAATCGCACACTCTCATTTCAGAATTCCTCTAGTGTTCTATCAAACAACATTAAAACCATATCAAGATGCACCGTCCCTCTTTTCATAGCCTACGCTAAGGGAAAGGTTCGGCTAGTTTGATTAAGTATTACCACTTCCCCTCTTCATTCTTTAATTTTATGAGGGGAAATTTGGTTGATATAATTGATCAGCCAAGTTACAGAAATGAATACAAAATATAGGGGAATGTTAAGTCTTTGGGTAAAGTCAAGCTGCATTGAGGGCATCAAGTTGCCGTTGGAGATCCTCAAGATCATCACTGATGGTGATGGTCTCCTGGACTGATGGTGATTCTTGAAGTCTATCAGACTCGGGCTCATGCATGAGACCTTCTGGAAGGGCATCGGAACTTCTGCTTGCAGCAGATGTCTTCTCACTGTCAATGTCTACAACACTGAAAGGATTGAAGGGAAAAAGCAAGAAAGATTCAAGAGTCAATTTAAGTCTGAGCATTTAACATAACTTTTCTAAGTAAATCTGGGTAAATGTATAAAGCAGGCAACTGTATGTTTACCTTAAAAAACAAAACAACTGGATTTTGAAAGATTTTACAATTGAAAAAGCAGCAAAAGGGAGAAAATACAGTCGTTCAGCGCTAGGAAGCGAAAACTGAAAGCTACCTAGGAACAGTTACATTAGATCGCCCATTTATATTCTGCTGACAGTACCAATCATCATCTTCAAAATTATATCATTCCCTTCCCAAATTTAAGTGGTCCAGTTCTACTAAGCTCTTTATATTTTAACTCCATCACCGACAAAAATTTGCAATGTAGCATGGCCACTATCAAAGCTTACCTTCTGAGCATGTTCAAAATTCTCTAAGACAGGCAAACCATCTTCAAGTCACGTCATTATGCAGTCCACGAAGACCAGAACAGTATAGTCAGTACCAAAAGCAGCCTAGCTCATTCCTTCAAATTGAAAGTGGAGCTCCTTTGTATATAGTTTGTATTCTCCTCTCCTAAGACTCTAGCTGATGCAAATCTTAAGAAATCTTAGTTCTTCACAGCTCTTAAACCATTGGTTCAATTTCTGAAGCCATACTCTCTATTCAAAGCCATGCTCTCTAAGCAATCAAACTTAACTTCCAAGCTAAAATAGTTGCATAGGAAACTTTCTTTATAAAATCGAAAATGAGACTCCTTGTCAATAACAAATGTAAACTCCATAAGCTTCGGACACAGCACCTTCTCCAATGATCTCCTAGTTCTTATTTACAAAACTAAACTCCAAAACCCACAGTTTCTGGCATAGTAAACTCTCTTCTCCATGTCTTAACATAATGAGTTTCCATGAAAGATGACCTTTTAAGCACTCCATTAGATGAATCCAAAGTCTTATATTTGATAGTGTTTTACTAGCATTGATGAACCAAAGTTCAGGCCATCCTCTCAATTCTCTCACATCAAATATCAGGTTCCTAGCACAATGAGCAAGGATGGGAATGGTCTCCGGAAACAGATGATTAACAGCAGAAACAAATAAGTTCATACCCAAATTAAAGGCATGCAACAAAGATGACAACATAGAGAAACAATTTTAACTGTTATAATGGCAATTCTCTGGGGTTCTAATCAATTTCAGCATCCCTGCAATGTGACTATAATGGCAGAAGCCACTGCCTAAATCTAAAACACAGTTCATTTAAGTTCAGCATAATAAACCTCAGGTGGCAATTATAACAAAGAGATCATCATTAATCATGCAACTTCTGAGCCCAATATACTCTCTCCAATTCTTGAAACAGTATGCACTCTAAATTATATACTTTCAGAAGCTTTTTGGGTGTAGAAAGTCTGATGGTTCCCATTCATACAGTTCAAAGCAGTCTATGCCTAACGATCCTGTAGATCTTATTGCCTGTACACAAACAAAGACAACACCCCCAACCCCACACCAAAAAAAGAAAAACCAAGTGCAAAGTAATAGATGTTTCTTGGATGCTAAAATTGACCAAAGTTCAAGATATCCACACTTAGTTTGCTAAGAAGGGTAAATTTCACAAAAACCTGCCTTAAGTTTTGGCATTTTTCAGGTAACCCCCTTAACTTTCAAAATGTCACATACCCCCTTAAAATTTTGGGGTTCTGAGAAAGTCCCCTTCAACTCTCACCCCAAAAAAAGAACAAAATCTGAAAGCGTGAACCACAATTTTTACTGAAAAGATGCATAATTTTACCCACCCATGTCAAACTGTGGTTAACACTCTTAGGGTTGACAAAATGATAAAAATTTGAAGAGGGTTTTGAGAACCCCAAAACTTAAGGAGGATTATCTGAAGCTCAAACTTAATGGGAGTTTTCTGAAACTTACCCTAAAAGTACTAAACTGGGAAGGAAAAAAATCAAATTTTCATTACCCAAGCATGATTCTCAATAGAAATCTGAGAAATGGAACTAGGATACAAAGAACTGGCAGGGATATTTACCTTATGTTCCATTCATTATCAACATGAAGCGGACCTTCATTACTTGAAGATGCTTCAGCTTCCAGTTTGCCTTTCTAAGGCATCTCTAGCTGGCTTTGCTTGGGCATATTCCTTCTGCATGACATCAAGGTTCTGAATGCACAACAAAAAGCATGCAGGTTCAAACATGTAGCGTCATTCATGAAGCAAAGCATGTGATTCATGTAACCTGTCGTTCAAGACATGCTGAATTTGAACATTGAGGGTTTGGCCTCATCTCCATTGTTGGAAAATAGTCCTTTAGAGTTGTATCCCTGCATTTGAGCAAAATTTTAATGACCAATTGAAAATGAAAATAATCACTGTGCAGTAAAAGTATGCCCAAACACCCTGTAACTTCCTGGAAGAGGGATACTATACCGAACATATATGTTCTAAAATTTGGAAGAAAAAAAAAACTGATAAATTGCCAGTACATAACAAAAAGAATATATGATGTCTAAATGGCTTCACATTCACAATACCAGAACTAGTACAATACAAAAACAAAATAGTTTAGTAATTTAAAGATAACAGAAAGTGGAATATTAAAGGGTAAGGAGGGTTTATACCAGATATGGAGAAACTTGTCCAAACTTCAATAAGTATTTAAGTGTGTTCTGCACTAGGAGACCAGCAACAAGCCCTGGAAGATATAATTTGCTAAAAGTCACTATCGCTGGGTAGAAAATTAATAAAACATATACAAACAGATGGTTCACATGAGGTTATTTAACAAAGAGATCAGGAACAAAACAAGCGTATAGCATGAGGCGAGCAAGTCAATATTTGATGCCTAATCTTTCATGACAGTACAATGTATAAAGAGTACCAATAACCAAATGTTAAATCAAGTCTGATGAAATAAACACTTCAATGATAACAGGCAACTTAAGGTCCGTAACAGTAGGCGTCCAGCGTATAGAAGACCATTTTTGCATAGTACACAGACTCAGTTCTTCATTCGAACAAATATTGTAGATTAATATAGTTTTATGTGGTTCCTAAATTTACAAAATAATCAAATCTGAGACTATTTGTTAAAAGCCACTTTCAGTCAAATAATAATTAAATCATATACTAACCACTAAAAGCTATCAGAAAACATCCAAGAGGAGCATGCACAAGTAGCATAAAGTGAGAGCCTGTAGAACCTAGTGCATACCGTGAAGTAACTAACGTTAATAAAGTAAATTGCTAATGCAAATTAAGGGCGTAACAGAAACAAAACTCATAACCTGCCTCTCTGGAGAAAGGCACCTTATAGTAAAACAAAGTGAGACATTCCTCACCATAGTAGTTGGTAAAGATGCGCATACTCCCTCAGCTTAAGTGTGCGTTCATCTACACCAGATGCTACAACCTGTAAATAGAATATCATCACAACTTCCATACATCCAGTGGGTGATTGTGTGGATCAATAAATGCAAAACAAGTTATTCAGCTGTAAAATCTGTAATCTTAAGGCAAAGATGATGTAGAATTAATAGCTGGCTATCATTCGCGATTCCCGGACCCCCTCGAACCGTCATACGGTTTCTGCGCCGATTCCGGTACATTTTACGAACCGATTCCCTCCGATACGGGTTCCCAAAATTAGGCGTACCACTAACAAGTATGCTAGATGCAAAGTCTTTTAAGTGCGCGTCGCAAAGACACAATGCAATGTGCAATTAAGTGGCGACACACAATAGTGTATGAGCCGATGACTTTCTTTGTAACTAAATATGTATGTTAATTAAATGTAAAAACAAAACCATGATCCCAAAAGCGAGCTCTGTGAAAAAAAACAGAACAAAGAAACAAACTCCATCAAAAAGTACTTAAAAGTATTTGTATGAAAAAAAAATTAACATTCATAATTAGCTTTCTAGTTTTCTACTATATACTTTGGAAAACTTTAAAGCACCCTAAAAATTTACAACGTACCACTAAGCGAACTTGGCGTGCGAGCAAACAACCCCCTAACGAATCCAAATTTCCAAGTGGCGAATTAAAGTACCCGGTCATGCTTTGTGACCATTACCATACTATGTAACTATGGCTGGCTATAATAATTTTGTAGTTTGGACTTCAGAGCAACAGAAGATTACATTTGAGGAAATAGATGGGGATTTCAAAGCCCTAATAGATACATTCATTATTGAGCACACATTAGAGTTATACCATGAATAGAATACTTGTAGTAAGATAAAGACAAACATTATGACAATTTGAAAAAAAATGACCATGTTAATAGAAATCTCAGAGAGAAATCTTAGTTCACATCTTCTAGAATCAATTAGTCATCTCATTTTCATCCTAGCAGAACTGGCTACATAGAAACCTCTGATAGATTTTTTTTTAATTATTTAAGAAAGCAAGGATCTAAAAATTTGTTAAATTCTTATTTATTTTCCATCCAACTTTCTTTGGACTGTATTCATTAGTCTCAACTCTACAACTATTTGCATTGCTCAACTAAAACTTCCATTACCAGTTTAGCTAAGTACAAGAGAAGTGGCCAGTGACAGCATTGTAGGGACTTGAGAAAGCATATGTAGCTACATGGTAGAGGGTTGTTATGTGTGTGACAAACAAGATTGAAGGAAGCTTGTCATGGATTGAGGAATTACTAGTAATAAGGATGCCATATTAATTGATATCAGCAAGAGCCAAGACATGCAGGCAAAACAAGAGACTAGAAAGATGTGAAACCCATGCCTCATTCCCCACCCCTCCAAAAGTTAAAAAAGGAGGAAAAGAAAACAAGAAAATATAAGATTCAGAAAGTAGTAAAAAGGTACCTCTAAACCATTTACAAAATGGAACTGAACAAATGTGTTATTTGAGTTGAAATTTTATGCTTACAACTAGAATAAATAAAACATAGTTACACAATAGAAGTGGAGAACAGAATGCATGCACAATTAGATGTCCATTTGAAATCTTAATTTAGCTGATTAGTTAAGAAACTTAACAAAATTTTCTTTCACGAAATCTAGAGAGAATAACTTAATGACCCAAATGCAGGTTTCTGATATAGGTTATTGAGGCAAACGATTTCAGTTTGCCTTTATTGCTATCATATCAGAAATTGCATTTGGGTCATTGTTATCTCTCTCTAGATTTTGTGAAAGAAAATTTTTGTTAAGTTTCTAACTAATCAGCTAAATTAAGATTTCAAATGGACATCTAATTGTGCATGCATTCTGTTCTCCACTTCTATTGTGTACCTATGCTTTATTTATTCTAGTTGCAAGCATAAAATTTCAACTCAAATAACACATTTGTTCAGTTCCCATTTTTGTAAATGGTTTAGAGGTACCCCTTTTACCCCTACTACTTTCTGAATCTTATATTTTCTTGTTTTCTTTTCCTCCTTTTTTAACTTTTGGAGGGGGTGGGGAATGAGGCATGGGTTTCACATCTTTCTAGTCTCTTGTTTTGCCTGCATGTCTTGGCTCTTGCTGATATCAATTAATATGGCATCCTTTATTACTAGTAATTCCTCAATCCATGACAAGCTTTCCTTCAATCTTGTTTGTCACACACATAACAATCCTCTACCATGTAGTGCTACATATGCTTTCTCAAGTCCTCTACAATGCTGTCACTGGCCACTTCTCTTGTACTTAGCTAAACTGGTAATGGAAGTTTTAGTTGAGCAATGCAAATAGTTGTAGAGTTGGAGACTAATGAATACAGTCAAAGAAAGTTGGATGGAAAAATAAATAAGAATTTAACAAATTTTTAGATCCTTGCTTTCTTAAATAATTAAAAAAAATCTATCAGAGGTTTCTATGTAGCCAGTTCTGCTAGGATGAAAATGAGATGACTAATTGATTCTAGAAGATGTGAATTAAGATTCCTCTCTGAGATTTCTATTAACATGGTCATTTTTTTTTCAAATTGTCATAATGTTTGTCTTTATCTTACACAAGTATCTATTCATGGTATAACTCTAATGTGTGCTCAATAATGAATGTATCTATTAGGGCTTTGAAATCCCCGCATCTATTTCCTCAAATGTAATCTTCAAGTTGCTCTGAAGTCCAAATTGGCTAAAAATTATTATAGCCAGCCATAGTTACATAGTATGCTGTGCGTAGAGATCCTGATCAATTCGAGATGCATAATTCGCCACTAGAAAATTTGGATTCGTTAGGGGTAGCTTGCTTGGTGCGCAAGTTCGAGTTAGTGAATGCGTTGTAAATTTTTAGGTGCTTAAAGTTTTCCAAAGTATATAGTAGAAAACTAGAAAGCTAATTATGAATGTTAATTTTTTTCATACAAAATACTTTAAGTACTTTTTGATGGAGTTTGTTTCTTTGTTCTGTTTTTTTTCACAGAGCTTCGTTTTGGGATCATGGTTTTGTTTTACATTTAATTAACATACATATTTAGTTACTGACAAAGTCATCGGCTCATACACTCTATTGTGTCGCCTTTCACTTAATTGCACACATTGCATTGTGTCTATGACGTGCACTTAAAAGACTTTGCATCTAGCATACTTGTTAGTGAATGCGCAATTTTGGGAACCGGTTAGGTGTATCGGAGGGAATCGGTTCGTAAATGTACCGAATCGGTTCGCAGAAACTGTATGACGGTTCGAGGGGGTCGAGGAATCGGCGCAATGATATAGCCAGCTATTAATTCTACATCATCTTTGCCTTAAGATTACAGATTTTACAGCTGAATAACTTGTTTTTGCATTTATTGATCCACACAATCACCCACTGGATGTATGGAAGTTGTGATGATATTCTATTTACAGGTTGTAGCATCTGGTGTAGATGAGCGCACTTAAGCGTGAGGGAGTATCGCTGCATCTTTACCAACTACTATGGTGAGGAATGTCTCACTTTGTTTTACCATAAGGTGCCTTCTCTCCAGAGAGGCAGGTTATGAGTTTTGTTTCTGTTACGTCCTTTAATTTGCATTAGCAATTTACTTTATTGCGTTAGTTACTTTACGGTATGCACTAGGTTCTACAGGCTCTCACTTTATGCTACTTGTGCATGCTCCTCTTGGATGTTTTCTGATAGCTTTTAGTGGTTAGCATATGATTTAATTATTATTTGACTGAAAGTGGCTTTTAACAAATAGTCTCGTATTTGATTATTTTGTAAATTTAGGAACCACATAAAACTATATTAATCTACAATATTTGTCGTAATGAAGAACTGAGTCTGTGTACTATGCAAAATGGTCTTCTATCGGCTGGGCGTCTACTGTTACGGACCTTAAGTTGCCTGTTATCATTGAAGTGTTTATTTCATCAGACTTGATTTAACATTTGGTTATTGGTACTCTTTATACATTGTACTGTCATGAAAGATTAGGCATCAAATATTGACTTGCTCGTCTCATGCTATCGTTTGTTTTGTTCCTGATCTCTTTTGTTAAATAACCTCATGTGAACCATCTGTTTGTATATGTTTTATTAATTTTCTACCCAGCGATAGTGACTTTTAGCAAATTATATCTTCCAGGGCGTTGTTGCTGGTCTCCTAGTGCAGAACACACTTAAATACTTATTGAAGTTTGGACAAGTTTCTCCATATCTGGTATAAACCCTCCTTACCCTTTAATATTCCACTTTCTGTTATCTTTAAATTACTAAACTATTTTGTTTTTGTATTGTACTAGTTCTGGTATTGTGAATGTGAAGCCATTTAGACATCATATATTCTTTTGTTATGTACTGGCAATTTATCAGTTTTTTTTCTTCCAAATTTTAGAACATATATGTTCGGTATAAGTATCCCTCTTCCAGGAAGTTACAGGGTGTTTGGGCATACTTTTACTGCACAGTGATTATTTTCATTTTCAATTGGTCATTAAAATTTTGCTCAAATGCAGGGATACAACTTCGCTAAAGGACTATTTTCCAACAATGGAGATGAGGCCAAACCCTCAATGTTCAAATTCAGCATGTCTTGAGCGACAGGTTACATGAATCACATGCTTTGCTTCATGAATGACGCTTACATGTTTGAACCTGCATGCTTTTTGTTGTGCATTCCGTAACCTTGATGTCATGCAGAAGGAATATGCCCAAGCAAAGCCAGCTAGAGATGCCTTAGGAAAGGCAAAACTGGAAGCTGAAGCATCTTCAAGTAATGAAGGTCCGCTTCATGTTGATAATGAATGGAACATAAGGTAAATATCCCTGCCAGTTCTTTGTATCCTAGTTCCATTTCTCAGATTTCTATTGAGAATCATGCTTGGGTAATGAAAATTTGATTTTTTTTTCCTTCCCAGTTTAGTACTTTTTAGGGTAAGTTTCAGAAAAACTCCCATTAAGTTTGAGCGTTTCTCAGATAATCCTCCTTAAGTTTTGGGGTTCTCAAAAACCCCTCTTCAAATTTTTATCATTTTGTCAACCCTAAGAGTGTTAACCACAGTTTGACATGGGTGGGTAAAATTATGCATCTTTTCAGTAAAAATTGTGGTTCACGCTTTCAGATTTTGTTCTTTTTTTTTTTGGGGGTGAGAGTTGAAGGGGACTTTCTCAGAACCCCAAAATTTTAAGGGGGTATGTGACATTTTGAAAGTTAAGGGGGTTACCTGAAAAATGCCAAAACTTAAGGCAGGTTTTTGTGAAATTTACCCTTCTTAGCAAACTAAGTGTGGATATCTTGAACTTTGGTCAATTTTAGCATCCAAGAAACATCTATTACTTTGCACTTGGTTTTTCTTTTTTTTTGGTGTGGGGTTGGGGGGTGTTGTCTTTGTTTGTGTACAGGCAATAAGATCTACAGGATCGTTAGGCATAGACTGCTTTGAACTGTATGAATGGGAACCATCAGACTTTCTACACCCAAAAAAGCTTCTGAAAGTATATAATTTAGAGTGCATACTGTTTCAAGAATTGGAGAGAGTATATCTTGGGCTCAGAAGTTGCATGATTAATGATGATCTCTTTGTTATAATTGCCACCTGAGGTTTATTATGCTGAACTTAAATGAACTGTGTTTTAGATTTAGGGCAGTGGCTTCTGCCATTATAGTCACATTGCGCAGGGATGCTGAAATTGATTAGAACCCCAGAGAATTGCCATTATAACAGTTAAAATTGTTTCTCTATGTTGTCATCTTTGTTGCATGCCTTTAATTTGGGTATGAACTTATTTGTTTCTGCTGTTAATCATCTGGGTTTCCGGGAGACCATTCCCATCCTTGCTCATTGTGCTAGGAACCTGATATTTGATGTGAGAGAATTGAGAGGATGGCCTGAACTTTGGTTCATCAATGCTAGTAAAACACTATCAAATATAAGACTTTGGATTCATCTAATGGAGTCTTGAAAAGGTCATCTTTCATGGAAACTCATTATGTTAAGACATGGAGAAGAGAGTTTACTATGCCAGAAACTGTGGGTTTTGGAGTTTAGTTTTGTAAATAAGAACTAGGAGATCATTGGAGAAGGTGCTGTGTCGAGTTTATGGAGTTTACATTTGTTATTGACAAGGAGTCTCATTTTGATTTTATAAAGAAAGTTTCCTATGCAACTATTTTAGCTTGGAAGTTAAGTTTGATTGCTTAGAGAGCATGGCTTTGAATAGAGAGTATGGCTTCAGAAATTGAACCAATGGTTTAAGAGCTGTGAAGAACTAAGATTTCTTAAGATTTGCATCAGCTAGAGTCTTAGGAGAGGAGAATACAAACTATATACAAAGGAGCTTCCGACTTTCAATTTGAAGGAATGAGCTAGGCTGCTTTTGGTACTGACTATACTGTTCTGGTCTTCGTGACTGCATAATGACGTACTTGAAGATGGTTTGCCTGTCTTAGAGAATTTTGAACATGCTCAGAAGGTAAGCTTTGATAGTGGCCATGCTACATTGCAAATTCTTGTCGGTGATGGAGTTAAA
Organism: Asparagus setaceus; assembly: GCA_012295165.1. NCBI lineage: Eukaryota > Viridiplantae > Streptophyta > Magnoliopsida > Asparagales > Asparagaceae > Asparagus > Asparagus setaceus. Next base: position 25,694,593 of record CM022701.1, read on the forward strand.
ATATAAAGAGCTTAGTAGAACTGGACCACTTAAATTTGGGAAGGGAATGATATAATTTTTGAAGATGATGATTGGTACTGTCAGCAGAATATAAATGGGCGATCTAATGTAACTGTTCCTAGGTAGCTTTCAGTTTTCGTTTCCCTAGCGTTGAACGCACTGTATTTTCTCCCTTTTGCTGCTTTTTCAATTGTAAAATCTTTCAAAATCCAGTTGTTTTGTTTTTTTAAGGTAAACATACAGTTGCCTGCTTTATACATTTACCCAGATTCTGAGAAAAGTTATGTTAAATGCTCAGACTTAAATTGACTCTTGAATCTTTCTTGCTTTTTCCCTTCAATCCTTTCAGTGTTGTAGACATTGACAGTGAGAAGACATCTGCTGCAAGCAGAAGTTCCGATGCCCTTCCAGAAGGTCTCATGCATGAGCTTCCGAGCTCCGATAGACTTCAAGAATCACCATCAGTCCAGGAGACCATCACCATCAGTGATGATCTTGAGGATCTCCAACGGCAACTTGATGCCCTCAATGCAGCTTGACTTTACCCAAAGACTTAACATTCCCCTATATTTTGTATTCATTTCTGTAACTTGGCTGATCAATTATATCAACCAAATTTCCCCTCATAAAATTAAAGAATGAAGAGGGGAAGTGGTAATACTTAATCAAACTAGCCGAACCTTTCCCTTAGCGTAGGCTATGAAAAGAGGGACGGTGCATCTTGATATGGTTTTAATGTTGTTTGATAGAACACTAGAGGAATTCTGAAATGAGAGTGTGCGATTAGTTTGTTTTTGCCTTCATTCTGATAACTGATTCTGTTGCTTATATGATGAGATCAATGCATACAAACAGAACATGAGAAGGAGATGCTTGTTGGAGAAGTAATTTTTATTGTGGTTAATTTAATTGTGATACGTGGAGCATTTTATAGCTGGTGTTTATGTTACAAAGTCCTTTTTTGAATGAGCTTTCTTGAGCTGGCTATTCTTGTATTTTCATAAATTAATTATTCTACTGTACCTGTTATTGTGAAGTTTACTGATGTCCTCTTAACTATTTTCTTACTCCTTGGTGAATGTGGTGGATAGAAATATTTAACGGCTCAAACTGGTGAGAAAAAGGGCTCATTCAGGTGGCAGCAAAATCTGCTACCAATGCTAGGAGCAAAAGTAGTTGGTTTTCCTTTTCTTTATTTGGAAAAGAAGATTAGGTTTTGTGGGTATGCATCGTTGTAAATTGTTGATTTTGAGTGGAAGTTCTGTATTTTTGGGGCTCATTTGGATCGGTTGAGGTTTAGGGATGGGGTTGTTGCGAGGATGAGAAGAATGAAGGGGAATATGTTTTGTTGAGAGGAGATTGTGAAGGTTTGAGACTGTCAGATGCGGTCAACAGGAGCATGACAGAAATATTCTTGTCATATGCCTTTTCTTGTCATATACATACCTCCCATATTCCTTCTTTTCTTGTCATATACATACCTCCCATATTCCTTCTTTTCTTGTCATATACATATCTCCCATATTCCTTCTTTTCTTGTCATATACATACCTCCCATATTCCTTCTTTTCTTGTCATATACATATCTCCCATATTCCTTCTTTTCTTGTCATATACATATCTCCCATATTCCTTCTTTTCTTGTCATATACATATCTCCCATATTCCTTCTTTTCTTGTCATATACATGTAGTTAGCTATCTCCCATATTCCTTCTTTTCTTGTCATATACATACCTCCCATATTCTTCTGCATATTCTTGTCATATGCCTTTTCTTGTCATATACATACCTCCCATATTCCTTCTTTTCTTGTCATATACATATCTCCCATATTCCTTCTTTTCTTGTCATATACATACCTCCCATATTCCTTCTTTTCTTGTCATATACATACCTCCCATATTCCTTCTTTTCTTGTCATATACATACCTCCCATATTCCTTCTTTTCTTGTCATATACATATCTCCCATATTCCTTCTTTTCTTGTCATATACATATCTCCCATATTCCTTCTTTTCTTGTCATATACATACCTCCCATATTCCTTCTTTTCTTGTCATATACATACCTCCCATATTCCTTCTTTTCTTGTCATATACATATCTCCCATATTCCTTCTTTTCTTGTCATATACATATCTCCCATATTCCTTCTTTTCTTGTCATATACATATCTCCCATATTCCTTCTTTTCTTGTCATATACATATCTCCCATATTCCTTCTTTTCTTGTCATATACATACCTCCCATATTCCTTCTTTTCTTGTCATATACATATCTCCCATATTCCTTCTTTTCTTGTCATATACATGTAGTTAGCTATCTCCCATATTCCTTCTTTTCTTGTCATATACATATCTCCCATATTCCTTCTTTTCTTGTCATATACATACCTCCCATATTCCTTCTTTTCTTGTCATATACATATCTCCCATATTCCTTCTTTTCTTGTCATATACATGTAGTTAGCTATCTCCCATATTCCTTCTTTTCTTGTCATATACATATCTCCCATATTCCTTCTTTTCTTGTCATATACATATCTCCCATATTCCTTCTTTTCTTGTCATATACATATCTCCCATATTCCTTCTTTTCTTGTCATATACATACCTCCCATATTCCTTCTTTTCTTGTCATATACATATCTCCCATATTCCTTCTTTTCTTGTCATATACATACCTCCCATATTCCTTCTTTTCTTGTCATATACATATCTCCCATATTCCTTCTTTTCTTGTCATATACATGTAGTTAGCTATCTCCCATATTCCTTCTTTTCTTGTCATATACATACCTCCCATATTCCTTCTTTTCTTGTCATATACATATCTCCCATATTCCTTCTTTTCTTGTCATATACATATCTCCCATATTCCTTCTTTTCTTGTCATATACATATCTCCCATATTCCTTCTTTTCTTGTCATATACATACCTCCCATATTCCTTCTTTTCTTGTCATATACATATCTCCCATATTCTTCTGCATATTCTTGTCATATGCCTTTTCTTGTCATATACATGTAGTTAGCTATCTCCCATATTCCTTCTTTTCTTGTCATATACATGTAGTTAGCTACCTCCCTCGACTTTAGTTTTCTCCAATTTCTCATTAGGAGGTTTGTTGGAGGCTTCGAATGAGGAATATATGTTATAAAAAAAAGTAAATCTGAAACACTTTAAAGATTGATAAACCTCACACTATAAGAATATCGAAACAAATATCTGCAGTTGAGAATAAAAATAATTTACAATTTGTTATCACTGAAGTTGATATCGTACTATTCTTCTCTTTTAAAAAGAATTCCAAAAGAAACTTACAAACCAATTATTTATAAGAGTTAAATACTTAAGGCCTAAGCTATTCGGAAATTCATGCGTTCTCATGGTTCATTTTCATGACATATCCGTGATAATTTTTATTTGACATGCGGATAGTATTTTCAAGTATATCTGAGAAACATAATTCATTGTGTTGGTCATTAATAAGCAATTAGATACAAGTATTATTTTAGCCACATGGATTTGGGTTATGGTGATAAGATATTGTCAATTAATATTTCTAGTTTCATTCCTAGAATCGTTTTCTATATTATGCAATGCCATATTTGAGTATTGTGATATCTGTACTTTAGTTTAAGACATTTAAAACAACATGAACAATCAAACAAGTACTCATTTTATTCCATCACAAAGAATTTATCTCACTAATTATTCCAAATACTCAAAGTTCAAAAGGAAACAGCTCAATATTTGTCTCAGGAGAACATTCTAGTCATCATTAACAGCTCTGCAGGATTTTCTTATCTCCCCAGCTGTTCCAGTAAGCACCTGAATAGCTCCCATCTTGATCATAGCATCATTGAACTGACCGTTGAAGTTCACTCCATTAGCAATAGAACTGACAACATCTTTAGTTTTACCATCCAAAGCTATGCCCTGATCAATCCTAAGAATGCCCTTGTTCATGAGTATCTGCTTGTAATAGCTGTTGTCTACAGTGTTTGAGCTCTGAGAGTTCTGATCAAGATTCACCGAGTTATCGACCTTTGCATTTTGTGGGCATCTCAGCTTCAATGCAGATAATAGACGCAAATCCATCGTGGGATCAGGATTCCCTGTTCGCTGAAGTTGTAAAGCGTCGGAGAAAAGCGAACAGTGTATAATTCCAATTGTGTGGCCTCCTGCAACATAGCATAATATAGGATGACTTACATGATATAGGCTTGAATATCAATTCAGAAGTACATATAATTATCATATCCGATAATAACAATTTATCTTACCTAGTAAAAGAACCATATCTGTGACACTGAGACCCTTCTTTTGGAACGCCGCAATAGATTGGTCAACGGTTATCGTTGGCTCAGGAACATCAACATTGCTTGCAAGTGAAACCTTGCCATCCCTCCTTCCCATTTGAACATCGTACCATGATCCTCCTGCCTTATATATTTATTCATTCATAATTATAAAAAATTACAATATAAGATCGGAGACTAGACTAATTGTTCTTGAGAAATTCTTGTTGTCACAAAAAAAAAAAAAAATCGCTGCTTACTAGGTTTACGACATCCCTGGCAACTGCAATGATGATATCAGCAAGAGACTACACCAGGACATGCTTTTTCCAGGGCTGCTTTTGCTTCGTCGATAATGTCATAGCCTCTGATGTTCAAATTTGGGAATGCTGTTTTCTCAGTGGACTTGCCATCCAAGAGTATCGATGCATCACATCCCTGCAGTTTATTCAATATCAATCATTTTATTAGCTTCCATTATGTTATAATTCTATGTAGTATCCCTGTTTTGCACTCACTACCCTGTAGTTTCATGCGCAAATAAATCTCCTGGATTAATTTAGCCGATACTGCTCCTGGCTGAAATTAGTGAGTCTATCTCTGGCGATAAAAGAGTTTACAAAATTTAGGTCTAGACTCACGCAATAGTATATCAATTTTTATAAAATCCGCATTAAATTCATGGTTAGTGGGATTGAATCGTGTTGCTCGGTACCATGTCAGCGTCCCTACACCAAAACTCGAAGTTGTGGTGAGGGGTTAAGGGTTACATTTTTATATTCTGACAATAATGAACTCCTAAATCATAAGATAAAGCATATATAAACAAATAATGAAGGGTAGCGTATATGACATGATATATGTACTACTCACCATAACAAAGCAATCATGGAATTGCATTCGAATGAGCGCAGGGCGACGGTGGGATCTCTCACAAAACGGTCCGATACAATGCCTCCGATGATGGACTCAACGTCGTTGCTCCGCATTTCCTTTATAAAATCCAACCTGAAGCTGGCCTTGAGCCGCTATAGCAAAGGCCAGAAGCAGTAACAAGATCAATGTTATGAGTTCAGCCTTCATCTTTGTTTTACAAGGAGGATGAGAGATGAAGAGGAAACCATCTTATATAGCTTAAATTTATAATTTTTATAGAAGGAAGAAGAAGAAGAGGCGTTGATAACGTACACATTGAGATTCTGATTAATGTTCATGCATTTAGAGGGGATTAATGTTTGTGATTGGGGTTAGTTAGTCAAAGGAAAATAATTTGTAGATTTTGTTGGTGCTTCGGAATTTGGAGAGCGAGGAGACAAAGGGGTCTCTTCAACTCTTCTTTTGGTTAGTTATTACTCACTTAATTATTAATGTTGGATATGAAATGGGTCTATCTAGCATTAATTAAGTGTTTTGGATTGTAAATCTAAGATTTTCATGGTCTGAAATATTTTATGGTGTGGCTTAAGATGAAGATAGTGTCAATACATATTGACTAGGTAATTTTATTATGATGGTGTGTCACTCCAAAAAATTTCTTTAATGGCTAAAAATAGTGTCAATACATATAGACAAGGTAATTAGAGTACATTTTTTCAAGGCCTCGGCCTCGTACCCTACCAAAAAAAAAAAAAAAAATTAGAGTACATTTGACAGTAAATTGAAATAACACTAAAAACTTAATAATAAAAAATCAGCCTAGTTTGTGAGTGTCATATGGAAAATTTTGGGGTAAATCTCATGTTTAAATAATAGAAGGTATTAAAATGCAACTTTTAGAAACTTCAGGATATATAAATGTTGCCAAAACAAGTAAGGCAAAACTATAAAGTATTTATAAGTGCTAATTAGCCATTTAGAAAAACACAAAGTCTTTCTGACAATATTCCTCCTCCCTAATGCAAAGCCCTTGAAGACTTCTCCTTATTTTAGAATTCTTCTGTTCAAAATAACGAACAATGAAATATTACAATCAATTTGTCAATATGACTCATCTTCACTCCATCATAAAGAAACTCTTTCATCACAACACAAACAAATGCTCAAACTGAAAGAAAACAACTCCATGAATCAAACTTTTTTCTAGAGCCAATACTTAACGAGTATTAACAGCTCTGCAGGATTTTCTTATCTCCCCATTTGTTCCTGTAAGCACCTGGATAGCTCCCATCTTGATCATAGCATTATTGAACTGACTAGTGAAGTTGAATCCATTGGCAATAGAACTGACTATATCTCTAGTTTTATTATCCAAAGCTATGCTCTGATCAATCTTAAGAATTCCTTTATTCATGAGTATTTGCTTATAAAACTGTTGTCTACAGTGTTTGAGCTCCGAGTTCTGATCAAGATTCACAGTGTTATCCACCTTTGATTTTTGTGGACACCTTAGCTTCAATGTAGATACTAGACCCGAATCCATCGTGGGATCAGGACTCCCTGTTCCGTTGAAGTTGTAAAGGCGATCAGAGAAAACAGAACAGTGTGCAATTCCGACTGTGTGGCCTCCTGTACATAACATCGCATATAAAATACAAACTCGAAAATTGTTCAGTTCGCGTAAAATACAGTGAATACCCTATTGATTTGTAGGACTGACAGAAAATCTTTCTGGACTTTTAGAACTGACATATTAACTCCATCATGTAAACCTTACACAATGTTCAATAATTTACCCTTTCAGTTTAGAGAATACTGGCAAGTGACAGTTTTCACTGGTAGAATTTATCGTACCTAGTAAAAGAACCATATCTGTAACACTGAGGCCCTTCTTTTGGAATGCAGTGATTGATTGATCAACGGGTATCGTTGGATTAGGAGATCGGCGTTGCTAGCAAGAGACATTTCCGTCCCTCCTCCCCATTTGAACCTCGTACCATGTTCTTCCAGCCTATTATTTAGAGCATTAGGAAATACATCTTCTGAGAAATTTTTGTCTTCACCAAAAAAATTTCTAAAACTTAGTTTTCTATGTCGTAGTGATGACTTACTAAGGCAATGGCATCCCTTGTAGCTGCAGTGATGATATCAGCGCAAGAGACTACACCTGGGCATGCTTTCTCCAAGACTGTCTTCACTTCGTCGATAATGTCATAGCCTCTGATGCTCAAATTTGGAGGCGCGGTTTTTTCTGAGGACTGTCCATCCAATAGTAGCGATGCATCACATCCCTACATTTTATTCATAACCAACAAAGTCATATAAGTCTCCTAGCATGACATACAGAGTACTTAATCTCCTTTTTTAACAGTGGAGAGGATCCAAATCCGACTCACGTTAACGAAGCAATCGTGGAAGTGCATTCGGAGGAGGGCAGCGACGACTGTAGGATCTTTGACAAAACGGCTGAATACAATGCCGCCAATGGTGGACTCGATGTCTATCCTCCGCACTTCCCTCTATAAAATCCGACCTGTAGCGGACCTTGGGGCCTTCACGGTGAAACCAGAATCAGGAAGATCACGGTGATGAGTGTGGCCTTCATTGTTGGTTTCAAGGAGGAGGAGAATCTCGAATTGTTTGTGAGTATCTTTAAAAAAAGGAGGAGAAGGATGAGATATATTGAAGGAAACGACTAGAGATTATTTATAGCGGGAAGGAATGGGGTTGGTAATGTAAATAAGTGGAACCCACGTAAACTTCTTCTCTTTAGAAGACGTGCAGGAGTGTAGTGCAGGAGTGTAGGACAACTATATACCCAAGGTGGTATGAGATAAAATATTTCTATTTCTGTCTCTTTTTTACTTTTTCAAAATAAGTCCAAAAGATTTAAATTTACTACATACCCAAGGTGGTATGAGATAAAATATTTCAATTTCTGTATCTTTTTTTCCTTCTCAAAATGAGTCCAAAAGATTTAAATTTCTCTCTTTCAAATTCCAATTTCATTTCCTAATGTCTAGAACTTGACCTGAGAAATCATCCACACAACTTAAATTTTTTGTCTTCATTAATTGTCCTATCTATGACTGAAAGACGCATAATCTTACATTATTTAAAGAGGGGAAAGAGTATGGGTTTCAAAATCATGTACAAAGAGGGGGAATCCTCTTGTGGTTATGGAGGTGAGTTGTACATTACCATTCTTTGTCCATTCACGTTATCTTATGTTTCAATATGAAGCCATCAGCTGTCAATTTACATATGTACCTTTGAAATACTTTCCTATGCACATGTACAAAGAGTATGTCATCATAGGCATGCATGTATATATGGAGAAAGATATACATGTGAATAACCATCGCACTAGCTATGTTCAATAAAAAAAATTTCCCCTTGTTCATGTGATGCATTTTACATATACCATCATTTTCCTAACTTTTATTGACATTTTTTCTCAAGACAGTGATGGGAAAAAAAAACAAGTAATAAAATTAGCTTCATCAGTCATTATTTTTATATACAACATCCGTAGAATATGTTATAAATTACATAGGTCAAAACTTTGATTTGTTCGAAATGACTGGCTGGCTTCAACCAATCATGCGATTAACATCAATGAAACTGGGGCAAGCAATGAATCATAGTATGGATGGGAAGACAAGAAAACATGATTTCAGACAAACTATAGGCATATCTCAACTTTTGTAGGTAATTGTGATCTTTGTGAAACTTGGAAAATTTACGTTTCAGAAATTTACCGAAGTAAAGTACCTTTAAAACAAGGGAAATTAACAATGCAAAACAAACTATTATATGGGTGATGGTGTGACTTGATATCGATTAATCTACATAAGAGGAAATTCTTTTTTGAGTAACCTAAGCAAATTAATTCACTTTTCACTTAACTCACATAGCAAACAAGAAACAAAATCAAACCTTCCATGAAACTTCTTGGTCCGTTAGATCCCTAATAAATGATGGTAACCCTGACAAGATATTGAGGAAAGATATCGCAAAAAATAAGAACTAGAACTTTACTTATAGTGAAAAATTCATAGCCATAGATATAGATATATCAATGATAACATATTACATTGGGAATAATGTCACACCCCGGACCAGGTCGACACGATGTAAGCCTTGAGACTCACTAAGTGCAACACATAGTTTGGCTCAATACGCTGCTAAAATTAACTAGTCACTGTTGCACTTGACTCTCAAAAACCATCATTTAAACCCTCTCACAAACTCTATCAATTTCCCAATGTGGGATTATTAGTGGGTTATCACAATATGAGACATGGAATTCATATCTAGTAGATGTAGGTTAATTTTACAGGAGATGGAATAGTAAACCAATGTCTGAAATTTTGCTGAGAAGAAGGGGACATGCAATAACATCTTGTTGTTTAAATAAACAGAAAATTCATGAAATTTTAAATCCATTAGCATATTATACGAACAGGCTATATAACCTGCTACTTAATTTGCTGCTAGATATCAATTAGTAGCACATGAGATACATGCGTAAAGAACACAGCAACCATGGGCGAACACTTCTAAGGTTCCTCAAAGAGGACAGAAATCTGTGTCATGTGTGGCTGGTGCCTCCTAATCTGCAGGATGTACAAAAACTCACATCAGACTCATAACGAAATCAAATTTATGAAAGTATACAAGTATCCTTCCTACCTTAACACCGGCCATTGATAACAACTTGTGCGAGGCAATATATGCAGTATCAGAACTTCCCAACCTTTTCTCAACAAAATATATGACTTCAGAGACGCCAGACTGCAAGAATAAGTAGAAACATCATATACAATATGAAAAATTTTCCTACAATCAAAGGTACACTTGAATCTAATGATTTCTGAGTTGTAATTACTTTGAAGAGCAAAGTAATTACTTTGAAGAGCAAAGAATCATACTACAAACAGCTAATCTGCTTATAACTTGACATTGTTCCTGACAAAAGTAACTAACTACACATGCATGCCACGCATGCATGCACATCTGCATACTGCATGCCTTTATGCAAACACATAGATATAAGGAGAAAAATAATTCCTGTAAACCACTTGTAAATTTAAATGAATTAGAGGTTGTAGGTATTTAAATATAAGTAAACAAAAGATCAGTCAAAGTCTCCTAATTTCAAATTCTTAAGAGCAACCTTCACCACAACTTCAGGATTCTGCTGTACTGGAAGGCGCTTTTAAGATGTAATAGAGCAGCTCAGATTCAAATCCCACAGGAGACCTACTTAAGTGGACTTTAAAAAGATCACTGCACAAGTCCAGGCGAAAAGGGCACTCAACTTGTGGGAGCGTGTTAGAATAAAGATTGTAACCCTCAACCCTCACCACAATGTTGGAGCTTTGATGGGTAGACAGGACTTTAAGACCAAGAATTAACTTCTGAAACAAAACTACCACTTATGTCTGTGACGGTAAGCATTTCTTCTAGTTGTGTGTAAAACTTGGACTCAGACTGAAATTAAGTACAAATAACATTCAAGAAATAAGATATAACTATCACATCATTATCCAATTCATGCTTCAACTATAGTCTACATGCAAATTTTGCACTTGGATCTTGACTTAACCTAAGGACAAAAAGAAAAGTGTAGGTAAGTAGCTCAAACCACACGGCATTAGAAACACCAACCTGAATGATGATCTTGGCACATTCATTACAGGGGAACATTGTAACATATAGTCTCTGCAAAAAAGAAAGACAAGATGGTCCACTTTGTATCAGTTTCTGCAGAAGAAAGTGCCAATGCGACCTAGAACGTAAAAATAAGGTTGTATAGGGGATAGTTCTTACAAAAATTATTATAGCTAGTATCTCTATAAGCGCCAATAATCAGATTGATCACTAAAGTAGCCTTAAATTCACATGCTTCTGTTATCAAAGCCCAAAGCACATGTTAGAATTTCTAGTTCCGGACACGACCTTCCATTCCAGAGAACATGCAAAGGTCATGTATCTAACAACCTTTAGATAGGCGACATTCAAATAATAAAAAATAATGATATGATAATAATAATTATATTTCCTGAGCTAAAATCGAAAAAGTGACACTTCAGAATGTCTCAAAAACTTATAAATTTTGCTACCAACCACAATAGTTGATTTGTGAAAAATGAAAAATATCTAGCTCTTGAATTCCACGTTGTAGTTGGCAGCATGTTAAACATTTTATAACTTCGCAAAGATGAAATGGTTTTTTAACATATCTGCTCCCAAATTTGTGTTTTGAAAATTATCCTCCATGTCATATGAAGACTAGTAGTCTACCGCTCCATCACAATTAGCAAACCAAATTGGAAAATTCATCACTCTTCCACTCACCCTCCCTCCACCCCTTCACTCCCCTCCATTGAAATCCAGACGGACTTCCTCCACATTTAGGACTAGATCTGGAACCCATGGAGAGGAGAGGGAGCCCAAGAGAACTCTCTCTCTTTCCCTCTACCCCTCCCCCTCCCCTCTCCCCTTTCTTTTCAAGGGATTCAGAGGTAGATTGGTTGGTTTGAATCAGAGAGTGGTGTTTGGGATTCTTTTTAATGGATTTTGGTTAACGGATGAAGAAGAAGATGGGATCGTTGTATTGAGTATGTTGTGATAGTGTTTTATCGATAAAAATATGGATTACTGATAAATGGCGTCTTCTCAATAATGTATTTCACAACATTTTACAACATTTTAATCAGCTAATTATAATAACTGAATGACATTGTGCGAGAAAACTAATTATAATAACTGAATGACAATATTTTACATACACTTGTTACAATGATTTCAAGTAGATCGACTAATTTAGGGGAAATGCACAGGAATTTGTTTCTTTCAGCACGTATGCCTTGTTTGGTATGTGTGAATGCGTGAAATGGAATAAAAAATCAATAAAGTCCAAATAAACCATCATTGATTACTAATTATCAAAGACCAAAAATAAAAGATTGTCATTCCGCTTCCTTCTCTAAGCACATAAGCGTGAGAATGGAAATGAGCATTCTATTCCTCCATTTATTATATTCCGTTACTTACTAAATTCCATTCTCACTTGAGTCGGTTCAGCGACCCAGGCGTTTTAGTCTTTAAACCGGTTGATTCACAAAGGAAACAGTCCTTTGGCCCTCGGTATCTCGAATCTAACTGAATGACAACATTTTACAACACTTGTTACAATGACTTCAATTAGTTTGATTGGAAAGAACTTGTTTCATTGATGACAAAACCAACTTATAGAAAACAAGATGAATCACCAGTTCATATGGGTCACTAGTGCTTGAGCACTTGGCTATAGCTTCTATACTAAGGGGCTTTACATACTCTCAGTTCCTTACCTCTGTGACTTTCTAGCTATGTGGTATCATATCTTATGTACTACTATTGTAACATACTCAAACATCTAATACCAGATGGGGTAGAAGTTCGTACTCAATAATCAGACCATGATTGAAGCTTGACTGCTAATATTGTCCAACCATAGATTCCCAGGACAGCCCAAAAAAATGTAACTCATATCTAGGAGACCAACAATTTTGTGCAGACTCCCATAACCCAGTCAAGCAAATTATTAAACATATAAAGACAGGTCAAAGCCGAGCGCAAATCAACAAGACCCACCAGCAGCTTCAACCACCTAAAGAACAGAGAATGCTAAAATTCTAAAGACACCTTAGTAAGTAGCTTGATCCCTTTCATTAGACTTGCTTTAGAGAATCTTTTAACAAGGTTTAGTCAAGAAGTTAGTCATCAGATCTAGTTTCAATGAATAGGAGGGAAGTTGATGTAGGACATCTAGAAGATTAAATTAGCTAGGATTTATAGGATATGATTTTGAGATATTTGGTTAGGATTGGATTGGCTATTTAGTTAGATTTGCTATTTTGTTAGTTTATTGGATTTGATATAATCTATTAGTTACAATTAGGATTTTTTTATTGTTACACAAAGAATTCTGATGTTTCATTTTGGAGATGGAGATTTGATATGAATAAAAGTTTGAATTAGAGAGACGAGGGCGATTTCTTCTAGGCATGAAGCTGTTGTTTCTAGTAGGCATGTGATATGCTAGGTGTGAAACCAAATCTGGTAGAGGTGTTGCGTGTGAAACCAGCTTTACCCTTAATTTATTTGTTATCTTGCTTTTTGTTCTTTGTTTTTCTTAAATTTTTAGATTTAGATCAACAACCAGATTCTATCAATTTTCATTCCGCATCATTTAGTATCAGAGCCGAAGGACCCATCCTCTTCTCTCCAATAAAGAAGAAAAAATGAACTCCTTCATGATCTCAAATTATCACCAGATTCAAAGCCTGAGCCCAAGCAAGATCAAAAGCCTTCGTGATGACACTGCAGAAGCCTATGATCTCTTCTTAGCGTTCTCGACGAGGACGTCGGGTTTAAAGAGGAGAGATTTGATGTAGGACATCCAGAAGAAAAGATTATCTAGGATTTTAGGTTATGATTTTGAGATATTTGGTTAGGATTGGATCGGTTATTTAGTTAGATTTGCTATTTTATTATTTTATTGGATTTGATATAATATATTAGTTAGAATTAGGATTTATTTTATTGCTATAAAAGGATTGTGATGCTTCATTTTGGGGATGGAGATTTGATATGAACAAAAGTTTGAATTAGAGAGATGGGAGCGATTTCTTCTAGGCGTGAAGCTGTTGGTTCTAGTAGGCATGTGATATGCTAGGTGTGAAACCAAATCTGGCTTGGTGTTGCGTGTGAAACCAGCCTTACCCTTAATTTATCTGTTATCTTGCTTTTTGTTCTTTGTTTTTCTTAAATTTTTAGATTTAGATCAACAACCAGATTCTATCAATTTTCATTCCGCATCATTTAGTATCAGAGCGAAGGACCCATCCTCTTCTCTCCAATAAAGAAGAAAAATGAACTCCTTCATGATCTCAAATTATCACCAGATTCAAAGCTGAGCCCAAGCAAGATCAAAAGCCTTCGTGATGACACTGCAGAAGCCTATGATCTCTTCTTAGCGTTCTCGGCGAGGGCGTCGGGTTTAAAGAGGAGAGATTTGATGTAGGACATCCAGAAGAAAAGATTATCTAGGATTTTAGGTTATGATTTTGAGATATTTGGTTAGGATTGGATCGGTTATTTAGTTAGATTTGCTATTTTATTATTTTATTGGATTTGATATAATATATTAGTTAGAATTAGGATTTATTTTATTGCTATAAAAGGATTGTGATGCTTCATTTTGGGGATGGAGATTTGATATGAACAAAAGTTTGAATTAGAGAGATGGGAGCGATTTCTTCTAGGCGTGAAGCTGTTGGTTCTAGTAGGCATGTGATATGCTAGGTGTGAAACCAAATCTGGCTTGGTGTTGCGTGTGAAACCAGCCTTACCCTTAATTTATCTGTTATCTTGCTTTTTGTTCTTTGTTTTTCTTAATTTTTAGATTTAGATCAACAACCAGATTCTATCAATTTTCATTCCGCATCATTTAGTATCAGAGCGAAGGACCCATCCTCTTCTCTCCAATAAAGAAGAAAAATGAACTCCTTCATGATCTCAAATTATCACCAGATTCAAAGCTGAGCCCAAGCAAGATCAAAAGCCTTCGTGATGACACTGCAGAAGCCTATGATCTCTTCTTAGCGTTCTCGGCGAGGGCGTCGGGTTTAAAGAGGAGAGATTTGATGTAGGACATCCAGAAGAAAAGATTATCTAGGATTTTAGGTTATGATTTTGAGATATTTGGTTAGGATTGGATCGGTTATTTAGTTAGATTTGCTATTTTATTATTTTATTGGATTTGATATAATATATTAGTTAGAATTAGGATTTATTTTATTGCTATAAAAGGATTGTGATGCTTCATTTTGGGGATGGAGATTTGATATGAACAAAAGTTTGAATTAGAGATGGGGCGATTTCTTCTAGGCGTGAAGCTGTTGGTTCTAGTAGGCATGTGATATGCTAGGTGTGAAACCAAATCTGGCTTGGTGTTGCGTGTGAAACCAGCCTTACCCTTAATTTATCTGTTATCTTGCTTTTTGTTCTTTGTTTTTCTTAATTTTTCAGATTTAGATCAACAACCAGATTCTATCGATCCTCATTCTGCATCAGAAGTCTTCAGACAGGATTAAGCACCATTCAGACCTGGTAATAGCTTTCTGAACCATGTTAAGGTATGTTAGAGCTCGATCTTCCCCAATATGACCTATTTGCATACCCAAGTGGAGCCATGTGCTAAAAACACAATAACAGTAACATGGACTGTAAATGGCATTTCATACAAGAAGTAATAAAGTCATTTATCTAAACAAGTATATCTAATTCAAAACCCAGGGACGGAAATACCTGCCCAGCTGCAGAAGCATGGTTTGTGTTCAGGATAGCATTGACTTCAGCATGAACGACATAACTGCAGAAGTTAAATAAAAAAATCAGCAGCTTTTACTAGTATAGATTAACAGAGACAGTTCTGAAATATTTTGGAAAGCATTGCACAAGAAATTAGATGCAAAAGATATATACAGAAATTTAGTTGATTTATACGGATAAAGTTATAGCAAACACATGGCAGTATTCTTATTTTATGTATAGGCCAAGCATTGGAAACTAAAAGTGACAAGTTAAAATGTCTAGACAATCTCTTTGAGAACTCTGAAAAATTACCTAATGAGCTATAAATAAATAAATAAATAAAACAGATAAATAAATAAGATATGGCTCTTCAATACTGGTAGTCTGGTACATCAATAAATGGAGAAAATGCCAGCATTTTCTTTTGTCCAATCAAACTAGTTTCAGATATATTTCTATTAAGACACCTATCAGATCTACAATCCTTCAACTCCAAAGCTTCATTTAGATTCCCCCAAAAGAATTCATGGAACACATCCTGCTACCTCATGAACCTTTTACATTAAAAGTCCTAATATAGTATATAAAGGTACATTTCCATAGCGGTACAGCCTGCACTAAAAGCGATGAAATGTTGATTTCCTCTTCTTTCTATGATGTTGGTGATATCCATCAAAACACCTCAAGCATGATACTTGAATCTTATGACTGACTCCAATGTCCCTTTTTCCAAACTTTCTCTGCATACTTGCACACATGCAACATTTTGGGATGACTCCAGTACCTAGAGCCTTTGAATATGATCTAATGAAATACATAAAGACGAAACTAAGCTAAGGAACTACCGATCTCACTTGGGACTGACCCAAATTCTACCAACTTTTGTCCAGATTGCTTAGATGTGAACCAACCATTTGCAACAAAAGAATGAAATACAAGAAAACAATCACGAAGAAGCATTAGCAATTGACTAAAATGAAATTCCAAGGGAAAAATATAAAGAGACAGTGAATTCAAGAAAACTTACGGATATTTTGTTTCTAGTGGATCTCCATTGACAGATTTCTGCAATATGAGGAAAAGGGAGAAAATGCATTACTTAAGTTCAAAAGGTCAAACTTTAGACAAAAGAAAAATCTGTATGCTAATCTGTTGAAACAACCTTCGCCCAGGGAAGCTTGTCATCAGAACAACCCCTTGGAAAGCCATTGTAGCCAATTCCTGAGAAGGTAAGACCAGACTTCAGATTCACAATTCAGACTAATTGCAGTTGATATCATCATTACAAGACGGATATGTGCTTTATATTTCTTTCTAGACAGTTTCTTAGGTAAACTATGAAAATATGAGAGCAGTCATTACTTGTACCAAATGATTATTGAGGCAAGAATGTTTAACAAAGAGCTACTGAACTAAGAAATCCAGGAGAGAATAAGTCCAGCCCATTTGGATACAAGTTGGTCTAGATTCCATCACGGAAAAAGTCTACTTTGACTCTTTATTTGTGTCCAAAGATTTTGGAGAAATGGTCCAGATGCAAGTCCAACTTTTTCAACACTTACTCAACTTGAGAGACTAAAATTTGGTTTTGAAGCTTCAAGTCATCATCTAATTTCCATGTTTCTTGATTCTTATGTCGTTAGTCTCTATACCATAGAAAGTCATCCTTAATGGGTCTTATCTAGATTATCCCTTTCTGAAACACGAGTATAGGTCCAAGAAATTTCCCCCCAGTTGGGTCGGGAAGATGTTTCATTATATCCGATCAGCGTATACATTGTGCGAGAAAGCTAATTATAGTCTCGATTGAAATTAAACTCGGAACAATGTGGATATCTCTTTAATCTTTTGTTTGCTTTGCTTAGCCGAATCCTTGAAATTGTGAGGGATCGCAAATAAATCTGGACTTCCATGACAAATGGAGAATGTTCTTGCATACTATACATGGACAATGTTCTAAAGTAAATGGTCCTCATAGAAGTTACATTATTGAAATAAAAACAATAGTGTCAATTGCCCCATGTTTAAATGCATTATACTACTAGTTAACAACTAACAGTCTAACAAATTATATAAATGCAGGAGCACTGTGTCTAACATGTGGGTAATACTTCTACAAAGATATCAACACACTCCAAAGTCATCATTATCTTCAAGTTCCTCAGCACCAACAAGAACATGTTTTACTACAATAACATAAGTTGCTTCTTTGCAATCAAGATAAACTTTTAATTTAAATCATTGGAGTTTATAGTTTAATTCGTATCCATCCTAGTACTACAAGCTTAACTGAATATTTCTAAGCGGCATCAAGTAGAATTCATCTGTGATTGCTGAACGTATCTAGATCCTTTTCTAAATTGCTAAATCCTTGCAGCAATACACCATAAATTTTTCAGAAAGAAACTAGTCTTAGGCACCACCTGCACACATTCTACCAGTTAATTTTCTGCCTTGATTCTCAGTAGCAATAAAATGCAGTTATGAGGAAAAAGAGAAAAGGCTAGCTCCAGCAAAATAGAACTTATTAATTCAAAATATAATAGACAATAAATTTTTTTTTTCCAAGCAACTGTTGTACAGGTTTCAGTTTCAGACGCGGAGCTTAAGTAGAATATACACTATTCAGGTATACTGTCTGGCAGTTGCACTATTCATCTACATCAGCTATGTTAACTAAAAAGTGGCCGATGAAATTCAACTGGATATTAGATCTGTTAATTCTCTCCAGTTTGTCAGTTTTTTTCCATAAATTTAAACAATTTGATTTCTTTCCTAAATCATAAATGAGCAAGAAGCCTAAGGATAACTCTTGATAAAGGGGGAAAACAGGCACTTTACATTGTTGCCCTCACCAAGAATAATCCCATTTTCACTGACCAGGCACGCCCCAACCTACAATAAGGGATCCAAGCAAAACATAATGTTAGGCCTAAGAGTGTCAAACAAGGAAACGCCTCTGAAGCCTAAGAGGACAAATAGTAATAATCAATCCCAAACAATTATTTGAGCAGTTACGAAAACTAAAACAAAATCATATCAATGCCATGACAAAATGATCTGGTGTGAAATACTAGTTAAACTGTCATGGGTAGAAAACAAGGATCAACTTCAGAGATAGCCACAACAAATAAACAATTGTCGGGAAACTTAAAATGCATTTTTTAAAATAAATGAAGTTGATAGAAGATAAAGCCAAAGAGAACATATTATGTCCTTTCTTGGTCACAGCTCACAAGGATACTGGGTAAACAACTAGGTCTTATCTTTCAGAGAAAACCATTATGAGCCTAGCCCAAACGATATGAGATTTCTGAATAATAATTGAGAGCTTAGACGTAACAAAATAATAGGCTAGTTCTGACAGTATTCCGTTGATTGCTTCTCTGTAAAAATTTGACACCCAAAGCACCAACTTTGTTCCTTACTATCCCCAAACTCAAAAAACTGAATTTTGATAAGGAAAATTAACTCACATTCACTTTTCTTTGTTGATATTCTTAAACAAAATTAACGTCAACATTTTTGCATTTCGCATATCAAATTGTCAATATAGACCTCCAACATATCAAAGTTAAAAATGGTGGTAACAAGGGTCATTAAGTGCCAATAAAATAAGCCAAATATTTATTGGTCTAAAGATCCAGTATCTTGGTCTTCACCACCTACTTTGCTTCTCTGTAAAAATTTCAGCAACACAAGAAAGCTCCGACCTGTCTGTTGGGATCCTTGGACCGCTCGGCCGAGAGGAACGCGATCGCCATGAAATAATCATCCCACGAGAGGTACCTAAACTTTTTTCATTCATTTAACAGAATGAGTACTAAAATCAAGCAGAGACTGGATCAATCTAAGAGACAGCGAAAGAGGATGCGGATGATTCTTACTCTTTTCGCTTGGATGGATCGAATGGGCTCCGAGCTGGAGACTTCTCGAGAGGTTTTTCGTTAGTGGGTGGGTTTTTAGGGTTAGGGTTTGGGGAGAGGCGACGGATCGCGAGGAATGAAGCTAGGGCTCCGAGAGCTGCTGCGGATATTGAGACGAGGGCGAGATCTCGAGTGGCCATCTGTGATTCTTGAAGAGATTTGAGGAGGAGATCGGTGAGAAGGGAAGGGGGAAATGCGGCGGCTTTTTACTCGCGGCAACTTGAAATGCGGCGGGAAACTGGAACTTTCATCCCTAATTTGGGACGAAAGCGAGGGGAGATAACTACTGGGTATTTCGGTAACTTTCTCATTGATTCCATATAAAGCCGAGCTGAACCCGGGCCTACTCAAATTCGTATGGGAGCAGTAGGAAGGGATCTTTACCAAAATGCCCTCAGAGTTAAGCAACTCCATGGAATTTCTCTAACAACTGGAGCTCAAAATCCTTCACAGTGGTGCAAACTAATAAAAGGGTATCTCACTCATAACCTCCTCAATGAAGCACTCTACATCTACACCCAAAACTTGCCCAGTAGAGCCCAGCAGCCAATACTCACTTCTATTCTCAAAGCATGCGCCTCTGGATCTTTGATTATGCTAGCAAAATCCTTACATTCAGAATCCATCAAGATTGGGATTGTGCATAATGTAATTGTAGGAACTACGTTTATCTCAGTGTACTGTAAATGCGGCAAATTAATCGATGCCCGTAAGTTGTTCGATGAAATGCCGGTGAGAAATGAGGTTACAAACAATGCCATGATTGGTGGGTATGCGTCAAATTCTGACATGAGCTCTGCGATGGCTCTCTTTGACTGGTTTCCTACACGGACCCCAGTTACGTGGGCGACGATGATCGAGGGGTTTGCGAAGACAGGGGACACGATAGGGGCCAGGGAATTTTTTGAAAGGACTCCGATGGAGATGAGAACGGTGGTGACATGGACCATTATGGTAAATTGTTATACAACTAATGGAGATATGGACGCTGCGAGGGAAATTTTCGATCTCATGCCAGAGCACAATGTCTTCGTATTGTCCTCAATGATCACAGGGTATTTTAAGAAGGGCAATGCTGAAGAAGCTAGAGCTATGTTTGATCAAATTCCCGAACCAAACTTAGTGAATTGGAATTCTTTGATTGCAGGGTACGCACAAATCGGTCGCTCCAATGAAGCATTGGAAGCTTATAGAAAGATGCAGGAGATTGGCGTCGCTCCCGATGAATTCACAGTGGCGAGTGTGTTGTCAGCTTGTGCACAGATAGGAGCTCTAGATTTCGGCAAGGAGGTTCACGAACTTATAAACCAAACAAGAATCCAGAAAAATCAATTTGTACTAAATGGGCTAATCGACATGTATGCAAAATGTGGGGATCTTGATACAGCCAAAAGAATCTTTGAGGGCATGAGATGGAGGAATGACTCGTGTTGGAACACGATGATCTCAGGTCTCGCTAGCCATGGCCTGAGTGAAGAAGCTCTCCAACTGTTTGCTCGTATGGAAGTGTCGGGGGGAGACCCTAATGGAGTGACGTTTCTTGTCGTCCTTTCAGCCTGTACACATGGAGGTTTAGTCGAGCAAGGACTCAAAATATTCAGGAAGATGGAAAGTTATGGAGTCGAGCGTGGGATTGAGCACTACGGGTGTTTGGTCGATCTTTTAGGGCGAGCGGGGAGATTGGCCGAAGCTTTTGATGTGATCATGAACATGCCGATGAGAGCGAATGAAGTTGTGTGGGGAGCTATGCTTGGAGCTTGTAGAGTCCATATTGATACTGATATAGCAGGGAGAGTTATTAATAAAGTTGGTGCATCAAAGAATGATGGAGAATATGTGATGTTGTCGAATATCTATGCGGCTTCGGAGAGATGGGAGGAGGCTGAGAGGATTAGGAGGAGGATGGTGAAGAATGGAGTGCAAAAGACTCCTGGTTGCAGTTCAGTTGTAGTACCAAACAGAGAGTGCCAGTTTTAAAGTGACGTAGATGATCTTCTTGAACGTAATTGATGTCATCAACTATATGAAGCTTGCAGGTGTGCAGTTCATTTCATTTTGATCACATTGTAATTTAGTATTGTTATTGTTATTTTGTTATTATAATTGTAATTTATTTTTGTTGTTAATATTTTTTTATAGTCTGAACACAATTATCGATTCTGGAATCAGTTGGTGACTAACTCTATGCATTCGTAATTTGCATGATTTGATGAAATACTTCTCATCTTACATGAAGAAAAGCAACAAAAATACCCAATATACGGTTCTTATTAAACTTCCTGACAATAAATCATCAATAACCCACAAACTATTCTATTCTACAAATGATGTATGAGACAGTAACTGGGTTTATTACCGCCTCATATAACAACGGAACATTGCTAACAGTCTAAATATATCTGTAAGTAGGCAAGCACATATATCTTTTTTTCGCAAAAAAAAAAAGAAGAAAAAAAGAAAAAAAAAAAAAGAAGAGATAATTCCAAGTCAAATTTAAGAGTACCTCGCAAGGAGAAAATGTAGGTACAAGTTGAGGATTATATATCAGCAGAAGTAAAAAATCAACAGTGTCTTCACCTATTTCACTCTTTCTGTTACTTTGTATTTGGACTACAGATCTATAATGTTGTCTGCACACCATATAAATTTTTGGTAGAATTCAATAGTCCCAGAATACAAAATGAAAAAGATGCTGAAACCATTATACAACAGATGCATAAAATATCTGAACAATGAAGTTACAAGAGGCAAACAAGGAAAAGGGAAAATTACAACAAATATGACAAGCAAACTAAAAGGGAAATCTTGTGCCAGCTGCTTCCACAAAAAGAGAAAAATACATCAGATCAGCAAAATCCTCACATACACACGTCACAACAAAGAGCAAAGTTTAATTGCAAATAAGTTTCCAGATCGAAGTGCTCGTTGTTATACTATGACGAGTTTTTTTTTTTTAATTTCCACACTTTCGCGCTCTCTGAGCCCTGAAATTTCCAGGCTTTCAAACTCTCTGAGCAACGTCCTTAGATAGAAAGAGGGACACTCCTCTCCCAACACAAGTGACTCAAGACGAGGCAATGCTCCTCCTTCAAAAGTCAGTGAAAAGGACGTGACGATGACCAAGAAACTGAGAACCTGAAATCCTGCAGCTTCAAATTGGAAGTCTCCAGTTACTGCACAGTCTTGGAGCTTAAGATGGATCAAGTTTGGTAAAGCACCAAGTGCTCTTACACCATCATCCTCAAATACAGAAATGCGAGTATTTTCAAGAGTTATCTTGACAATATTCTGCTGAAAGAAAACCCATTTGGGTACTTTTTCATGCCGACCAGAAAACCTTAACTTTTGAAGTCCCGAGAAGTGTAAATCGAAGGAATCCATGAAGTTAAGATTACCAGAAGCTAGTTTTAAAGAAGAAAGGGATCTGCTTATTCCCTTGAGAGAATGTTCAAGAAGTTCTGTCCAACATTTTCAATGTTCAGCACTTGTAGGTTTCTTAGTTGGGTCAGCCTCGGTAGATCTTTTAAGTGCGCCTATGAATTGAGGTACATCAACACATGCCAATGTCAACATCTGCAGTTTTGCCAAGCTTCCTATTCCTTTGGGAAGTAGTAAAGCTGGTTCTTGTGATCTAAGATGTTGTTCATGTCGCACAAAAAGGAAGTGGAGCTCTTGGAGCTTCAAGAACTCATCAGGGAGTCTTATAGTAGAATCTATCCTGATGTCTAAAGTCTTGAGCTTTCGAAGATTTCCTATGGACTTGGGGAACCACTGTTCCAAACATCTGAAACATAGAGCACAAAATCTGTGGCATTTGCGACAAATTCTGAGACATGGAATCCAATTTCTAACACACGGAACACTTTTGACACATCGAGCAAAAGTTCTGACACACAGAGCACATTTTCTAAGGTGTGGACCGAAAGTCATGTGTCTCCTGGAATACCAGCTTCTATAAGATGAACACGAGTATCTCAAATGAAGAAACTGAGAAATTGCGTCAATTTCCTCATTTTCCAAAGGATCATAATTTTTCAGGTCTAACACCTGTAAAAATAAACCGTGTTGAATCATTTGTAGGAAAAATAGTCTGCGTTGAATCATATCCAAACATGGTCAATGATCGGAGCCGAGATACTGTCAGATTAGTTGGAAAATCTCCGGAGTGGACAGATAGGTATCGGACCATTTCTTCTGGTGTCCATCTGTCTTGTTTTTGAACCAGTGCGACAAAGTTCTCTTCTATCGATTCGGAAACTATCATTTCCAATAAAATGTCATGCACACGGAGCCGCTAGAATTGAACATAGATGGTAGGATCAAGAACCGACTAATAAGCTCGTCAAAGTATGATTCTGCCACCTCCTCTGCAGTCATGTCACGGCAAGACAAACCCTTCCGCTACCCACAACCTTTCGACATGCTTGCGTCCTATGATATGGTCTTCAGGAAATTTACTCAGATATAAGAAGCAATGCCTGATAGGGTAATGCAAGTCATTGTAGCTTAAATCGAATATTTTCCTCATTTCCTCCAGGTTTGGGTTGTTTTCCAACTCCGAACTGAGGTGGTTAAGCGTATTTTCCCATTCAGGATCTCCTTCCTTGGCTTAACAGCAAGAACACCAGTTATTGGTATAACGGCGAATGGCAATCCATCACGTTTTTTAACGATTTTTCGAGATGAGTTCACGAGCTCCTTGGGGCAAGTATGGTCAGGGAATGGCCTTCTGCAAAACAAGCCAAAGGACTGTTTTGGTGATGAAAGTATTATGTCTATAGATGTAAGCAGAAATTCACTTGCAGCAAGCTTCCGCTATATCGTTCTTTCGTGTCGTTATGATAATCCTACTTCCCTTATCATTAGTCCTGGCCCCTGGGCAATGCAGGTTGTAAACTGTTCCATGCATTATTCCCCATATATCATCAAAAACTTCTTACTTTGTAGATGCTCCCTAAGCTTTTCAGTGAGTTTTATCCAATTCATTTCGTCGAGATCCGGAGGAGAATGCAAGTGTTGTCTACCAGTTTTTGAGATGTCAGAGACAAAGTGTGGAAGAATGAAGTATGTTATGTACTACCAGTGTTTGAAAGTCTAACTTTTTATTGATGTGTTGATTTTGGTTTTGTTCTATGTTTAGAAACCTTTTGCTATACAAAACGTGCATAAACCAGACTAACATTTTCAGGATACAGAAGAAGGGTAGATTTAAGTTCGGCCATGTTTGTTATAAAAAAAATGCCGTATTAGAGATAACCCTGCTTAACTTTGTAATTGAACCACCCTATACCACGGGCTTTCCCTATACCACGGACTTTCTCACATAACCACCCAAACATTTTGCAAGTTTAGCAAATAACCCCCTCACGGCATTAGGCCATTTTTTGATTGGACAAAAATAACGGTAACAAAAAACAGCCCCATGCGAAAACATAAGTTAAGGGGATGTTTGGTTCACATGAAATAGACTTACAATGGTAAATGTAACAATAAAAATTTTTTTTACAATGTTCTGCTTACAACAAGATAGTTGGTTATGGTAATTGAATTTACTTTTTGTAGAAAAAATTGTAGCATTTGTTGGGCCGCAACAAAAATTGCAATTTGCACTAACTTAAAAAACTAAAAAAAAAACTAACGTCATGTCAGTAGATTAGTGAATTCTACCTTAGAAAATGTACATCTTTTTATATTTTCGGAGAAACAAAAACTTCATTGCAATAGATATGCATTTCCTACTATAAAAAGATGCAAATCCAACAACTTTTGCAGCTAACCAAACATTATGGATTTGAAAATACATTTGCCACAACAAAAGTATAGATATCTAAACGACGAATTTGATGCTTATTTCCTGCAACAAATGCGACATGCAATATTTTGTGCATGCAACATTTGCTACAAGTAAAATTGTAGTGAACCAAACAGCCCCTAAAATTTAAAAAACCCCCAAAATTACCTTATTCCTAACTAGTAAAAAAACCCAAAATCCCCCCAACGTCAAAATTGTATGCAGGTGCAAATTGTATAAGGAGCAGCATACGTACAGATATAAAACAGATGTGGGAACTACATATATATAAGGTTGAAGTATATGAGTCATGTGATACAAGAGTTGCTTAAGTAAATCAAAATTTCTGAAATATGAGTCGATCAATATGATTGACATATCTACAAAACTTAAAATGATTTCAATCCTTTGATCAATACATATTCATACATATAGATCAAGATATCTTATTGTCCGTTTCATTTCAGAAACTAAAAAAGATATATTCATCCATGTTCATATATTATCGAGTGTAGTTCCTATCAAAACCTCCCGCACTGTGCGGGAGGTTCTGAGCCACATATAGTGGCAACTAGGGGGACAGTAAAGTTATTTACTGCCCCCCTTGTGTGGCTATCAAAACCCCGCACGGTGCGGGGTTCTGATAGGAACTGCACTCTATATTATCAGATGTAGATATTTAATACATGCATCTATAACGTACTACGATAAATATACGGTGGATATCTTTTTATTGTTGTGGGCTCAGCATATTGATTTTTTCGGACTGCCTCATAATGTGAATGAGGTCTGGCCTGTCTCATAATCTGAACAAGGGCGCTGTACATGTTTGCTATGGGCTTTATCTTCAATTACATGGGATTTTGTCGGCTGAATGTATCCAATATAAAAGAATACCAGATTAATTTTCTATGGTTTTGTCACTCTAACAAAAGTGCATCGGTGAAAAAAAGTGATAATTATTGGTCATGAGCAGACGGTACAATCTCTGCTGTTAGCTGTAGCTTTCTGCATCAATTCTCATTGCTTTGCTGCAGTGATGAC
This sequence comes from Asparagus setaceus, assembly GCA_012295165.1. Taxonomy (NCBI): domain Eukaryota; kingdom Viridiplantae; phylum Streptophyta; class Magnoliopsida; order Asparagales; family Asparagaceae; genus Asparagus; species Asparagus setaceus. Next base: position 25,720,905 of record CM022701.1, read on the forward strand.
AAATTTGCTTCTCAGTAGTCATGAAATCTGACCAGCTGGAAACAGCAGAGACATGTCCCCAGTACCTTTTAACTTCTTCCTCCATGCAAATTGTTTGTTGAAATTAAGTATCGAACAGAAATATCCATGTGGGGTTTGTCTTAAAGTTTTCGTAGTTGTGATGAGGGTTATATTTTTATATTATAATATGTCTTTGCAGTTTGAACGTTTTTTTTATAAGTCGAAACATGAAATTACATAATGATGTCGATTTTTAGAAAATTCCGCTTTAAATTCATGGCATGTGAGATTTTAACTTGGGTTGCTTTGATACCACCTTAATGTTTCTGTCACTACACCAAAACTCTAAAGTTATGATAATGATTGAGGGTTATATGTTTATATTTTAAGAGTTACGAGTTAGGTAGCGAATAGAGTTCTCATTGTTTTTTAGGATAATTTGCCTATAAATACCTTATGGCTTTACTCATTTTGCATAAAAATACCATGATTTTCCAGTACTTAATAGTGTAATAATAGGAGGAATGAGCTACCATAATACCATGATGAAGATAAGGAATTTGTAGTATTATTGTTTTCTTTATCACAGGTTAATGGATTGAGAATTAGAAACTTGAGAGAAAAAGATGAAATGAGTTAAAGATGAAATGTTTTTCTTTATTGCCAACGGCAGATTCAAGATTTCTGTAACAATGGTCCCACTACATTATTAGTACTTAAAAAGTCACAATTATTTTCGATGAGTTTTCATATTCCTGAAAAATATATAATTATATCATGAGTAACACTATTAAATCCAAGTGCATAATCACATTAAGACCATAAAATACATTGTTAGTAACATAATGGCAACTGAATGCAAGTGCAATATCAAATACCCTATCAATTATGTTACAGTTATTAGGTACCGACTTAAACTCCAAGTCAGAACCGGGCTTGAAGACTAATACTTGACAATCCTAGTAGTTTTCGTAGAAGACCAAGTTAGCTGACGGGCATGCTAGGAATGCTTATGAATAAGACACTCTAGTCTTGGTGTGTTTTTGTTTTAAGTAAGAGAAGAAATAGAGGCATTACTATTTATAATTTAGAGTTAACAGAGGTTGTAAGCATGTCCAAAAATAGTGTGAGTGTGAAAAGAGTTGTACAGCCTTTGTCCATCCTAAAGATTGTAGCTTTGTTGGTAATAATGGATTGATTTTGATCCCATATATAGTTTTTCCAAGTGGAGAGTTTTCCACATTAATATTAATTCTCTTTAATTTTCCTTGCTGCATATTGTGTTTTTAGGATTATTTGTGAGTTCTAAAAATCCCAACAACCTATCAACACAGCATCGAGTAATGGGTTATTGATGGTAACTTCTTTGTAGGGTCGGGTGGGTTCATGTAGCAAATTGGCCTAATGTGGATCTGCCCTTGTTTACTGTACTTTTTTGGATTCGGATTTTCCCCGCTATTAAAAAGCAGTGGAGAGACCATTGATGGATAATAAAAGGTTATGATTTTTCTTATTGAGTGTAAATTAGGAATGACTTTAATTTATGGGGATACGGTAAGTATTACGTTAAATTGTAACGGTTTATCGTCATTCATTAAGTAATTAACGGGTTATATAGAATGTAGTAATCTCTTTACTACTCTTTAGTTATGGAGAGGATCTGGAGCCAAATCCTTGTGATCTATCTAAAAGAACATTTATCCATGTCAAATACACACGAGTGCTTTTTCTTCCAATAGAAAGTACATCATTAATCCTCTATTAACTCCTAAAAGAGCAAAAAGTTACAGTCCGGCCACGTACATGCATCAAGAATACTTCATCTATACGACTATACGTCCACCTAGAAATTCTTTTATAAAGAATGTATTAAAAAACTTCACATGCTCAGGAAAATAAATAAGAAAAAGAAAGAGAAAAAAAAAAACTAGAAGAAAAAGGAACACAACCACTGGCTCTTTGTGTATAAAAAAAATTTCCTTCTTCAAGTGTAGGCATCAAAATATTAATCAAATACCTTTGCCAAATCGAAAGAAGTGTCCTTTCGGCGACGCTAAGTACATTTGAAAGCGCTAATCAATTAAGTAACCACTAAAGTTATACTTTAATAATGCTCTAATTGGAGCTTTAAACCTCAACTTGATCTTGTATGATATGCTCGTGCTAATAAAATTAGCTTATCCTAACAAAAGAAACCCTTGCAATTTGCAAAAGGCTGCCAATGCTCAGCTGCCACGTCACCTGTTTTTATTTTATATTTTAAAGGAATGGATCACCTGAGTTGTTGGAAGTCCACTTTCGAGAGTTCCCATACGATTGGATGTTCGGAAAGTCGAATGTTTAGTGTATCTTTTTTTTTTTTATTCTTAATTTCTCACACAATTAAACTGTGGTCCTGTCGTAGGTTCTGCATCGGTTTGTGTGCAATTTATATGTGGTCCATACAAGTAAGTTATGTGGCTTAATGACAATTTAAATGAAGTAAACATACTGGTATATCTGTAAAATATTATTAATTAGTACGTTGCCGGTGGGGGCAATGTGTCATACATCGAAATCCTTGGTAGTTTGAATGAGTGTCACATCAGTAAAATATCAGATAAACAATATAGACGGATACAATAGCCCCTGTTTACTTTGAATAATTATATTTAAAATCTAATTTTGTAACTAGACTGCTATCAAAACCTCAAAAAATTAGAAAAGTAGCGGGATATAAAAAATAGGGTTTTTTTCCGATATTAAGTCCCTCACATCTTTCATATTTTGAAATTAGTCCTTTAAGTCTTGATATTTTGATATTAGTCCCCCACATCTGTAAGTGTTTCGAAATTATTTCCCCCCGATCTTCATATTTTGAAATTAGTCCCCCAAATCATTCAACTAATTGCTAACCAGAAAGACCAATTTCAAAACACTTAATTAAAGATCTGGGGAACTAATTTCAAAACATCAAACTAATTCAAATTATGAAAGTGTACATTTACCATCAAGTAGGAGTATCCAATTCATGAGGAAAAAGAATTCCTAGTGGCGTGTTTTAAATTAATTAAGGGTGGGATGCAGTGATTTGATTTATTTGAACACTGCTGCAAGGCATAAACACACATTTCTAGTATTCATCTTACAAGTTGAGGCCATAGATATTAAAAAGAAATTTGAAAGAATTAAGAATTGAGCCCTCTTAGCATGTGAAAAGCCAACTTCAACCAAGTTGATAGTTGACTATATGGAGAAACTATGATAAATTCTGAGTAATACCTTTTTTTGGTTTCCTTGTAGATCAACGATACCTTTTCTTCCATTTTGTTATCATTTAGTCCTTTGAGTTGATCATCTTATATTCAATCTTTCTGGATTTAATAAAACATGAACCAAACATGATTGTTGTAAAGAGAGAAGAAATATTGGTCGATTAATATCTTTTACATGATTAAAAATGAGATTTGAATCAAATTTTCTTGAAACTAGTCTTACTTGAAGGATATTTTCCTTTGATGTGGTGTAGTGCTCATGGAGCATTTAAGAATTTTTCTACTTGCAGGGTATAGATGCCATCAACTCAAACATAAGTGGGGCTAAATTAGCACTCAAATACCTTTCTCCTATTTTGCACTTATACACCCTTACTTATTTTTGACAGCACCGTATATACCAAAATTATCAAAATTGACATGTAAAGATGAGATTATTCCGCTGAATATTCTCCTGTGCCACTTGCTTGCTAACTTTAGACCTATTAGATCCATCCGAATTCTATTTTAAAACTGTTGTACTTCTATGAAATAGAATTTGGATATGTTTAATAATAAATTCAAATAGATTAAGGGTAAAAAATTTCTTAAATTAGCATTCATGTGAATATCACATGAGAATATTTGGAAGAATGTTTTCATGTATGTACATAATGGAAGGTACAAATACAAACATGTCAAATTTAAAAACTTCACGATGTGTAAGTGCCGCCAAAAACAAGTGGAGGTGTATAAATGCAATAAACTATAAGATATTTAAGTGTTAATTAACAGATTTTGATATATAATAGAAGATCATAGGTAGCAAATGGTATGCTTGAATTAGTTTGTTGTTTTTAGTTCCAAAAGAAACGCTTTTTATAAGTGTATCTTCCTCTTAGGGCCCGTTTGGTTCCTTTTTTTTTTTTAGTGAAAAGCACTGTAGTGTCTAATGCTACAGTGCTTTTCACCTCCAAAACGCTTCTTCAAAACTGACGCTACAGTGCTTTTCACTCTCAAGGGTGAAAAAATGCTACAGTGCTTTTCACTAAAAAAAAAGGAAAACCAAACGGGCTCTTAGACAACCGATCAATCTTAGTTTAAAACAGAAAATAAGCCAGCTAGGTAAAGTATATGAATCTTTTATGAGTTGTCATTTCGTCATTATTCCTTTTCAGCTTTGTAAATTTCCACACAAGAAAGAGCTGACTCATAACATAGTAACATTCCACCATATTCTCCAAGTACCATGGATCTTAGTAATCTCTACCTACTCATAAAATACTTCGGATTAAAAAAATAAAAAAAAACTTATAATAAACTTGAGGAGTCAAGTGACTCAAGTTGTGTTTTTTTGAGATGAGAATTAGTATGAAGTAAACTAAGGCCAAAAAGTAAATATAAAAAGAGAAAACATATATAAAAGAGAAGGGCACAAGAATCTATTAGTGAATGTTTAAAGCTTATCATCGATTCATCATCCTTTTAGCATATACATAGTCAGTGAAGAACTGATGCCAATATGTGGTAGCCTCAGTTCTAAAAGTGAGAACTTGGACAAAGAACTCGATCATGGCTTTAATTTGAACATGTTTGATAATCAAAATTTAAGAAATAAGTTTACTTACTTCTTTTTTTTTTTTGGATAGAAAATCTCTGTATGGGTATTTTCATTCAATGAATTGATCCTCAAACAGTACATAGGCAATAATGCTCAAGGGATCATCATTCTATAACTGATGGTGTCCAAATGAAATATATACTCTCTCGGTGAAACACCTTAGTACTGCCTCTCTAAACATGAAAAATGAAGATAGAAGAAAACATATCAAGCAGAGGAAAAAATTCTCTGTCACAAGACCAAAGTCAGTACGATCAGCCACCCGCTGTTGTAGGCTTCTTGCTACTTTATGTTGTCCATCTCGAGATCAAGCCACTGGAAAGCTATGACCCTGCGATTAAGAGACTTGAAAGCAGCACGAGCCTTGTGGATGTCCAGAGTCGCCTTAGGATCAATCCACACTGCTGCGGACACAAAATGATGTTAGATCTGAGATGCAAACCTAGAGTTTGAATAGGTTTGCTACCGTTTTTCGCTAAAATACAGAATATGCAGCGGAAATATAGAAGATTAAAAGCGGACAACCAAACCAAAAATCAACCAAGAACATGCAAGATTTTATAGTGATTCGGATAACAACTTTACATCCACTCTTCTTTCTCACCGAGGGGCTTCCTCACTATGCCAAGTGTTTTTCTTGAATCATAACCCGATTCGGTAGGATTACAATGACTGCACCCTAGAATCTACATGAAATCAGTTGTCTAACCTAACTCTCCACAATCAGTAACACCTAGCCCTAACTAGTAACAATCCTCAATTAACGCCGGCTTGAGTACGCTGTAAAAATAAATTTGAAACAAACTACTAAAAATATTTTAAGCATAAAATTAGAAAGATCTTACTACCCTTTTGATTAGTAAACCGTTCTTTAAAAGATTGAAGCGAAGCTCGATGAAGAACGATGTAGATGTTGAATCTAAAGGCAAGTCCTCTCGCTAAGACGATCTAAAGATGTTGAGTACGACTTAGAAAGAGTTTGTTGAGGCTCCGTGGATTCGAATCTCAATACAAACTTCGACTCACAAACATTAGAAATTCTTTGTTCAAGTTCTCTTCAAAAGCTTTCTTTTCAAACCATGGAACTCTCCTCAAATATAATCTCTTTCAATCTTATATAGCCTCTAATAAATCAGTGTTATGGGTGATTCAAATACTAATCCTTGAATAGGATATGCAATCTAATTAGCGTTTCTATTAGCTATGTCTAGTATTAAGATAAGGACAAAAGAGTTTGTTTATTCTATTGAGATTAAAATTCTTATCTTGTAGAATTTGTGGATAGCAAGAATTCTTATCCTTAGTCTCTATAAATATGACAGAAGATCGTTGATGAGAATTTACCTAACCTAGGGTCGCAGCATCAAGGGATAGAACGGATGGTTCTTTATTAAGGCTGCAGATAGTTGATCCACCCAACGGCAGCAGTAAGCATTGAGAAGGGCTCTGCAGGCTGAAGTAATATATTCAAGAGGTTCTTGATTTGGCTCTCTATTTGGTTAGCTCTCTAGGTGTTAGACATTGTTAGAGAGATTAAGTGCTTTCAAGGGTGTGATTTGGGATTGGGTGATTGAGAGACTCCACTTTGTATTCCTCACAATTTAGTAAAGCTATTCTCCTCCTTCGCCCGTGGACGTAGGCTACAAGCCGAACAACGTATATCTTTATGTTCGTGTGTTTTTGATATTTTTCATGCTTTCGTTTAATGAATATTAGTTTATCATGGGGATTTATTATAACAATCAGGAAAGAGATTCCAAACCATAGTGGAAGTTGAAGATGAAAGGGATCAATGAACGGTTGTGATTAACTCTTTAAATCTGCCAAACACCGTCGTCACCATCAATGGTTCCTCACGACCATCAATGATTACCTGAGCACCATCGATGGGTGCATGTAGATCATCAATGGTTTGATTTTGAGTTTCTAAAATCTGCAATTGGTCACTGTACATCATCGGAACCTTGACCATCGATGGGTCACTGTAGACCATCGATGGTTCCAAGGTTGAAATCAGCATAAATGTTGATTTTTGCATTGTTTCACTCATAGCTTTCTGTAGAACATGCACAAAAACATGCACAAGACAGTTTTCAGGTTCAGTAGTCGACTACTAGGCATTGTAGTCCATAATCCTGAATGACGCAGCGTTTCGTCGAATGAGTAGTCGACTACTAGGCATTGTAGTCGACTAACTGCAAATGACGTAAAGTTGTTTTTCGGTCGGTACGAGTAGTCGACTACTAGGCATTGTAGTCGACTAATCTGTATTGTAGTCGACTAATCAGATTGTAGTCGACTAATCTCTAAGTATTAGTCGACTAATCAGATTGTAGTCGACTAATCTGGCAGATTCGAATCACGGGTTTGGTTTTAAACCCGGTTCGTTTAGAGTTTATATATAACCCTAAACCTGATTATTTGGCAGTTTTTAAGCACGTTTTGAAGCAGCCTTTGAGAGAGTTTTGTGCATCTTTGGAGAGGAGATCTTTTGAGAGATTGAGAGGTTTGTTTTTAGGGTTTCTTTGTGAGAACTTGTAATCCTAATTTGTATTCTCTCTTTCTATAAGTGGAAATCCCCCCTCCTTACCCCGTGGACGTAGGCAACTTGCCGAACCACGTAAATCTCGTGTCTTTACTCTTTTATTGTGTTTTTGCTATCGTTTGTGGTGGTTTCTCTCGACGGTTCCGCGGTCCGCGCGCCCAACACTTTCGTATACCTGATTTCACCTATACTACGTCATCTCAAATAAATATTAGTACCAAATAAGAGTTTGCTATTACTCAAACAAGAGCTATTGTACGGATTATGTCCTAACAAATGACTCTCAAAATCTCGAAAGATTGCACCTGACCCTGTCAGCCTATGCACTTCAAGCATGGCCACGTCAACATTTAGTTTTATTCAATCCCGGCTCGGTTTCAACCAGCATAGTATCTCAGATGGAGGTCTTTCCTGAGGATGAAGTCGTTGTTGCTTCCTCTATTTTGCTTCTTTAAATTTCCACCAAATGACATAAGTCCTCTTCCTAGACGCCGTATGGATTTGCCTCCTCCGCATGCCTCTTTACTTTCTATTTATTTACTTTTTGATGATTGAAAACTAAGAGATGAGGCATAAATTTAAAATTAAGAGATGAGGCATAATGATTTTTCTTTTATCTTTTACCTTTTCCAATTTGACATAAGTGTTCAAATAAGATTTACAAAATAGAAAATTACTTTCTCTAGACTCTTAACTTTAATTTACTTTTTAGCTGCCAAACAGCCGCTTAAGTATAGCAATAATTTGCAGAATTAAATTAGAGGGCAAAACCTTGCACATCATTGAAATTATCTTGATTTTGAAGCACACGTCCTTTTCTAATTTCTTTGCAACATCATTATCATTGGTCAATGTAATAATACTAGGTGGGCTCTAGATCTAAACAAGCTATAGGTATTAGGTGGAGGCTTTGCTTATGAACATAACTCTCTATTGTCATAATAATAGTTCCATCTTATGAATACTTTTTTTAGTTGAATTAAAGAGCACTTGTATATCTGATGTGAAACAATGCGTGTGCAGGTATGAAGATCGGCGACAACAATGTTTCACCAAATCAGCGATCGATCTAGGCAGGAAGTTCAAGAAATAAAGTGACGTTGACGATGGTTTTAAACAAAATTGCAATGTACTAAGCTGAGGCCTTTGTAAATTATTCAAGAAAATTGTAATATAATTGATTCGTTCTTGTAATAAAGGTTCGAGATGTAATATTTAGATAAGTAAATATACTTGGCAACAGATCACTTGCTCACTTAATCAAACAGCATTTAGCACAATCGCAATTGATAATAAAATTGATATTAACATGCATGCAATAGTAGTTCCGAAAATATTAGAGCGAAAGAGTGTTAAACCTTCGTCAGATTGAACTGGTTCGATGAGAGAGAGCTGAAGGTGGTGCGACGACTCCGAGTAAATCAGATCCAAGTGAACCAACCCAGTTGACCCAAACCAAATGAACCAAAGCATGTGAACCAAACCTGAACCAAACTAAGTCTCATAACATCTGTTCCAACTCAGATCCAATTCCCACTTCTCCAAACCCGATCAATAGCGGAGGGATTCTTTGACATGGTGACGAGCGGCGTGGCGATGGCGGCGGCAACCTGGCGGCTGCGGAGCGATGGTATGGCGTTGAAAAATACTTACAAGATCTCCGAAACCAACTCGTGACGGGGAGTCGGCGAATGACAACCCATCGAATGATGCACGCCGGATCGTTAAGACGCGAACTCGACGGCGAACCCACAACGCCACAAGCACCCGCTTAAACCGGACTTGAATGGACGATCGGATTTCGAGACCGCTGAACCGAACGAACCAAGAATTAGTCCCGAATCAAATACGCACGGAATCTAAGTCCCGAGAAAGCCAAGAGTCGAAAACGACAAACGGCGAAAAGAAGAAGCGGGCCTCTACCAACTTGGTCGAGGTGCTCTACCAAGTGGTCGAGGTAGCTCGGCCACCATGGTCGAGCCACCCTACCAACTTGTCGAGGTGCTCTACCAAGTGGTCGGTGGCTCGGCCACCATGGTCGAGCCACCCTACCAACTTGGTCGAGGTGGCTCTGCCAAGTGGTCGAGGTAGCTCGGCCACCATGGTCGAGCCACCCTACCAACTTGGTCGAGGTGCTCTACCAAGTGGTCGAGGTAGCTCGGCCACCATGGTCGAAGCCACCCTACCAACTTGCCGAGGTGGCTCGCCGGGCGAGTGAGCCGCCACACCCTATGCTATAAATAGGGGGGGTTCTCCTCACTTCAAGAGGGACGGGAATTTTTGGAGCGGGCTTCCGATTGGATTTTTGGGATCTTTCAAAGGCTCGGACTTCTGAAGAGTTCTTGCGAGATCTACGAGTAATCGGCGACGGTTCGAAAGCAACGGCAAGCACAAGTCCGCCAACGCCGATCTTCAATCAAAGGTAACCAATTCGGTCGAACTACAGATACCCTCTAGATTAAGCTTCGCCTTAATCTCGTGGATAGCGCCGGATTTCTCCTAGTAGATCTCACCCGCTCGGCGATCCTCTCCTTCGTGAGTGTGATCCCTCGGTAACCGTTTCCTTCGTGAAACGAGCCCTTTACATCAGTAGTTCCGTAACCCTGCCCTACCGATCGGATTGCGCGGTGGTCCACGGACACAATAAGTCCCCGCGACAGTAAAGAACCCACGCAAGCGAGGATCCGATATAACAGATCCTCGCTTGTTCAAAAGGATAAAAGTTGTAACTGCTTTTGATTTTCATTGTAAGCCTTAAAATAAAAGGCGATATTTCTCTTTGAATTTGTTTCAGCGATCAAGTTTGTAAGCAAGTTCAAATCAATGACAATCATCCCAACTTTTACCGCCAACAAGCCGGGCGACCATTGGGAGCCACCGCCTCGATCGGAGGTCGTGCGCAACCGCGGATCCCTATCCCGGTGGAAGAAGAGGTCGAAGTTCGAAGTTCGACCGGAGAAGTTCGAGGAGTACCTATCCTCACCCTCCTCCAGATCCAGCCCCGCCTCCAAGAAGGTCTCCGCCGCAAGGAGAACCCGATGGGCCTCCGATGTAGAGCCCGGACGGCCGAGTCCAACCCGTACCCGTAGCGAAATCCCCCGGCCGAAGTCGGATATGGTGCCGAAGAGCGCCGAGCGTCTGCCGGCACTCTCCAGCGAGCTTCGCCAAAGGCGACGACAAACCATGGCGCGCAAGCTTGCCAAGGCCATGCAATCCATGGATGGGGTCCGCTACGAAGCGGATCTAAGATCCAGACTTACGCAGAGGCTTCAAGTGATCGACGGTCTATCCAAGCCGTCAACCGACGAGTGGGTCCGTGTCAAACGGAACCGCTCCACACTTCAGGAGCGCATCCGGAAGCGCCGCGCACTCCTTGCGCAAGCACCGCTTAAACCGGACTTGAATGGACGATCGGATTGACCGCTGAACCGAACGAACCAAGAATTAGTCCCTAATCAAATACGACGAATCTAAGTCCGAGAAAGCCAAGAGTCGAAAACCATCAAACGGCGAAAAGAAGCGAAAGGGCGCTCTACCAACTTGGTCGAGGTGCCTCACCAAGTGGTCGAGGTGGCTCTACCACCATGGTCGAGCCACCCTACCAACTTGTCGAGGTACCTCGCCAAGTGGTCGAGGTAGCTCGGCCACCATGGTCGAGCCACCCTACCAACTTGCCGAGGTGCCCGCCAAGTGGTCAGGGTTCTACACCATGGTCGAGCCACCCTACCAACTTGGTCGAGGTGCCTCACCAAGTGGTCGAGGTAGCTCGGCCACCATGGTCGAGCCACCCTACCAACTTGCCGAGGTGGCTCTGCCAAGGGTCGAGCCGCCACCCCCTATGCTATAAATAGGGGGTTCTCCTCACTTCAAAGACGGACCGGGATTTTGGAGCGGCTTCCGATTGGATTTTGGGATCTTTCAAAGGCTCGGACTTCGAAGAGTTCTTGCGAGATCTACGAGTAATCGGCGCACGGCTCGAAAGCAACGGCAAGCACAAGTCCGGCCAACGCCGATCTTCAATCAAAGGTAACCAATTCGGTCGAACTACAGATACCCTCTAGGTTAAGCTTCGCCTTAATCTCGTGGATAGCTGCGGATTTCTCCTAGTAGATCTCACCCGCCTCGCGATCCTCTCCTTCGTGAGTGTGATCCCTCAGCGCTGCTTCTTCGTGAAACGAGCCCTTTACATCTGTAGTTCCGTAACCCTGCCCTACCGATCGGATTGCGCGGTGGTCCACGGACACAATAAGTCCCCTGCGACAGCAAAGAACCCACGCAAGCGGTGATCCGATATAACAGATCCTCGCTTGTTCAAAAGGATAAAAGTTGTAATCTGCTTTTGATTTTCATTGTAAGCCTTAAAATAAAAGGCTTATATTTCTTTTGAATTTGTTTCAGCGATCAAGTTTGTAAGCAAGTTCAAATCAATGACAATCATCCCAACTTTTACCGCAACAAGCCGGGCGACCATTATGGGAGCCACCGCCTCAGATCGGAGGTCGTGCGCAACCGCGGATCCCTATCCCGGTGGAAGAAGAGGTCGAAGTTCGAATTCGACTGTGAGAAGTTCGAGGAGTACCTATCCTCACCCTCCTCCGAGATCCAGCTCCCCGCCGCTCCAAGAAGGTCTCCGCCGCAAGGAGAACCCGATGGGCCTCCGATGTAGAGCCCCGTGACGGCGAAGTCCAACCTCGGCCGCAGTACGAGAAATCCCTTCGGCTCGGTCCGAGATGGTGCCCGAGAAGAACGCCGACGATGCGCCGGCACTCTCCAAGCGAGCTCGCCAAAGGCGACGACAAACCATGGCGCGCAAGCTTGCCAAGGCCATGCAATCCATGGATGGGGTCCGCTACGGCGGATCTAAGATCCGCACTTACGCAGGTTTCAAGTGATCGACGGCCTATCCAAGCCGCCAACCGACGAAAGTGGGTCCGTGTCAAACGGAACCGCTTCCACACTTCGTGAGCGATCCGAAGCGCCGCGCACTCCTGCGCAAGCACGAAGCTTTGGTGCAACAGCTCGTGAGTTAAAGAAGGAAGTGGCAAAGAAGCCACTAACGCATCGCCAGTTTGAGGCCCAAGTCTAATGGTGCCCCAACCTCGCCGCCCACACTCCCGCCTCGGCGCTTAAGCCGAAGGATACAGCGCGGTAAATCCAACGCCAAAGCCTAAGACCGACGACGCCAAAGACAAAGCGCTCGCGATCAATCGTGGTGAAGCCAACTCCGCCACCACCACCAAACCGACTATCAAGGATCGTCTCGGTCCTCGAAGAGAATCACGGGTCACTCCTCATGCAGAGGTCGCACCCGCTCTAACAAGGACAAGAAGATTCCTCGCAGCTCTCCTATCGGATTGAAAATCGGTTCGAGAGTCCGCCGAGACTTCGCTACCACATCGGCGAAAGTCTAGGCGAAGTCACTTTCGAAGTTTCGATGGATTGACCCATCCTGAAGGAGACGCTTCATCCGACGATGAGGACGCTATACCCGAAAGATCACGCCAACATACGGCGAAGTTGCTCCCACACCGATGAGTCACTTCACTGCAAGAGGTACGAAAATCTCAAGGATTCCCCAAATTGACGCAGCCATGCTTGTGCTCCAAGCTTATCAAGACGATGCTCTGAGTGCAATTGCCATCAAGAAGCTCCGTAAAGGGTGTCGGCCTTCCAGACTCACCACGGAGATGCCGAGACCTAGGACAAGGCGATTCCGCAAAAGGATGATCTCCCGAGGGTGAGCTGCCGAGGTCACTAATAATATGACCAAAGAAAGAATCATCGCCACGCTATTCCCAAGACGCAACGGCTAACTCGCTTATGGTCCGACTATCCGACGGTCCGTGATAATGATAAGCTTCAAGGGGTTACCACGGAGGATGATGCGCCGATATTGGCTCCGAACGATCCGATCATATCAGATCTAGCGAGGGAGCCCCCAAGAAACACTTATGATCGCATGCATCAAGTGGCCAAAATGCTAGACGGCGCTGAATAAACAACGGAAAACTTCAAGTTAGAAATGGAGTTGGCCATGCATCGATGAGAGAAATGCACCACCAACGCATCCAAGCCCCGACAAAACATCAAGGTGAATCAAGCCGGCCAACGCCGATGAAGATGATAGCGATTCGGATCGAGGAAGCACCGAAGATGATAACCCCCGAACCACGCCGACGCCGCTGTTGCTCATGAGAGCCAGAAGATCAAAGATTTGGAGAGCAAAATCAATTCATTGATTTCCGCCAAGAAGTAAAGAAGACAGTATTCCTTGCCCATACCCGAGGGAGTGGGAATCAATCTTTACCCGTCAAGTTTAACTTAATAAACTTCACACCATTTGATCGAAGGGTTCCCCGACGCAGACTTGATTTATTTCAAGTCACACCCTGAAAGATTTCGCAACGAACCCTTGATGGTTCGGTCATTCGCTGGCACCCTTCGTGGGGCTGCCTTCGAATGGTACCGCCTCAAGCCGGAGCATTCACATGGGACGACATGGAGTCTAGCTTCCTTACCAATTTCTTTGATGACGATACCGAGGTATCGATCGACGCTGTTCGACGAGAAGCAGAAAGACGGAGAAACCGTGGACATCTTTGTTAAACGATTCCGGAACAAGGCAATGAACTGCCGGGATCCAATAACAGAGGAGTTCATCCTCCAAACCTGCCACAGCAACTTATCAATAGATGTGCTTGAAGCAATGGGTACAGCACCATCGATAACGGAAGGACTTGAAGGTTCGTGGAGAGCAAGCCGAGAGATTCCTCAAAAGGAAAAAGGCAGAGAGGGGTCAGCCGACAACGGAAGCTCCGAAGCGTAACTTTGTCCCACGCGGCAAAGGGAAAGAGCAAGCCAAGACGGCGGTTGCGAACCAAACGTTCCAACTCCAACCCCAGCAAGAAGAAGAGCAGAAGAAGAATAAAGGTGCCGCAACAGCACAAGTACCAACGCGGCAACCCGGGCCACAAAACAAGGCCTTAGAGCCAGATTCCCAAGTCCTATTCTTTAGGGACGACGAGATTCCGGTCTCTTCAAATATCTTGTGGAAAATAACAAGATCAAGCTCCTCCCATTCGTAATCAAGAGGAGGCGATGAACACGAATGACCCAAGATATCGTGCATACCATAGGGCGCTTCATCACCCCACTAAACTCGCTTCACTTTAAGGACAAAATCCGTGCTTTAATTGATGTAGGGTCATTACTATGAAGCCGCCCAAAGAGAAGAAGGTCGGAGCGAATGCGTATCCATAAGTTTCGGTCGGTGCCATTGACATGGTTTGAACCTAACCGCTGGTCAAAGTTGCGTTGAAGACGGTGAATGACGACCCACACAAGCAACGCCGTAAAGGACTTGTATCGTGATACCGAATGGCTAAGTCTTGTGGGTCCACCGCACTTACCGAAGATGAGCAATGGGTAGCCTCTTCTTCAAGAAAAGCCGGGCGTAGGGAAAGGCATGTCATGCTACTCCGCACTCGAGGGAGACGATGAACAGTGGTAACATTCCACCGTCCGAAGGGGAACCCGGCCCATGCCACCGTGAGTGGATAAGAGTATAAATACAAGTACCCGTAAGTCCCCACCCTAATGCCAAAACGCCTCGTGAGCTGGGGTACCAACAAATCCCCTCACTCACGCAGAAAGCGCAATGCAAGTGGTCGCTAAAGAAGCTACAAGAAAGCAACCGCGATGAAGTTCAACTCGGCAGCCTCGATTCACGCCCGATTGGAAGAGATAAACCGAACTTCGAACTTCCATACCGCTTCGACGCCATGGCCCAATTAGCCAATATCCCCGCAAGGATCACTTCTATGAGTTGTCCGCTTATCAAAAGAGACGAGAGAAGCTCTTCAAGAAGCCCTCGCCGATTCGTAAGTCTTCCTCACCCGATTAGGCCGAGTCCGTAAGAGTCGGCCCAAAGAATGCAACCTTGCGACTAAACACTTCCCCGCATCACCTTTACAAAGGAGGATATGCGACGAGGAATTCCAAGCACGATAGGCCGCTATACTTCACCGTATATTGGCTCTAGTGAAGTTAACCTGATCCAAGTCGATCCGTTCGGCCAGAGCATCATGCCCCTACCATGTATCATTCGGGAATTCTCGCCAGTTAGCATCAATCGGCACATGATCTACGGATTTAACACCGCTGGGTCCCGCCCACTTGGTAAAATCCGATTAAGTGCCAAATGGGGACTTAAAGTCCAAGTCACCGCTATGTGATTGACGCAGACTTCCTATAACTTATTGTTGGGTCGACCTTGGATCCACAATAACGCTATAGTCCCGCCTACTCTTCATCGTCTCAAATATGTAGACACTAATAATGAGGTCAAGACGGTGGTCGCGACAAACAACCGCTTAAGGATGGAGAATTATTTCACCGATTCTCTCCTCTACGTAATGAGTCCTAAATCAATCATCGCCCAAGGTACCCATGTGAAGAAGCCGATACCAAACCGGATTGGTTATAGTGGAGGTTTTGTTTTAAATGACATTGTACCCCTTGTAATCAATCTTGACGATGAAGAATCGCCGATGAACATTGTAATTGGCAAATTGCCGATGAATCAATAAATGACGCATTTAGAGTATCCTTTATCTTTGAATGATGTGATAACAGATTATACAATGATCCGTAGTTGCACCGCCAACTCGATCATCTTGCTTCACACAAAAGCAGCTCCGGACTCCTTTGGGACAACACTTGTCATCCCACCTAAGATCAAGTAGTGAAAGAGACTTGGTTTACTAAAAGGAGATGCGCCCAACTAATCATTTCTTTGAAGAAGGTGAAGATGACAATGGGCCTATCCTCCACACATTCAGATATAGTCCAAACACCGGGTATCATGAAAAGATGGGGTATGACTTGACACGAGGGAAGGTCTATGTTTCTGACGAGGCCCTCGAACCCTCCTAAAGCGCATATGTCCCAAGAGGAAAGCCGGATAATTACTATGCATTTAGAAGGATTGGGATACTTAATCCTCCTCGAAGATGAATGCTCGCGTCGATAGATAATAATCCACCCTGAGGGAGACGACATCTGCCCCGACTCTTCTTTGATTCCACACTCCCTCTGAGAAGCTTTCAAGGCTTTGATGTCTAATATGGCCACGATCGATCCCCGCTACTATTGAGGGTGATGAAGATATGCCAACATGGGAAGACCCATGGATCCATCAACTCGAGAGCAGCTTGGGGATAGGTTCAACAAAGAGAACCCCCACTAAGGATGAGGTAGTCCAGTTAATATGGGTGATGAAGAGCATCCCAAACTCATAAACATCAGCAATACTCTTCTAAGAAAAGGAAGAGTTGATTGCCCTAATCAGGAGTATATCGATGTATTCGCCGAGTTACGAGGACATGCCAGACTCGACCTAATGTGGCAACACATCGCCAACATCAAGGCGGATGTCAAACCCGCCAAGCAACAAAGAAGACGGTTTCGGCCCACAAATATTGGAGGCAATTGTTGACGAAGTGAAGAAACTCATAGAATCGGATTCGCCGAGGAAATTCAACATCCGGATTGGGTGGCTAATATAGTCCCGGCCATGAAGAAGAATGGTTCGATTAGGACTGTGGTCGACTACGAGACCTAAACGCCGCTGCCCAAAGGATGATTTCTTCCAATCACCGATGTCATAGTTGACAACACGGTGGATTTGAAAGAATGTCCTTTATGGATGGCTTTTCGGTATAATCAAATCAAGATGTACCCCGATGACGCCAAACACACAGCCGCTCGTAACGCCCATTGGCATATATTGCTACACGGTCATGCCGCTCGCCTCAAAATGCCGGCGCAACATACCGTAGAGCAATGACGGAGATTTTCCAGATCATCTTCGAAAACGGCCGAATGCTACGCCGACGATTTGGTCGTGAAAAGCCGCGGACAAAGGAGATCACATCAAAATCTTAGAACGGTATTCAACTCATGCGAACTCATCGCCTAAAGATGAATCCCGCCAAGTCCTTCCTTGGGATGTCCAGCGGCAAGTTCCTTGGCTTCGCTGCCACCAACAAAGGAATCCACGCCGATCCCGACAAAGTGAAGGCGATTCAAGAATTGCAACCTCCGAAATCCGAGAACTCGTGGGGTTACAAGGACGACATGACATCCGACGGTTCATATCGAACCTATCCGAAGTGCCACCGCTCCAAGTTGAACAAGAAGGGCGGTCATATATTTGGGACGACGCCGAAGGCATTCAAGAGATCAAGTCGATCTCGCTAAACCTCCGCTCTTGTTGCACCGCTGTCGGAAAACCATTTTGATCTACGCCAAGGCAACGGATCACTCGTTAAGCGCTTTACTCGCAAGACGACGACGGCGTCACGTAACAGCAAAGTATTACCCGAGTTTAACATTAGTCGGTGCCGAAGTCTCGATATCCAATGGTCGAGAAGCAAAGGTTTTGCATTAGTGTTCGCGATTCGTAAAATGCGCACTATTTAGCCCATCGCACATTTATGTTATCTCTAATGTAAACCGGTCCGAATATTTATGACCCACCGCCTCAATGAGTTGGCGCCCGCTAAATGGGCCTTACTTGTCCCAATATGACTTGCACTTCAAACAATGTAAGTCACCAAAGGACAAAGCGATTTGTGATCTCTTGGTCGCCACCGACAACGGATGCGCTTGAGCTATATGATGATATTCCTGATGAAGTTCAAGAAGTCAACACTACATCGCACCAACAAATATGGCGATTGTATTTTGACGAGCTCTCGAAGCTACCAATGTGGCAAGTGCCCCCGATGTTCTAAGATTTCCACGGAGTCGGGTTGTCTTAGTTTCCTGAAATCATGTCATGCCCCGCGCGCATTCACTCATCAACCTTGCTCTAATAATGTAGTCAATACAATGCGCTACTTATTGGACTTAGTTTCGCCAAGGAGCCGGGGTCAATATCTCGCCGCATGGCGACTCGCAATTGATAGTTAAGGTGTTCGTGGTGACTACGGTCGAACCCCGATCTAGTCCCCTATCATCGTAGCCGTGGAAATGGCGTACTCGCTCAAGAATTCTTCATCGAATATATCCCGTAACGCCATGCACGCGACGGGCGGGCGCTAGTCAGGTCGCTAGCACAACCTCCAAGACCGAAAGCAATTAGTTACGTGACTCATCGCCTTTTGTACCAAGGTATGATGAGGCACAAGGAGATAAGGGGTAGCTACCAAAGAAGTACATGCACCCAAACCAAGTTGGAGCCCCGAGATTGGCGCTTCCTATCATCGACTATGTCTTACATGGCATTCTCACGAAGACGGAGGGAGAGAGAGTCAATCCGCTAAGAGCTCCAAGATTCTTTTATGACACGAAAACCCGTGATGTTATATCGCCGAGGGTACGATGGTCTTTACTCCGATGCCTTCAACAAGGAGGCGTAAGAGGTCCTTCGAAGCACACGCAGTGAATGTGGTGCGCACCACCGTCCCAAGCTCTACGATCGAATCAAGAGAATGGGCTACTTTGGCCAACAATGGTTAATGACGCAATGAAGCACGCCGAAATGCCACGCTGTCAAATTCACGCCAATTATATGCATCGCCTCGAAAGCAGCATCCTCCACATCCTCGCCATTCGAGACATGGGGAATCGACGTTGTAGGTCCCATTTTCCTCCTCCTTAAAGGAGATCGGTTTATTCTAGCGATCACCGACTACTTCCAAGTGGGCGTAGCAATCCCGCTAAAGGAAGAAGGCGAGTACCGGCATCAAGTTTATCAAACACCATGTCATCTATCGACACTGTCCCAAGACGGATCGTGCATGACAACGGTCCCCATTTATCGCAATTCCTTCATCGTTTTGTGAGAAATTCAAGATACAAGATGTCTCACAAATTTTATAATCCAAAGAAGAAATGGATTAGCCGAAGCATTCAACAAGACGATTATCAAAATTTCGGCAAGCTTGTAAAGAGTAACAAGCTTAGACCGATGATAAACTCGAGAAGCCCTCTCATGACGCATCGCATCAGACGCGACGCCAACCGGAGAGACCCCGCACCGGGTTTACTGCGCGGCAAGGTTCCCGTTGGAGATCCAGATCCGCCACTCAGACGCCTTTCAACAGAGATGACGACCAAGAACAACATCAAAACGCCTCAAGAGCTTGAGATGTTAGATGAGAAGCTCGGAGGCTCAACAATGCATTGAGTTCTACCAAGCTAGATGTCGAAGGCTTTCAACAAGAAAGTTCGACAGAGAACCTTTAGAGAAGGAGATTTGGTCCGCCGCCGACGACCGATAATCCTCACTTCCAAAAGAAAGGTAAATTCAACCTAAATGGGAGGGTCCGCTTGTAATAGAAACGGTTTACTCCAATGGTGCATATCGCCTCATTACCCAAAATGGCGCACGGCAATTAATGCCGATAAATGGGAAGTTCTCAAGAAATACTACCCATAGTATCTTCGATAACCCGCTTCGACGGAAGTTCCTCGGATGTTTCACCTACTTTTCGCGAGGATAACCCTAGATTTATCCTCCATCATAATTTCCCCACCGATCAAATTCCTTGACGGGGTCTACAAATTTTCGGTACATTACCAAAATCCCTCTTGATTCCTTCTATGAACAAGAGGCCCACTCAAAATTCCTTTCACGCCGAGAGAGAATATAAAATCCTTCCTCTCCGCGTAAAATCCTTTTCGTGTCAAACGGAAGGGTTTCATCCTTCATCTTAGGTAGCTCACCGAAGGTATACGGATTTTCGCATCGTGTTGTCCGATCAAGGTCGCCTCAGTCTTTTGGTCTCGGAGTGGAGATCCCACTCTTAGTTCCATCTTCATCTCGTAGCCGACCGAAGGTATACGATTTTCGCATCGTGTTGTCCGATCAAGGTCACCTGAAGTCTTTTCGTTCTCGGAGTGGAGATCCCACTCTTAGTTCCATCTTCATCGTGTAGCCGACTGAAGGTAAGGATTTTCGCACTGTGTTGTCCGATCAAGGTCACCCGAGTTCTCGTTCTCTGAGTGGAGATCCCACTCTTAGTTCCATCTTCATCTCGGTAGCCCACTGAAGGTATGCGCCGGGATTCGCACTGGTTGTCCGATGAAGGTCACTCGAAGTCTCTTCGTTCTCGGAGTGGAGATCCCACTCTTAGTTCCATCTTCATCTCGTAGCCGACCGGGTATGCCGGATTTTCGCACTCGTGTTGTCCGACTGAAGGTCACCCGAAGTCTTTTCTGCCTCTGAGTGGAGATCCCACTCTTAGTTCCCCTCTTATCTTAGGTAGCCACCAAGGTATGCCGAGATTTTCAGACGTAGTCCGATCAAGGTCACCCGAAGTCTTTTCGATTCCTACAAAGAAGGAATCATTGCTACTCATCCCGAAATAGAACACATTCTTCCTTTCCCACCTCAATCAATCTTCATCCGGTTCAACTTTCTCCTCAAAAGAAGACACCAAGAGTCATCTTGGGGCATTTTATCCCCGGCCTAAGAAGGATAAAGCCAACGCCTAACACGCTACGCCGAAGTCTTCCCAATTAAAAGACGAAGCTTCACGTATTCAACATCGTAGCATTAAGTCTAAGAGAGTTTCATTCTTTTAGCACAACGCTGTGTGTAGAACGGATTTAGATAATCTACATGCTAGCCCAACTCAAACGGTAGTTGGTAAAGGCTCATCAAACCCTTGAAGGCCGGGATAGGCCAATAACCCTAAAGCCAACGCCACACGCTGCTGTCGGGTTTAGTCTTTTTCCGATTGAAGAAGACACCGATTCTCGGGTATTCGGCCCGGCCTAAGAAGGGACGAAGCCCACGCGCAACACGCTGCGCGTCCGTGGTCTCTTGCCCGTAAAAGAGCACGGCTTCCATGTATTCAATATCATAGCAACAAGTCTAGAAGAGTTTCATTCTTTTAGCACAACGCCACGCATGAACGGATCCTCGATAATCCGCACGCCAGCCCAACTCAAACGGTGGTTTAAAGGCTAATCAAACCCGCTGATGGTCGAGGGTTTGCCAAAATCCTATAAGTATTATGGTTAATTATTTCGGACGGCAAGAATCATAATAAACAATGAAAGGGATGGATCTTATTCATTTGAAGCAAATATAGAAGGCTACAATCGCTTAAGCATCAAGTCTATGACAAAGGATTTGTTGTTCGAAATGGAGACACTTCATCATTGTAAGCCCGGTGGAGTTCTTCCCGCAACTCGGCTCAAGGACCCTCATCTGTGTTGTCTTCTGGTTGCCTCGAGCTCGCCCAGCCGCCTCGACAGATCAAGCTCCCTAGACGAACGGTGAGGGCTTCTTCCTTGTTGGCCTTGGCCACCCAAATTGCCCATCCTATCTTCCTCAAGATGGAGCTCTCCCTCGAGCAGATATCCTCCGCGACTCGCCACAATATCACCGATGTGGCTTAAGGAGTATGTCTCAAGAACAACACCTCGGCCGGGACGGCTGCTTTTTCTCAGATCCGGACTTCGAGCCCAAGAAAACACGAGCGCCGGGCCATGCCTCTAAACGCTGAAGCCTGGCTTGAGCTATGAGGAAGCCCCACTGCCAGCCTGCTGCAGCCTGAGCTCGCCCTCCGTGATGGGCGAGATCATCAACAATGGCTCGAGCCACCGGGTAACCCATATCCCGTATCAAAGCCATCCGGGATCAAGCAAGGGTCTCGAATCGATGAAGAGAAAGCCCGCCATGAAGGACCTTTTCGATCACGTTGTTCACCAAAGAAAAGAATGAGCGTATTTCCAAACAGATAATAAGATGGGATGGATCTTCATCCAAAGATCAACGCCTCGCCGCATCATGGAGTCGAGATGTAGGCTCTGCACAGAAGAAAAGAGGACTTTAGAATTTTTAGTAAAAAATGGGCGAAAGCTTATTTGGCTAAAAGACCCTTACCCGTTTCCTTCGGTGTAGTTTCAGAGGCTTGCGAGTCTACCAGAGGCGTATCTATCGATGTTGTCAACCGCTACCAGCCCTCAATGTGCTCATCTATCTCAACGGTCGCTGTCGTAGCTGATTCTGAGAAAGCAGCGGAAAGAGGAGTCCCTACCACTACACAAGGGGAGCGTCTCAGCCTCTTTTAATTATAGTGGTATTGGCCAAACGGCTGGTCCTATAATTAAGAGAAAATTCATACCTTCTTCGGGGATGGTAGTTTCAGGGAAATCTTCACCAATGCATTGCCGCCTTGTGACCAAGTGCGAACAAGTCATCCATGGAAGTGTTGCCATATAAACCGTGATCCCACCTAAATCTTCCATGGAGAATTCAAAAAGAAGGCATTAGGAAAGTGAATGCAATTAAGACTAACAATAGGTAGAGTTACTTACCTCCCACGTGTGATTAGTCGGCTTAGTCTCTTGTGCATTTGTCTCCGCAACTCTCTAAAAGAACAAAAGCAAAGAGGCAGTTAGTGGGGTACAACCCGAAGTCATTCCATTCTCGCATTTGCCACCCGTAAGAGGAATTATCGATGTTAGATGTACTCGGTCCGCCGGATCAGGTCCTACATCGCCTCTTCCGCCATAGCTCCATACATTTGTTTGAAAACGGCTCAGATGAGCGTAACCGGGCTCAGCAGAATTGTGGTGATCAAAATCAAAGCCGTGATCATAATCCCTAGAACCCCCGCATGCTAACGGAGAAATGTCGTTCAAAAGTCAAAATTTCAAATTTTGTCACGGTGAATTATTACCTCACACCGATCGAACATTACCGGTCAAGTCTATATCAAAGGACCGAGGATTCACGTGATTCTTGTGGGCTAGCCTCTTTCGCTTAACCCTTGAGAGGGTCGAAATTCTTCCTCTTCAGATTTTCCGAAAATTCAATTGGATGAGAACTCTAATGGAAAGGATGAGAAAACGAAAGGAAAAGGAGAAAGTACCGAGATCCTCATGAGCCGCAGCTCTCCTTGGTCCTCTAAAGTAGCAGCCCGAGTTGTGGAACTCCTCACCACCCAGCCGATAAGATTGGCGCTTCCTCGAGCTTGACCTAAGATTCTGCAGGTGTTCAATGCCGCCCTAACGATGCTTCTGGCTACGATTCGAGATGGCCCTCACAGTGGACTCGACTTAGCTACTAATAGCCAACTACAATAGAGGAATGTCGACCACCTGACGGCTCGAGCTCTGAGATCAACCTAGCACCCAGACACCCCATGACGCCCACAACCATGCTCAAGGCCATCCACAAGTCCACCTCGAACTGAGTCGTCGGTTCGGGTCCCAACATAAAGTTGGTCGAACTCGAACCGGGCGAGCAAAACGACAGTGGAAAATAAGGCTCAATGAAGCATTCCTCATTTACTGAAGGTGAGATACCCCGCCCGATATTCACTAGCCAATTGAAATAGCCAATGTTAAGTGAAGTCGCTGTGTCTTGGACCTCCTCGCCGACCAAGGACTCACCATATCGACTCGAGAATCGAGGAAAACATCTCGAAAAGATCCACCCTTTGTGAATTCAGACTGCTTCTTGATCTCTCAAAACCACGCCTTCCATCCGCAATCCTCTACCAACCGTAAGAAAGGAGTAGACGACTGTGGAACCCTGCGTCGATATCATGTCGACGATGAAGGACCAACCAGTCATCAAATAGGTATATGGAGCTCTACCTGACGGAAGGGATGCGATGATGGCTCGCCCTTTCTCGGGTAAACGCCGAACTATATGCCGCAATCCACGGGAATACCGCCACCATCACCGAAGAGAGAGAGTTCCTTGTGGGCGAAGTTGAACTGCAGGATAAAGGACCTCCAAAGGTAAAGCATCATCGATTGATATGGAACCACACACTTCTTGAGCCGATTGCAAGATAGCCCGCTAGAAGAGTTGTCTACCGGATAGGCTTCACCGCATGCCACGTAAAGGTCGCGAACTTGGTCCCCGGGAAAGCCTTCTTTGGCGTGAGCCAGTGTATACGAAGTTAGCCTCGACTTCTTGATCAGTTCATTAACCTTCGGCGGGTGAGCGGTGATAGTTCACATATTTCCTCGCCGATTTGTCCTCCAAATGCCGAACAAGTAATTAGCGACCGCCTGACTCACCCGATTTCCTCTTAGCTAAGGTTCGATTGGCCGAGCTATATGGTAATGACAAGTGAGATCCCATAAAGTCTTATAACGACGGGCGGCGTTCCTTCAAATGCCCGCCTCGATTGAGGGAAAGTACTCGATATAGCATCTTCCCATGGGTAGACCTCAAATACGGTACATCTCATGCAAAGCCAACCCCAACTCGCCATGTTTGGTGAAAACGATTCGAAGTCCGGATTATAAAGCTCAATAAGGTAAAGAAATGGTTGTAATCATTGGAAGGCCATACATAGTGGCACTAATCGCCAATACGCATCGCAGCACGGTTCTCCATCCCATCTACCGAGGACGAAGCGGTCAGCGACCCCACCGCTTACTTGACGAAAGTGTACCCACCAAGAATCTATGATCGACGACGCGATCTCGCCCCAATTTAGCAAGGCGATTCTTCAAAGTCGAGGCAGAACAAAAGCTCATCACGGGCGGGTGTCCACCCTACAACCCTGTGGTGAAGGCCGATGACGCGATTCCTCGCTGGAACCCGGAATGCGGTAATAAACCCACAATGAATATGATCATGTTCCTGGCCGACGCCATGACATACTGCGGTCACAAAGATGGTGTCTAAGGTCGGCAATGAGAGCCGACGAGGTATCCGGGAATATACAAGGGCCTCCGTCGCCTTTATTCAACCACCTCTCACTCTCGATAAGAGCAGATCCGGATCCTTAACCGAGTCAGCCGAATAGATAACTGCTTCGCAAAGGTTCAGAGCTGGCGCCCCTTACGAGCGGCGACGGTGACCAATCGTCGAGAACGGAACTCCCTCAAATACTACTGATCGCTCGCTGATGTCCCAGCAAATCGAGGCAGATAGAAATCGGGATCATCACACATAGAATAATAGTCACTATGACGCCCATCGACCGCGAGGTCGGAAAAGCTCCCGAGGAATAATCAATCAAATCGAAAATACTCAGCTAGTAAATGGCGTTGAATTCATCTTACATAGATTGAGTCACCTATAACGTATGACGATTTATCATCAGATAAATACCCGGAGAACGATGAATATAGTCGTAAACAAAGCCAATATATATCCCGCTTTCAAGCAAGAGTACGGTATGAAATCGCCCTAAAAAACATCGAGACGGTGATCTTTGAAGCCTCAATCCTCACGAAGGAGAATCACGCTCTTCCCAATTGCCTCACAAAGGAGAACGGGTCATAATCTAACGCACAACTGAAGCGCCGGTCCCCACAAAGGAGGATTTCGATTTCTTCCCAACCTCACAAAGGAGAACGAAGGGATACAACGCATATATGTAACGAGAATATGATGACGCTGGCGCACCGAAAGAAGGAGGCGCAGCACGCCAGACGAGTTGATCGACTCGAGACGCTGATATTCCCGACGACATCGAAAGCGCAAAAGAAGACAAATAAAGTCGAAATGCGCTTGAAAGTCGACAAAAGGCATCAAGAAAGACCAGCTCGACCGGCAGAACGAAAGACGCCGACGACCAAACACGGCCCGCACGGCTCAGGCGCCAGCGCTGCTCGGCTGGGCCTGTCGCGAAACAGGCGCTTCAGTCGCTTCAGCCGCGAGCCTGGTGGCGCCAAAGTCACGCTTCAGCGCTACTGGCGCCGCCAGTCGCGAACTGGCTTCTGCCACCAGCGCCGCCAGGCCTGTGCCGCGCCTGTTGCCGCCATTGCCGCTTGCTGCTACCGGCCACGCCTCGACGGCCAACATAGCTCCCCCTTCTCCCTGTGGGTCATCACCTACATACAAAGAGAGAAGAAAAGAAGAAAAAACTTACAAAAACCCTACACCTCGTTGATCGAAGGAGACGAGACTACAGACGAGAAGAAAACAAGACGAAGCACAAGAAGGGAGGCCGCCTAGGTCGAGAAAAGGAGGGTTGGTGGGTATTTATAACAATCTCACACAGACCAATCCTCTTTGAATAAGGAGTCCTATTTGGCAAGAAGTAGGAATTCTAATTGGAGCCCAAATCAATTCTAATTAGGACTCTAATCAGCCCCTAATTAGGAGTCCTAATGGAACCTTATCCGTGTCAAATTAGTGCCAAATCAGTTCGTTGATTGACTCCTACTCCCTCCGCCAAGTTTGGAAAGATTCTCAAGATTTGTTCTAATAACATCTCATGAAGTCACCACCGATTGATCAACGTCGCCTAATCCTACTCCAACTAGGATTAAAGTATAAACCGCTTCCCAATTTATCGAGTTTCGAAGAATATTTTCACAAAAATATTCTTAGGGATAACTCGATCGTAGGATTGCATCGACGATCAACGCGTCGCCTAATCCTACTCCAACTAGGATTACGAGTATAAACCGTTTCCCAATTTATCGAGAAGTTCCCTAAGAATACTTTCACAAAAATATTCCTAGGGATAACTCGATCGTAGGATTGCATCGACGCCGATCAACGTCGCCTAATCCTACTCCAACTAGGATTACGTATAAACCGTTTCCCAATTTATCGAGAGTTCTAAGAATATTTTCACAAAAATATTCTTAGGGATAACTCGATCGCAGATTGCATCGACCGATCAACGCTACGCTCAACTACCCAACTAGGATTACGAGTATAAACCGCTTCCCAATTTATCGAGAGTTTCAAGAATATTTTCACAAAAATATTCTTAGGATAACTTATCGTATGGATTGCATCGACGCCGATCAACGCCGCCTAATCCTACTCCAACTAGGATTACGAGTATAAATCGCTTCCCATTTATTAGAAGTTCCAATACTTTCACAAAAATATTCCTAGGGATAACTCGATCGCGGATTGCATCGACGATCAACGCCGCCTAACCCTACTCCAACTAGGATTACGAGTATAAACCGTTTCCTAATTTATCGAAGTTCCTGAAGAATATTTTCACAAAAATATTCTTAGGATAACTCGATCATGGATTGCATCAACGATCAACGCCGCCTAATCCTACCCAACTAGGATTACGGTATAAATCGCTTTCCTAATTTATCGAGAAGTTCTCAAGAACATTTTCACAAAAATATTCTTAGGATAACTCGATCATGCGATTGCATCGACGCCATCAACGTCGCCCAATCCTACTCCAACTAGGATTACGGTATAAACTATTTCCAAAATTTCAACGAGGAGTTCCCTGGAGAATAAATCCATATTCTTAAGGATAACTCAGAACCCTTAATGTCCTCCCACCATAATCTCCAAGAGAGGGATAACTGATGAAGAGTGAAAGTCATGTTGACACCGATAATCATATCCTCCGCCAGAAGTTAAATCAACAACACACGGATGATGAAGGAATTAACCGAGTAAGGGTTATGAAATTCCATGTACTCGACATTGCCCAATGTGTCGCCAACAAAGGAGTTCGCCGACATATGGAGAAGTCCAAAGTCCGATGGTTAGTCAAACAACGCACCAACCGACACGAAGTTACAAACAAAACTCACCCACCACTTCAATCAAGATAACAAGCGGTCGACAATAAATGCAAAGACCGCGGATCTTATCGTGAATCCTACAAAGAACCGATGATCTGGAAAGAATCAAGACTTGAAGCTATCTTTGGGACCCTTAGCCGATCAAGGCCGAACCATCATGTCCAAAGCATCCCGCACTCATTAAGAATGGAGACCGAGACGCTTTGGAGGGGTATCCAGAGCGCTGAAAAATACTTACAAGATCTCTCGAAACCAACTCGCGGACGGGAGTCGGCGAATGACAACCCATCGAATGATGCGACGCCGGATCGTTAAGACGCGAACTCGACGGCTAACCCACAACGCCACAAGCACGGCTTAAACCGGACTTGAATGGACGATCGGATTTCGAGACCGCTGAACCGAACGAACCAAGAATTAGTCCCTAATCAAATACGCACGGAATCTAAGTCCCGAGAAAGCCAAGAGTCGAAAACGATTAAACGGGCGGAAAAGAAGCGAAGCGGCGCTTCTACCAACTTGGTCGAAGTTACCTCTACCAAGTGGTTTGGTGGCTCGCCCACAATGGTCGAGCCACCTCTACCAACTTGGTCGAGGTACTCCAGCCAAGGTGGCTCGTTAACCATGGTGCCGAGCCACCTCGCCAACTTAGCAGGTGGCTCTACGCCAAGTGGTCGAGCCGCCGCCACCCCCTATGCTATAAATAGGGGGTTCTCTCACTTCAAGAGGGACGGGATTTTGGAGCGGGCTTCCGATTGATTTTGGGATCTTTCAAAGGCTCGACTTCAAGAGTTCTTGCGAGATCTACGAGTAATCGGGCGCATCTGCTCGGAAAGCAACGCAAGCACAAGTCCAGCCAACGCCGATCTTCAATCAAAGGTAACCAATTCGGTCGAACTACGATACCCTCTAGATTAAGCTTCGCCTTAATCTCGTGGATAGCGCCGGATTTCTCCTAGTAGATCTCACCTACATCCTCTCCTTCGTGAGTGTGATCCCTCAGCGCTTCGCTTCCTTCGGAAACGAGCCCCTTTACATCTCAGTAGTTCCGTAACCCGGTCTCTACTACCGATCGGACATGGTCCACGGACACAATAAGTCCCCAAGACAGTAAAGAACCCACGCAGTTGGTGATCCGATATAACGAGATCCTCGCTTGTTCAAAAGGATAAAAGTTGTAACTGCTTTTGATTTTCATTGTAAGCCTTAAAATAAAAGGCGATATTTCTCTTTGAATTTGTTTCAGGCGACTGAAGTTTGTAAGCAAGTTCAAATCAATGACAATCATCCCAACTTTTACCGCGAACAATGGCAACGACAACGATGGCCGCGAGGACGGGGTGACAGGAGGAAGCGACTGACGACGCGAGGACTCGGACGAGGAATCAGATCGGAGAATTCGGGCGGCTGTGAAAAGCTTCGAACGGCGGGGTCGAGGCGAGGGTCTGGATGAGGTTGAGGGGCAGCGGGGAAGGCGGCTCTGATCAAGGGTGGGGGAAAACAGGGGCGGCTGTGGCGGCTAGGGTTTCACACCCAAACAAAGCTACGGTTTCACACCAGATTCAATGTAAACGAAATTTTCTTTATTCAATTCAATTCACTAATAATCTTCAGATCTGATTACAATAGTTTAAATAGGCTTTGAAATACAAATCCCTCAAATCTCTCAATCAATTACAATCAGATCAACTACTAAAAATAAACCATAATTTAAAATTCAAAATTCAAAATTCGAAATTCAAAAATTAGACAAAAAATGGAAAGCTCGATGTCCACATCAATATCCTTGTTCTTAGTTATGAGTACTAAGAAACCTGTGTATAATGGAAAGTTTTAAGCTGTTTATTTATCCAGGGCACTAGTGGAAGCAAAAATAGTATATTAATCCTACTTTCATGCTAGATTGCTCATAGAGCACAAATAAAATCATAGTTAGAGCATAATGCTTTTGCATATATGCCCTTTAAATCTTTCATATTAGCAATTTTACCCCCAAATCTTGGTATATGCAAAATTACCCCTCAAATATCTTTGGGACCCTTAGCCGATCAAGGCCGAACCATCATGTCCAAAGCATCCCGCACTCATTAAGAATGGAGACCGAGACGCTTTGGAGGGGTATCTGTGGCGTTGAAAAATACTTACAAGATCTCCGAAACCAACTCGCGGACGGGAGTCGGCGAATGACAACCCATCGAATGATGCGACGCCGGATCGTTAAGACGCGAACTCGACGGCTAACCCACAACGCCACAAGCACGCTTAAACCGACTTGAATGGACGATCGGATTCGAGACCGCTGAACCGAACGAACCAAGAATTAGTCCCTAATCAAATACGCACGGAATCTAAGTCCCGAGAAAGCCAAGAGTCGTGAAAACGAGCAAACGGCGAAAAGAAGCGAAGCGCGCTCTGCCAACTTGGCCGAGTTACCTCTGCCAAGTGGTCAAGTGGTTTCTACCAATGGTCGAGCCACCTCGGCCAACTTGTGAGGTACTCTCAGTGGCCGAGGTGGTTTCTACCATGGTCGAGCCACCTCTACCAACTTGGTCGAGGTGGCTCTACCAAGTGGTCGAGCCGCCGCCACCCCCTATGCTATAAATAGGGGGTTCTCCTCACTTCAAGAGGGACGGGATTTTGGAGCGGGCTTCCGATTGATTTTGGGATCTTTCAAAGGCTCGGACTTCAAGAGTTCTTGCGAGATCTACGAGTAATCGGGCGCATCTGCTCGGAAAGCAACGCAAGCACAAGTCCAGCCAACGCCGATCTTCAATCAAAGGTAACCAATTCGGTCGAACTACGATACCCTCTAGATTAAGCTTCGCTTTAATCTCGTGGATAGCGCCAGGATTTCTCCTAGTAGATCTCACCCGCCCGCATCCTCTCCTTCGCGGAGTGTGATCCTCAGCGCTTCGCTTCCTTCGCGGAACGAGCCCCTTTACATCTCAGAGTTCCGTAACCCTGCCCTACCGATCGGATTGCGCTGTGGTCCACGGACACAATAAGTCCCCAAGACAGTAAAGAACCCACGCAGTTGGTGATCCGATATAACAGATCCTCGCTTGTTCAAAAGGATAAAAGTTGTAATCTGCTTTTGATTTTCATTGTAAGCCTTAAAATAAAAGGCGATATTTCTTTGAATTTGTTTCAGCGATCAAGTTTGTAAGCAAGTTCAAATCAATGACAATCATCCCAACTTTTACCGCCAACAATGGCAACGACAACGATGGCCGCTGAGGACGGGTGACAGGAGGAAGCGATCGACGACGCCGAGGACTCCTGACGAGGAATCGACGAGAATTCATGGCCGTGGAAAGCTTCGAACGGGCGGGTCGAGGCGAGGGTCCGGATGAGGTTGAGGGGCACGGGAAGGCGGCTCGATCAAGGGTGGGGAAAACAGGCTGGCCTGGCGGCTAGGGTTTCACACCCAAACAAAGCTACGGTTTCACACCAGATTCAATGTAAACGAAATTTTCTTTATTCAATTCAATTCACTAATAATCTTCAGATCTGATTACAATAGTTTAAATAGGCTTTGAAATACAAATCCTCAAATCTCTCAATCAATTACAATCGATCAACTACTAAAAATAAACCATAATTTAAAATTCAAAATTCAAAATTCAAAATTCAAAAATTAGACAAAAATGGAAAGCTCGATGTCCACATCAATATCCTTGTTCTTAGTTATGAGTACTAAGAAACCTGTGTATAATGGAAAGTTTTAAGCTGTTTATTTATCCAGGGCACTAGTGGAAGCAAAAATAGTATATTAATCCTACTTTCATGCTAGATTGCTCATAGAGCACAAATAAAATCATAGTTAGAGCATAATGCTTTTGCATATATGCCCCTTAAATCTTTCATATTAGCAATTTTACCCCCAAATCTTGGTATATGCAAAATTACCCTCAAATATCTCACGTTGGGTTTATCCACTGATCTAACTTAACAATATTGATTTCTAAAGAGAGAAATGTCATAATTTTCCAATAATCTCCAATAATTTTACAATATTTTCTGTGTTAAAACTAAAACTGTCAAGCGAGGGGTAGAAAACTTATTGTGAGAGAATTGGAAGATAGTTTTGCAAATACCAAGATTTAGAGGGTAAATTACAAATATAGAAGAGAGGGGTATATATATGGGGAAAAACCCTCTCAAATGACAAAGTAGTTTGCTTCATATTAATTTCTAACACTGGTCTAAAAGAATATGGATTTATAGTACTAGTCATTGAATATATCAAACAATATATTAAAGCATGTCTTTGATCTTTGGATGCCAAGACAAACATTTTTGTAAGGGCTAAAGTTTAGGTTTTTTGTTTAATTTACGTTTTGAGTATAAAAAACTACCCTCTATCAAATCTACAACCTATCATTTTGACCTACACTCGATTCAATCATACAGTGACATTATCATGAAACACACAATTTTTTATTCAATTAGCATCTTAGCTTGGAGAATTGGAGTGGGTAGCATTGAATCTAGCTTCTTAAAAAGTCAAAAAAATGATCTAAAAGTGAGAAATGTCTATTGTTTACACTCGATTTCCTGAGACAAGCATCGGCAGAAACAAGCCAGCGTGGACGAACATTGTGAGGATTAGGCAGTTGGAATCCGAAATAAAGGATGAGTGGTTGTTGGGATCTTGCGAAGCTCAAATATATTCCGCTAGTATTAAGCCCGCGCGTTGCTGTGGGTATTATTTATCGAGGTGTATATGTCGCCAAATTGATAATATAGTTTTTATATAACTATTTATAAAAACTTTAAGAACAAATTTTTTATTACTATTTACAGAGTGAATATCTAAACCAGTTAACAAAATAATATACCAATTATCGCTTTATTAATTTTGTATAATAGTGGCAGAAAATATTTATATTTTGTAAAATATTTGATAAAGATTAAACTATCATCTGTAAGAACAAAACCTTTTAAAAAAAAGAGAACATATGAACAATATTTTCTTGGTTAAAAAATCTTACTCCACCTTGAATTCAAGATACAGGCAAAAGGCTACAGTAGCAAACAAAGTATGTTTAAGATTAAAAATTACATCAGAAAGGTGAACAATATTTATGATAAAAATATTAATTTAGTACAACACGAGATTAAAAATTACATCAGAGCATGGACAATGTTTATGATAAAAAGTAATTCAAGACAACATAAACAGTAGATCTATGGCTAAAAATAATATTGTAGGATAAGCAATGTATTTAATATTCCGTATCATATGTTAGCATGAATAGTTACTGTAGCATGACAGTGATTTTGATATTTTGCTTTTAAATTAGAAGTAGTAGATGAGAACAAAGAAGAATAAGTTTACACGCAATCAATCAAATCAATTATTATTGCCTTGTCGTTGTACTTTCTTCTACAATTTGTTTCGCTTTTAAATTTGTTGCCTAATTGTGTACGTAGATAGTTTGTAAGTTTTCATGCAATTTTATTTCCCTTGCATTTTATTGCTTTGCTTACTTCTTTCCAATTTATCTGGCTCTGAGAGCAATCTCTCTCGGATAGGAGTTGGTTTCGCTATTTACTATCTTTGAGTTCATTTGCACAAATTTTTCTTCGGTTTAATTTGCAGCAATATGAGTAATTCACAAGATAATCTTGTTATTTGCAAGGTTAAGTAGTGTAGCCCTTTCGCTTTCCTACTTTCATTCTTTCCCATTGCTTCGTTTGTGTTATCGGGTGCATGTCTTTAATATTGTTTTATTGTTTTCACCTTTTTACCTGCTTTGATTGAAGAAGTATTGTCTTCCTTCAGAGTGGATTGGATTACAATTTTGACCACTTATTTGGGGGGCAAATTTTAAATTTGCCCCCACTATTTATAGCGAAAGGTTAGAACCAACCGCTCACAAGCGCTCAGCTCTGATAAAAAGCGTACTCTTTAGAGTGTATTCCTCTTGGATCCTAGCTAGCACTATCTAGAAGCTAGCCGCAGAATTTACAGTAAACACCTATTATTCTTAAAAAAGAACTTTTAACATGTTTTCTACACGTATTATTCTTGAAAAAGAACTTTTAATATGTTTTTCTTTGGGGGTTCAATAAAAGACCAACCAAGGGTCAAACAGCGTGGGAAACAAAGAAGTTTCATCGAAGCTTTGAAGCAAATGAGAACTAATTAAGCATAATGTTCTCAAAAAAGGGAAAAATTGCAGCATAACAAACCACAAAAGTAAAAATAAATTAAAATAAATAAATAAGAAGAAAACAAGGTGAAGAAACTTTGAAAGCAACTGCGCACAAATCTCTAAACCTTTTTAGGGTTTTTTTTTATCCAACTTTTCTTTCTTTAGCATTTATTGACCCTCATCGTCACCCATGCCCAATAGATATGATCACATCATTAACTTGCAATAAGCACTTGAAAACAACTAGAAAACAAACCCCCCATCTTGTCTTTGTCACTCAAAAGATTTTCTCCCTCCAAACTACCAAAATCCCCAAAAGCCACCTCTCATTTTATTTTTTTTCCCCCATTCGCAGCTTTGAATCTTTGATAATGCTCCTCTAGTGCAATCCATGTCAGGGTTTTAATAGTTGGATGTAAGTATTGAATCCCCTTTTGTCCCCAGCTTTTGTTTTGTTGCTAGTTGTTACCTAACCCACTTCTTTTAGCTTTTTTTTTTTTTTTTTTTTTGATCTGTTGGAGATTAATCTAGTGCCATTTCTATACTTGGGCCATTGATTTTTCGCCTTATAGTTTCATGAATGCTTGACCCTGAGAGTTTCGTCTTCAGTTTGAGTCTTATGCTGTTGACCTCTTTGGGATTTTACTGTGAGTAATTATGCTCAACTATTGTTTGTTAACTTTTTTGTTGATGGGTTTTTATTGAAGTTTTTAATCAAATTTATGTATATGGTAGTTGTTATTATAACGGGCTGCTGCTAAATTTGCAATTTTCTTTCTTAACCCTCGTTTTTATGCATTATGTTTTAGATTCAAAATTTCTAATAGGTATAACAATCTCTTGATGCTGATGGGTGTTTGGTTTTATTCAAATATTATATATGTATTTATCGAGTAGTCTGAAATAATTTTTGTGTCTCCTACCTCTACAATCCCCCCTTTGTAGCAATTTCCTTCTCTTTTTCTGGTCTGCCACAATTATTCCCATGATTCTTTTTAGCTTGATTTTTTTTTCATTTCTTTTTGAGGGGAGGTCTGTTATTGAAGTATAATTGACAAAAGTAGGGAATTGGATTGATTCTGAAACGTGTGGATGGCAATATCACAAGAGGGTGACAGTCAAAAAAAGAAAAAGAAAAAGATAACAAAAAGGAAATGGGGTAGCAAGATGAAAAGAGTGATAGAGAACACAAGGGACCATGATTAGAAAGTCACTTTCATGGATTGGGATATGAAAATACCTTATCTTGATTTTTGCAGGACTGGGAAAAAAAAATAAGATTGCTTATTCGATCTTAAGCTTGCGGAAATGGTGTCTTCTTCATCGTCAGGTTCATCTAAGAGGACTCGGGCTCTTAGCAGTGGCAGTCCAATTGCTTCATGCTTGGTTGATGGGTGTGCATCTGATCTTAGCAAGTGCAGAGAGTACCATAGGAGGCACAAAGTCTGTGAGGTTCACTCCAAGACTGCAATTGTAGTTGTAGGGGGAAGGGAGCAGCGATTTTGCCAGCAGTGTAGCAGGTAAATATTGCCGATCTATATACTAAGTTTATTTTTGTTACTAGAAAATGTCGCCTATCGTCGTAATTGCTGCATCAGATAATTGCTAGTTTTAATCCTTCATAGCTTCATTTCTTGCTTGGTTTTGAGATAAAGCTCTTGCATTTTTATTTGTTTTGGCTGCTGTTGTCAATGGTTCATCAATCATAGTCCTCTCCAATTTCTGTGCTTATTAACTGCAATTATTTGGATAACTGGAGAGAACTTAATACTGTAGTTACGCATCAAGCGGCCGCGTAGAGAAGGAAGTAGATGTTTCTTTATTTAGTGCTGAGGTGTTACTTTTCAGAATATATAATTGAAGAATTACTAGATCATTCTATTTGATCAATTTTCTTTCGGTAAGAATTGAATAAGAAGTTTTAGTGTAAACATTTTGTTATTGTTATCCTTCTGCAATCTGCGTGCATATTTGAATTGAATTTGATGAAAGGCTGTGGTCACAGTATAATTCCTCTGTTTCTTCGTGCATGTGATGTCAAATGTGCTTAAGTGCAGTAATTCTCACTGTTATTGTGGAAATCAAGTTTGCATTCATCACTTTGGGCTAGAAAAGAAGTCCTTAAATAGACCGTACTCTGTGAAGATTTTCTTCACTACATTATGCATGTATGTATGTATATGTATTACATAGATTACTGAAAATGTTTTCTATCCTCAAAAGTTGTTTGCATGTGACATCATCTTCCTTAAGAGAAAGTCTAGCAGCAGTCGCTTTAAGCGACTGCCCGATCTCACTTGTGTTATTATTCGTCCACGTGTCCCTGGTCCTCCGATTGAAATGGGTACCCCTCTATCATAGGTAAAAAAGTGTAGCTTTGCCCCCCCCCCCTCCTCCTGAAAGCTTGCAGAAAATCTATCTTTGGGTAAATTTCACTTAATCCCCTGAACTTTGGTGATTTGCAGATAACCCCTATCAACTTTATTTATTCTACTAACATCCCTGAACTTTGGGTTGTCTAACTTAACCCCCTGAACTTTAAAGTTCTACAATGTACCCCTGATCGTTAACTGTTAATGATAAAATGACCAAAATGTCCTTCTGAAATAGAACCTTAAAAATGAAAAAAAAGTCGAAGGGTAATTTTTAATATAATTTAGGGGTATTTTCGTTATTTGCTGTCACATGCTTGGCAGACCCTGTTACTTTAGAAGGTTATGTGAGATTAGTTCAGAGGGTTAAAGAGAATAAACAAAATTCAGGGGGTTATGTGCAAAACCCGCCTAAGTTCAGGGGTTATGTAAAATTCACCCTTTGTCGTTCCTTGTAAGCTGTACGGAATCTTTTCTTTTTTTCTGATTAACCATAATCAATTGAGATTGGGGACACGTGGACGAATAATAACACAAAGTGAGATGGGGTAGTTTCTTAAAGCTACTGCCGCTAGACTTTCTCCTTCCTTAGCTACAAAACTTTACTTTATTGAATAAACATATACTTTTCCTTTACTTAGTCGATGCAATTTTTATCCTGCAAATTTAATGTACTCTTAGCATATCTTTGTCAAAATCCCTTCACTTTCCTTTCCTTTTACCCTTGTGATTACATCTGAATTTGAAGACTAGGATACCTTTTTATTTCTTTTAACTAAATCCTATAAAGTAATGTGCTGCCCTTCACATATCTTTGCATGCGTGTGGGTTTATTAAGGAACACAATGTTACCTTTACTGTTTGGTGCTCTTCTAATTTCCTTCCCTTTTTCCTTGCTTTTGCTTCCCATGGTATATTCGGATGCAATATGCTATCCTCTGGTGTCCAAGAATATTCAATGAAATTTATTTGGTGCTTCTTTTCATAGCTTGTTTTCTTGAACATATGGCTTGCATATCTTCACTCTAAAAATGAAGTCTAGAACATCCGGCATATCTAGTCTTGTTGCCACGATAGAGCAAAAGTGGATCATCACATATCAATCGTATGTCTGATTTTAAGTATGCAGATCTAATCTATCTGAAACCGTCCCCTATTAGCTAATAATGACTAACATAGCAGACATTATATTAGCTAATGACTATAGAAGAGGAAATCCTAGATTTAATGCTTCAAAAGTTGATATAACAGCTTTTTATTCAGGAAAAATAAAAGTAGAAAGAAATAAATGACAAGCTTGTAACTAAAATTTGATCTATTGCATGTTGAGTCTGATTGGAACTGTCAAAACCGTTGAAATTCCAATACGGATACCTAAATAGATCAAATCTGTAAATTTGGGAAGTTTTTTGGTGTCCGTACATATGGCCCCACATTTTGCCAGCTCATGTATAAGCCTTGCAAGTCCAAGGAGCTTCAAACTTTGTGGTATGTGTGCATTTTCCTTCTATTTCTATGCATAAATTCATTGCAAAATAAATTTATATGGTAAAAGCCAAAGCATCAAGTGTTGAGGGTGGCCAAGGAGAAATAATAGAATCTGACTATCTGATAGTTTTCTTCAGTGGATACTAGTTCAACATGTAAATACGAAATGCTTCCTGCCATAAATGCTCGAGTTTCATCCACAAGCTCCTTGTCCTTTCATTCTGTTAACTGGATAATCAGAGAGGATAATCAACCCTTTTTTCTTGGACTTATTTTATAGTGTGGGAGAAACAAAGGGATTAGTCCACAAGCAATGTAGGACTAAACACATTATAAATACAATATAACTCTTAACACTCCCCCTCAAGCTGAGCATATATATCATTTATGCCCAGCTTGTTACAGACAAAATTCACTCGTGTTCTTCCAAGAGGTTTTGTAAAGATATCTGCAAGCTGATGCTCTGAAGGTATGTGCTTAGCTCTAACGATCCACTTTTCCATCTTCTCACGAATCAAGTGACAGTCAATCTTTATGTATTTTGTCTTCTCATGGAATACGGGGTTCTCAACTATGTGGATGGCGGCCTTGTTGTCTCCATACAAGCTTATAGGACGCTCAGGAGGAAAATCAATTTCCGTTAATATATCTCTAATCTAGGTTAGCTCACAGTAAGATTCGCCATAGCTCGATATTATGACTCCGCTGTAGAATGAGAAACTACACTCTACTTCTTGCTCTTCTAGGAAACTAGATTTCCTCCAATAAATACACAATATCATGTAATCGATCTTCGTTCCGCCGGATATCCTGCCCAATCTGCATCCGAGAAACCTGTAACTCGTGTGTCCACTATATGAATAGAGAACTCCATTGCTTGGAGTTTTCTTAAGAATCTAAGAATTCACTTCACAGCTTCCATGTGAGGTATCTTGGGTGCTGAGAGAAATTGACTAACTACACTGACGGGAAATGCAATATCCGATCTAGTAACTGTTAAGTAATTCAGCTTTCCTACCAATCTCCTATATTTCTTAGCATCTTCCAATGGCTCCCCATGATCTGGTAGAAGTTCGGTCTTGTCATCCATAGGTGACTCAATACGCTTGCATTCTGACATTCCGACATTCATTAACATGTCAAGCACATATTTTCTTTGAGATAAGATAATTCCCTTCCTCAATCTAGCTACCTCTATACCTAGAAAATACTTTAAGGACCTAAGATCATTGGTCTGACACTGTTGTTGTATATATTTCTTCAAGTCTTTGATGCCCTGTACATCATCTCCAGTGATCACAATGTCATCAACATATACAACCAGAAGGATTTGCTTCCTACCATGAAATCTCCAGAAAACTGAGTAGTCTTTTGGAGCTCGATGAAGATCAAACTCTTGAACCACTTCTGCAAAACGTTCGAACCAGACCCTCAGAGATCATTTCAATCCATAGAGAAATTTCTTCAACCTGCAAACCTTCCTATACTCCCCTTGAGCAACAAACCCTGTGGTTGCTCCATGTAAACGTCCTCATCAAAAATGTTATTTAAGAATGCATTCTTAACGTCCAGCTGATGTAATGGCCAGTGATAACGAGCGGCAAGTGAAATAAGAATGCGGACAGACGTCATTTTTGCTACAGGAGAGAATGTATCAATATAATCTAGTCAATATATCTTTGAATAACCATTCACAACTAGTCGAGCTTTAAGGCGAGCTAGAGATCCATCTGGATTCACCTTGACTGTGTAAACTCACTTGCACCCAACATTTTTCTTTCCTGACGGTAGTGGAACAAGATCTCAAGTCTCATTCTGTTCTAAAGCTATCATTTCCTCCTACATTGTCGCCATCCAACCTGGGATAGATATGGCTTTTGACACATTCTTAAGAACCGAGTGAGAATCCAAAGAAGATATGAAAGAACGATATGATGACGATAATAAAGAGTAAGAGACAGTGTGCAATAGAATATCTACAAGGACAAGATTTTTACCCTTTCGAAGGGCAATCAGAAGATCATCAATAGTGGTAGCACTTGGCTGTACGATGACATTTTGACTAACTTGTAAGTCAAGTCTTTGGTTGGAGGTGGACTTTGTTATGAGTTTCGGAATAGTACGTCGTGGATAAACTTGGACAGGCTCAACAACTTCGATGATAGATCAACTTGTACAATAGGCTTAGAAGGAGTACTATCAATTGTCTCCCGCACAATAAGAAAATCATAATCATCCTGAGCATGTGAATGTGTATCAAAAGCAACATGTCCTGGTTTGTTTTCAAAGAAGGTAACATCGGCTGAAATAATGTAACGATCTAGAGAAGGGCAATAACGCATGTATCCTTTTTGAGTTCTCGAATACCCAATAAAGATTCCCTGAAGAGATTTTGAATATAATTTTGTCATTTAAGGGCTGTTATTTTGAATGAAACATGGAGAACCGAATATCTTAGGGAGTGAAGGAAAAGGCTCACTATCGGGGTACAAAAGAGATACAGGGGTTTTGTTTTGTAAAATAGATGATAATCTATTAATCAGGTAACATGCAATCAAAACATCTCTCCAAAAATATTGTAGAACCTCTTTATAAAACAACAATTTCAAGCAATCTCTAGTAAGCGTCTACTTTTGCGCTGAGCTACCTCATTTTGTTCAGGTGTGTAAACGCATGATGATTGATGTAAAATTCCATTTTCTTCGAAAAATTTTGTAAAGGATTTGTCAAAATATTTTTTTTAGCATTGTCAGTCTTCAAAAGTTTGATAGAAATATGAAATTGATTTTTAATTTTAGCGCAAAAAACTCTAAACATAAAAAATACTTCAGAACGAGTTTGCAATAGATACACCCATGTCATGTGAGAAAAATCATCCACAAACTAACAAAATATCTGGAATCAAGTTTTGACAAAATAGAATAAGGACCCTATACATCTGAATGCACCAAATCAAATGGGTTACTAACATTTTTATTGACAAGACTAGGGTAAGAGACTTGTTGATGTTTTCCTACTTGACATAACTCACAATCTAAAGACTCAACATGGCTCAGATTTGAAGTTATTATTTTGAGAACAGAAAGAGGGGAGTGACCAAATCAATAATGCTAATCAAAGGCTAATGTAGATCTGATATACGCAACTTAGTCTGAAGTAAGGTACAACTCATACAGGCCGTTTCGCTTAAGTCCTGTGTCAATAGTCTTCCTCATCCTAAGTGCCTGAAAAATACAATGTGTAGGAAAAAAATATTACCGTACAGTTTAATACTTTAGTAATTCTACTGTCAGATAAGAGATTAAATGGAAAGTGAGGAAGATATAACACAGATAAAAGAGGAAAACTAACAGTAACAGCGGAGCCTATTCCTTCTACAGGTGTATTGGAATCGTCAGCTAAAACTACAAGGGAAAATGAAGTTGTCGGTGTGCAAGAGGATAATATACCTCAGTTCCCAGTCATGTAGTCAGTTGCCCTTGAATCTATAACCCAAGTATGAGATGATAATGATGTAAGACAAACAGTAAGATTACCTGACTGGGCAAGTATGGTGGTAGCAGGGGGGTTGAGTCTTTTTAAACTGCTGGAATAGCTGTAGCTGGAATTGCTCAAGCTGGCGACGGGTCTGATCATCTAAGGGACTCTTCTGGGCATCTACATGCGCATTCCGAGGCTGTTTGCCCTACAACTGAGGATAACTGAACTTCATATGACCAGACTCCTTGCAGTAATGATATTAAATAGAGGAATTATCTCCTGTGACTTCTCGTGAACTATCTCCTCGTCCTCCACGTGCTCCAAAGTGTCCTCCACGTCTGCGCTCACCACCATAACCCGAGAAACTACCCCCTCGTCCTCCTGTCTTTCTTCCCTAGGATACTAACACAGATCGATCAGATGAGATGACCGGAGGTGTAGATGAGATCGTAGGAGTCACCTGTTTCAGAAAATGATAAGTCTCTACTAGTGAGGAGATTGTTATACCGCCTAATATTTATGGTTGTGCTAAATGATAAATAGGGTGTAGAGTCCCTAAGATGATCAAGACCATCGACTGATCTCATTGATTTTGCATTTGGTTCACCTCTTATGTTATGGGAAAAATTTGTCAGAACTGCTTAGCTAGTCGATTAAACTCTGTATAATGTTCATCTGATGTCGGTTTCTCTTGCTTCATGCGAAAGATATCCTAAATTAGATCGTAAGCTCTAGTCACATGTTCTGATCCTAATATAACCAACCTAAGTTTGCTCAAAGCTTTTTCACAGTCTGACAATGAAGTACCAGATTCTGAATCTGTGGCTCCATTGTGTTGATGATCTATCCAAGAAGTATCGCATCATCAGCAGTCCACTCAGTCACCGGATTAGGACTTGTCAAGTGTCGCGTTTTTTGACGCCCCGCAACATGAATCTCAATTACCTGCTTTCATTGCAGGTAGTTATCACCATCCAACTTCCGGTTGGTGATTTTGATAGATATCACCTCTGAAGTGATCTTCACCTCTGCCTTCGCTTCATCCTTCAGATCGGAAGCCATCAATCAAAAAAAGATCCTCCAAGTCACGGGCAATCCTAACAAGCTCAAACAAACAAATCAGCCTCCAACAAACTCCAGCGAATACTAACCAAATCAACCAGCAACGAAAACTAGCACATCCAATAAACAATCCCTATAAAACAACCTTCCAATAGCCAACCAATCTCAAGCATATCCGACAATCAACTAATCTCAAAAATAGTATCAAGAGAAATAAGTAAAGGAGGGAGGGGTGCAGATCTGCCAGGAGAACAATAGTGTGGGGGTGGGGAGGCATAGATCTGTTGGTGGGAGGGGAATCATTTTTTTTGGGTTAACCTAGATTTTTACAGAATGAGGGTGGCGACTGTAGGAAAAAGGGGGGGATGTCGGGGTTGTGGGATTATGGGGTAGGGTCGTCAGGCTTTTGGGATCACCAAAAAAATGAGGGGATGGAGGAGCGAGGTTGGTGGCGGCGGCTGCTCGGTGTAGGATTGATGGCGGTGGCGGTGTCAGCCAGCTGCTGCTCATGCTGCAGAAGGTGGAATGTAGAATCAGGACATCGGAAGCGTGTGGGTTAGTGAGTGGCGACGATAGCGGGGTAGGTGAGGGTTTGGGTGGCAGCGAGTGAGTAAGTGGTGAAGCGGTGATAAGGTAGGAGCTAGGGTTTGAGCGGGCAGGGTGGGGCTAGGGTTAGGAAAGGGCCTAGGGTTAGGGTTATTTTGAAGAGGAGAGGGTTGACGTAAATACTATGTTAACTAGGTAATCAGAGAGGATAATCAACCCTCTCTTCTTAGACTTATTTTATAATAAGGGAGAAATTGAGGGATTAGTCTACAAGCAATGTGGGACTAAACACATTACAATTACAATATAACTCTCAACACATTCAGAATCAGAAGGTATGTACATGACTTCTTATGCCATTCGTCTCATCCTAATCTTTGTCACTCACTTGCTAGTTTTGCATTTCTTCCTTGTGACACCTTGTGAAGGTTCAACATCAACTCATGATCTCGAATTTGATTGGTTGAAATTCCTGCTATCTTTACCATTAGTATTGGCAGTTTCTTCCACCTATGCCACTAATTTCTTATGCTTAGGTATCCACAAGGAAAAAAAAAATCATTTAGGATCCTTGTTTATGACAATAAAATTATTTGCACAAAAAAAAGGACAATGACTAGAAGTATAGGTAAATAAGAACAATAATCTGGGGTTATCAGGAAGCAAGACAGGTGTTGTTGTGTTCATAAGTACATACAGCCGTCCGTTTTTTGTACAACCCCAATAAGAGCATCTTATGGTGAAAAACCCTCAACCCTTTACATGTACATATTTTAAATTATAATTAAACCCTTTAATGGAGATATATTTTGGCTGTGCCCGTAGAGGTCGTCTAAACCATGAAACTTAAGTAACTGACCATGCCATAATCTTGATTTTGGACCTAAAAAACGATTGATTGTTTGTAGGGACCAGTTACCCTCCCCGTGAAGCTTGTTTATTGGCTGAGTGCCTCCAACAACCTGCATCACTGTCTTGACTCCGACTACTTGACAAATCTACCAATTTGAATGCTTATGTTCTGTGGTAACTAGATACGCGCGAGCCATATCTTCAACATTTTTGACACCTTTAGTTAGTTATTTAGGTTTCTCTTCATTGGGATTGGTCAAACATGCTTTTTCTCATGATATCCACCTTTCTTTGAACTCCTTGTGTATTGTTGAGAGTTTTCTTGAATCCTCCAACATTAGTTTTTCC
This sequence comes from Asparagus setaceus, assembly GCA_012295165.1. Taxonomy (NCBI): domain Eukaryota; kingdom Viridiplantae; phylum Streptophyta; class Magnoliopsida; order Asparagales; family Asparagaceae; genus Asparagus; species Asparagus setaceus. Next base: position 25,765,124 of record CM022701.1, read on the forward strand.
CCCTAATAAAGAACAAAGAACAAGCCAAAACAGTTCAAGTATCAGTGATAGATGTCTATTGGTAGATGCCTATAGGTATATGTATATTTTTCTTTGGAGCTGAAAAGACAACTTCTTAGGTGGTGCTATTAGGTGTCTATTTTGCTCGGGTCTTCAGAGCATTGTCTGTTGATCCGCTAGAGATTTTTTCGTAAAAAAACTCTGTTTTGGACTCCATTTCATACGGGAAGTTCTGAACTTGGTTAGGGTTTTTGTGGGGGACTCGGTATTAGAAAACTAGGCTATAAATACAGGGGTTTCCAGCTGTCATGATCGAGATGGAAATACAGAGAGTAGAAACATAGATCTGAGATAGAAAATAGATCTTGAGAGGTTGATTTCTATAATCTGTGAGAGAGGGTTTCTTGAGATATTTGAGAATTTCTTCTGTGTAGTTTGTGACCTTTCTCATCTGATTGGTGAAGATTTATCTTCTGCCTGTGGACGTAGGATTTGCTCCGTACCATGTAAAATTCTTGTGTTTTTGCTCTCGTCGATTCTTTTTGTGTTTTGGCGTTCTTGCTTTGTGATCTTGATTTCCGAAATGCTTCCACAGTATAGCAAATATATGCTTCTATATAGTAAAAATACCTTGTTAAATGGAAGCTTTATCTATTCCAAGCAGTAAAAATACTCTCCTATATCAGTAGGGAGGAAGATGTTGTCACATACAATATATTGATAAAATGTAGTACACCCCTTTTGACTTACGGTCATCTACAATACTTAGTTGTTTTGCCTGCGTCAGTGGCCAGGAAGTGTGGAAATTTGCCAAGTTATCAAGAATATCCAGAAGAAGTCAACTTCTGAAACTCTGCCACAGAGATAATCATCTTGCATACTTGTGGAAAGACATACATAGAATTATTATGAATAAGATGAGCTCCACCTGAACATGCTGAACATAAAATCTGATTACCTCTTAAGTATAAATATTGGATCATTGACCTATCTGGGTATACTGGAGTCTTAAGTGTGATTTTGTTTATCCAGAGAAGCATAAAGTCATTCCAGTGTCTTGATAAGTTCGATATCTGAAAAGTTATATGTTAAAGTTTATGACGTTAATTTAAGCATTCCTAGGGAAGTTCATTAATAGGATTCATTAATGAAAACATGTGAAACAGTATATTTACCTGACTGACATAGTTGGCCTCATCAAAAAATGTAGACAAAATAGTTTCAACTTTGGGTGAAGTAGATTACATTCTCTCAGGAAAAGTTATCTAGTCCAAACTCACGAGTCAATGGCATCTGTTCATCCGTTCATCTGAATCCTGTGGAATATGGAAAGCTCAATCCCGGGAGAAGTCCATAATAGTCAAAGCATGTGTGGCATAGTTGAACTTGAGAATGGTGAGGACCAAAGTGGTACACATGAATGCTTGAAGAAAAGTCAATTGTCTAACTTTGGAAGAAGAAGATCAAAAATATCTTAGGAAAAATTCACTAGTTCCAGATTAACATCTATTCTTCAAAACCCTGTGCAATGCTGCAAATGCTCAATCCTGTAACAAGCCTAAAGTTTGAGGAGTCCATGCAATCCAGATCATAAAGATACTCATCCTGATACTGATATTATTATTATTATTATTATTATTTTGGGTTTACACATAAGCCTTATTTGCCGCAAAGACAAAATATGTAAAGAGTGCAGAATTTTAGCAGTCGCAGATAACCAGTAGATGGTTTATATCTTCCTAACTCATATATTGAGTTGTCTTCAAATTGAATTGACATCATTGTTATTTCAGTTGACAATGACATAAATTCATTTCTCTGTGTTTTTCATTTCTCCGCATATTCTCATTTTTGTTGTTTCCTTGTTTTCCGACAAAATAAGTTCTTTATCAATCAATAACACTCCTTTTTTCCAATAAAGGTGTTTATGCACTCCCAAAGAAATCATTAGGGGCATTGGAGGTGTTGGCTAGGAGTGGTTCAAACTCTAGAAGTATACAATTGAAAGGATATTAGCTGATTTTGTAACAGGAATCTCACTTCAAAAAAAAAAAAAAAAAGGGATTACCGTTTTATGAAAGCTAATGAGATTCTCAACATTCTTATGTTCATACTAACAACATGACGTGTTCACTTTGCCAATCCACTTCCAATTTAAAGTTCTTACCTTATGTCTAAATATTTGTTTTGAACAGATTTCACTTACTGTTGGAATTTGATGAGGTTAAACGAAGCTGTAGGAAACGACTAGAGGGGCATAACAGACGTCGAAGGAAGCCTCAGCTTCGCTCCCTAACTTGCGAGAGCTTCATGACAAATCTCCAAGGTTTTCTTCACCTTGTGCTCAACATTCCTTTTTTTTTTTAAGCGCTCTTACTGGTATTTTCAACTTCTCATGTTGCCTCTCGGTCAATTAAATAATATCTACTACTCAATAATTAGAAATTAGTCAATGTTAACACTAAGGGATAAAGCTAGATCAGAACATGATAGACAATCTGACTGTAAAATATGCTCCAAAAAGAAAAAAAGGTATCAATTTATATTTTATAGCATAAAAATTTTATTGCAGTAAGTGTAATGCATTAATTGGATACAATCAGTATCATCTTTTGGATTATAAACAAATTCTAGAAGTTGAACAGTTGAATTCCTAGTGTTTTGTATGAGAGCCCATGGTATCAACTCTCCTTTTGTCGTCTCAAGGCAAAAGGATTCACAAATGTTGCTTTTCACGAGAAAATGAATTTCAACTATGATCATGCCTCATTTTTAATTACAATAATGACAGTCGCTATATTCTGCTGGTATTTCTCAGAGTATGTAACAAGACCTCTCCTTACAAAAAGGGATATCTTTTCCCCGCAAAATCTTATAATGTATGAAACTAATGACAATAAATTCTATCATAAGAGAAGTGGCAAACTGACTATGATGGTAAATTCTGAAATTTCTCTTTCTGAACTCGATCCTTAAATTTTTTTTGACCACCCTTTCCCTCACAATTTTCTTTTTCCCAGAAGCGTAACCTCATTAATTTCAAATTTTGAATAATTTCCATAATTTTCTTACTTTATATATACGCCTTTATGTGAACAGGGTTCACTTCATACAAATCCAACTGGACTCCAATCATCAAAGCCGAGGAAGTTCCCCAGAATCACCAAAACTACTTGCACTTCCCTATCTCATCAAATGGCATCTATAAAGACGGGAAGAAATTTCCTTTCTTGCAAGACAATGTCGAAGAACATCATCAGCCTCTGCTTAACAAGACAATCAGAATGTTGGATTCTGATGGTGCTCTCTCTCTTCTGTCAACTCCAGAAGCTCGCTCTTCGCATATTAATAATAATCCTAGCCATCAGCCTCTGGTTCCCGTCAATGGCTGGGCTTTTGGTTCCCACTCTTCTAATAATGTTTCTGCTGCTGAGTTTTTATACTCTGAGATGGGAAATGAGCATGCTGGAGCTGTGTTTACGTCTGACAATTCTGATGCAAATTTCCATGCTCTCTCCTCTTGGCAGTAGTGGCTCGTGTTAGAATCTGAAATCATCTAAATTAGTGGAATTCTGTGTTTTCGCCGAATTTTTTTTTTTTTTTTGTCATTGGATTGTCTAATAATAATTTCAATCACTCTCTGTAGACTTCTTCTACCACCGCTACTACTATTACTGCATGGCGGTTTAAAATTAGTCATTTTCCATTCTGAATATGATTTCTGGTGTAAATGGTACTATGGCTAGCAATTCGTAAAGGTATTTGCAATTTGTATCTGTTTATTTCGTTGCAACTGTAGGCTTTTTTATGATAGTAGTTGGAAAAGTAACACTTTTTCACGAAAAACCCCAGTTGCAACCTGAGACCAAATTGTTCCGTTTGATAATTGCAGTTGTAAATAGGAACTGCAATCTATCGCAGCTGCAGACTTTGTATCGGGTTGTGCCATTTTTAGCTAATTTGTTTGAGTTATGAGATGGGAAAAGTTGAACATAAGTTAAGATTGTATACTAGGGCTCTTGAAATCTGTGTATTTAGATGCTTCTTTCATTTTGGTCTCATTTTATGCATGTTGGTGGTAATAGTATCTTAAAATTTGATGGGGACATTACTATTCTCTTATTGGTCTGGGTTTTAGGAGAGCTTCAGGATACAATTGGATTTCATTTGACTTTGTAATTCTACTTCCATCAAAGTTTTCTTTATTTGTTTCTATAATGTATGAAAGTCAACATAGCTTTATATTGTACTGAGATCAGCTTTGCTAGCTTTATTTATAACTGCCAAAGAAAGGGAGGGAAAAGATAACTAAATAAGAGAACCAAAGCTGCTTTGCTTATGGATCCATGTGAACCAACCTCAAGTAACAAATTAACTTATTAATTAATGCTTCAAATTGACTTTGTATATGTATCTTTGGGACATCTAATAAGTCTCTCTTTGTTCTTTCACTTTGTCATATTCTTTTTAGTGCAAGTTTCATCTGATCTTTCTTCAAAATTTTACTCTTTTAGAGGCTCTTCTCATGACTTGCCCAAGGGAAAGAAACCAGAATAAGATTGCATCCACAAGACTTTGTGAGAACAACAATATTACAAAAGAGAAAATGTCACAAAACTAGAAGGTGCACAAAAATTCACAAACACATTACATCCAGCCAATAATAAGTTCATTTTCTTACCTTATCCTATCAATTTTCATTGTTTTCCTTCATATAAGGTAGTTATATTTAAATTAACTTAGATCCGTATCCAAAAACCCAACATATTGTTGGTTCACCATCTAGTACATGAGGTGGTCATTTTCACTTGTGCTTCTTGCCTTTCTCTTTTTCCCCCGAGATAATAATTTTTTTAAAAAAAAGATAAACTTTTTTAGGGTTAATTGAGAATCGACCCCTTACTATCGCCCAATTGCTAATAGACCCCCAATAATTCTATTGCTTCTGATAGATTGTATGTAAATTTTTTTGGCTCTTTTATCCTCAAAGAGAGAGAAAATTATTTTCTGACAAATAGACCCCATGAAGTTAAAGAGTCAAAAAAGTTTTCACTGAGGGTTCTATCAGCAATCGGGCATAGTACATGGGACATATCTGCAATAATAGGATTGCAGAGGGTCTACGCACGATTGGGTGATATTGAAGGGGGTCTAACAACAATTAACGAAAAATTTGAGAGCATGTTTGGCAAATGGTGAAAGTGGCTTACAAATCTTTTTTGTGGCATATAAGACTCTTTGAGATATTTGGCAAATGACTTTTATTGGCTTATAATCCATCAAAAAATGAGCTAGTATACCCTAGTTTATTTTAGTTTATTTTTTTCTTGGGTTATAAGCCATGGGGTTTGACAAAGTAAAAGACAATTATACCCCTTACGATTTCACAAAATGCAAGGCCTCATTTAACAACTCACCACTGATCCCATGTTCATTTTTTTTGACGCAAGATCCCATGTTCATTTTGAGCATTTCGACAACAATGATGGACTATAATTCACCTATTTGCCAAACACTATTATTGAAAATAGATTATAATCCACAAAATTTACTAAACACTATAGATTGTAATCCATTTGGATAATAATCTACTTGAATTATAATCTATTTGTGGATTATAATCCTAATGAATTATTGTAATCTAAAGTTCTAAAACATGCTCTGATTCTCTTGAAATACTAACCTAACTTCAAGTGGTTCAAATATCATAATAGTTCAATTGGAACGTAGCCATCATGTATCTACATTGTAATTAATGTGGCCACGGGCCACGGCTCATCCAATAAGACTCACTCAAGAAATTTCATGCCTCCTTAGTCAATTAAGGATAGGAAAATGTTCTATGATGCAAATATTAACTTGGGGAGTAAATAGTAGGAAAAAAAAATTTAAACATGTTTTCAGTCTAGGGTTAGCCTATTTATGGTTACATGATAAGTTCCACAAACAACAACATCCTAGCCTTACACGCTAACGAGAAGAAAAGATTGATGTTTAATTCAGGAACAACATATCTTTCTTGTTTTCCTCTAAGTTCTCACTCTAAGGCAAGATTCAAGTAGATAGATAGATTTTTCTTGTGTTCTCACCTAACAACTAGCCTTCATGATCAAATGTGTGCACTTTGGCCCTTACTCGCATTGACGGAATTTTTTTAAATTAATATTATGTTGCATTATCATGAATAAATATCAATTCTAATGAAACCCTGGGTCACTGAGAATTGTTAAAAGGTGTATTTTAGCTATGAGGCTATCGATATCAGTCTACCAGAGCAATCTAAATTCAATTCTATTTAAGCACGGATTTAAAGAAGTTATCGCCTATATACAATAGTGCATTGTTTCGATCCATTGAAAGAACACTCAACTCGCAGAGACATATTCGCAACTTTGGAGTCTTAGTACAGTAGTAGAAGAGAATCCAATAGTGAAGAGAGAGTTGAATAGTTGTGGAACCTAAAACTGGGTCAGGACTAGTCCTAACCCAATTTTATCGTAAACCAATTTTATTTTGGACCAAGGGAGGGGTGGTTCAAAATAGAACTGGTTTAGTGGCCAAAATTTGGCATACCGGCATTGTTCTTTACCAAACCAGAAATTACTCAAAACTAAGCCCGTTTTAATCTTAACTCAGTCTTAAATGGTTGCCAAACACTCCCTAGTGAGATGACAATGTTAGGTTGGATCAATCTAAAGGAGGACCACTTGTGTCTTGAATCAAGGAGAGACCTCTCTCTCTCTCTCTCCAGTTTCTCTCTCATCTCTTATTTTTGAATTGATGGGAACAAGGCATGGGGGATGGTGGGAGGAGAAATTGAAGTGGATGTGACATTCTTAATGACAAGTACTAGAAAGAATAACATCAACTCACGTGCCTCTGCCCCATGATTCTGACTGCTGCTTCGCCTCTTAAGGGAACTATTAGAGCTAATTAGCTCACTCAAGAAGGGGGCCAAAAAAAAAGGAAAAAAAAAAGAAAAAAAAAACCAACAGAGAGGGCCCTCTATTGAAAATTAAGTATGAAAGATTTAACATTGGTAACTGCATGATTTACTGTTCTGATTGTATTGATATATTATGAGAGATTATAATGATATAATGAGCAAATCTCCCGTAAATTTAAGTTTGTAGGGAATAGTATACACCAATTTTTTTATCCATTGATGTTGGCTTTAGATTTGTGCTATCAAGAGATGCACAAATCTCAAAATGAGCTTCATATCTTTCATGGATCCCAAGGCAACATCAATGGATAAAAAAGTTGGTATATGACTATTCCCTATAAACTTAAATTTATAGGAGATTTGCTCATGATATAATATTCTAATTGCAGCGATATTGATTGCACTGATTTAGAATTGATTATGAAATATATTTTGTTGGAATTTTTTTCCCCTTCTTATTCTGTGAGTTTGCAAGAGGAACCTTCTAGTTACCTTTGGGCGCGTTATTGGGTAAACACTAGATTCCAACTGATAGAAATGGACGTCCATAACGCAAGCGTAAATGAAAAATATCAGCCAATAGGCATAGATTCATAAATGAAAGCAACTTCTTCCTACAAGAATGACATATGAGATACACATTGACTCTTTTGAGAAGGATTTTGACGCAGATGGATGATTATTGTTCAAGCATGATGATAGGAACATCAGGATAAAATCCTACATTTTCATGTGTTGATCTGATTTCTTTTTGAAATGTCTAAAAATGAAAATTTTGATTATCTAATTAACTTCTTCTTCTTCTTTTTCAATTTTTAGCTTATGCATCAAATGGATACAAAATGGATAGTATACTTAGTGAGTTGCTTATTTCAAGGGAGATAACAATTTTTAAGACCTGAAATAAATTAGTATTCAAAGGGTTTGTAAGGTTTAGATCATGATTACATTGTTGGATTAATAATTTCTATGCCCAAAATCATCTCTCTCCGGCGTTAATCTGTCGATCTCCTTTTGTGCCTGTAGTTGATGCTTGAGGGAAAAAAACTCTAGTTAAATCACTTGACTGATTGATCAATTCAATACTTGAGGCGTTCGGCATAAATCATATCCCTCGAGTTAAGATATGCTTCAATCATCCATGAGAAATCATGGATACTCGGCTGACTTATCTAAACCAAAATCACATCATCTTTCACCACATGTGCGCTTAACTAGACCTTAGTTGCTCATCGCCACAACCTCTCTTTGGATTTGGGATAAAACTATAACCATTAACCCTCATCACAACTTTGGAATTGTGGTGTAATGATCAGATGGACTTTAAGATAGTATCAGAACAGCCCAAGTTCAAATCCTACTGGCCACAAATTTAGATGATTTTCCATACACACACACACACATACATATACATATACACATACACATAGGTTGTAACTAACTTAGTTGATCTACGCATCGAAACTTCATGGAGATTAAAAATCACATAGATTAAATAGTTCTAGTTTATACATCTAATGAACGGTCTGTAACAGTCTCAAATGTTGATTATTTTTGAATTGCTTCGATTATAAGATAGAAAATTATAAATCACATGATTTTTAATCCATTTACATTTAATGACATGTTTATTAGATAGCAATGGACGGCTTTGATTTACAATACAGATTGGTAAATGTGTATTTTGACAGGTATGTATAACTAAGTTATATAGTCACACTTTGTGTATATTGTAACCCTACCAATATATTATATATTATATATTTTCTGCTTAATGGCTTTTTTGTTGCTAAAATGGGACAATTAATGGAGCAATTAGAACATCAATCAATGGAAGGAAAACCGAGATATAATAGCAGTAATTGTTGAAACTTTGTTTTTCCGTGCGCTCTTTTCCTTAGGGGTGGCAAACGGGTCGGGTCATGATTGACCCGACCCGTATAAGTGTGACCCGACCCGACCCATTTATTAAACGGGTTATCCGACCCGACCCGTATAACCCGAATGACCCGTTTATCATAGCTTGTAGTGTTTCTACAGAGCTTTTAAAACTTTTTCGGAAAAGAAATGAGTGACTACCTCAAGTTATGGATATTGTTAATAGGTCCCTCAAATCTTAAGATATTTTCAAGTTAGTCCCTCACAAAATTGAAATTAATATAAGATCCCCAAATGTTAATTTATTTTGAAATTAATCATTCAATCTCACCTAAATGAACAACTTTCTTTTAAGATGAGAGCAAATCTCTCAATGGGTGCTTTCGGAAAAGTTTTCGTGCGCTCTTCTTCTCCATAAAGAGCATACATCATTAAAAGAAGAAAGCTGTTAATTCTTTACTACAGGCTCTGATATCTCTTGCATTTCACAAATATACACCAAACTGACTCTTCTCCGCTCCGACAAAGATGACATAGGGATCTTTAATCGACTCTCGAGGCTTTGTAACGTCCATATCCTTCAATCTTTCTAACTTCCAAAATTGAAGCTGAGATTGTCGAGTAAATAGTAAAAAAATATGAGGGAAGGTCATATTTGCAGCTTATGGTTACTAACATCATCTCATGCATTAATTATGAGATCAAATGATTATAGTACCTCCTTAATACAAGCTTTGACATTTTAGGAGGCGTCAACTCTGTATTACCAACAACAACAACAACAATGTCTTCATATAGTTGATCCTCAGCGTTTGGGATAAAGTCATTGTCACTGTTGTTTGATACCTTATTCGCATTAAATTTATGTTATTGATATAAGCTCAATACATCTACCCATAATCTAATAGGCATTGACATAATCAGCAAATTAATTAACATAAATAGAAAACATGTTAGCAACTATATATATGACTAGATGAACTTGCACCATCACACATATAAGGCTAACAAGCTAAATTTTCTTTTGTTATGGCAGCTTGAAAAGCTCCCTTGTTCAGTTCTTATATAAGATGCATCTTAATCATTCATTACAATTACTAATCACTTAGCAGAATCAACTTAATTTGAACAGCTTTAGAGTAACCTGGCCAAAGGATTAACACAATCAGTTATGCACCCGAAAATGAGTAACCTAGCTACTATATCCTCAGATTTATGTCTCTGAGTCAATCTAGTATCTATTCAAATGATACTTAAATGATAACCTGCCCTGATTTTTCTAACAAGCTACTCAATTTATTGTTACGATGTTGTCCGTACAATATCTCTTATTTGAGTAATAACAAGCATTCATTTGAGTCTAACTTATATTTGAGATGATCTAGTACAGGTATATACAGGCATGGAACAAGAACGAGTTAATAAGTGTTGAAAATCAGCTCAAAAGCAGATTTCATGACACTGACCATCGATGGTTCAAGATTGATGATCGATGATCCCCTATGGACCATTGATGATCATCTTGACCACCGATGATGCAAATATCCAACGAGGGTTAGATCATCGATTGCGACATTAACCATCGATGGTCACTTCTTAACCATCAATGGTCGATTGCCACCATCAATGGTCTATCGACTGATTTTAATTTTCAGAATTCAATCACAGCCATTCATTGCAGATTACTTCTCAATCCTCTCCTACATTTATGGGGACTCTCTCTAACCTCAGTTGTAGAAAAAAAGAAAAAGAGAGAGAAAAGAGCTAGGGTTTAGTGAGATCAATAAAGGAGAAGTTTTTCGATCCCCCGAAGCCTCGTCGATCGCTCACTCGCCATGTTCGTCATCATCTGATCAATCAACAGTGAGGAGAGCTGCCGTTGGATCTCAATTTCATAGTCGTTCTTCCAGATTTATGCTTCAATCTTTTGGAGAATAATCTCAATAAAAAAAAGGATCTAAGATCTTTATGTATTGCGCGTTATTGTTATTTGATTCTTCGTATTAAACTTGTTTTTTATGGCATACTCAAGCCAAGTGTGAATTGATTGTTTACGGCGCATTCAAACTAGGGTTAATTGAGGAATTGGTCACTAGATAGAGATAGGAATACTCATGTGTAAAGAGTTTAGGTTAGACGACTAGTTTGGGAGAAACTAGGGTTCAGTCCTATAAGCCTACTAAATCGGGTTTATGATTTAGGAGAACTTTCACATAGTGAGGAAGCCCTTTCGCGAGAATGAAGTGTGGATGTAGAATTATTTTATCCAAACCACTATGAAACTCTTGTGTGTTCTGGCTGTGATTATTTTTTGTATTTTGCATTGTTTATTATTTTTCTTCTTATTATTTTTATTCCAATGCATATTCCGTGATATCTCAAAAAATAATAGGCAATCCCATTCACCCCTTTCTAGGCTTACACCTCAGATCCAACAAGTGGTATTAGAGCCCGTTTACTCATTTTTAGGTTTTACAACCTAGAGTAAAGATGTCTGGCCTGACCGCCGCAACGATTTTCATTTAGGGACATGCAGTTAACCAACCTTTATTTTTCAATGGGTCAAATTACACCTATTGGAAAGCTCATATGAGAGTATTTCTTATGTCCACTGACTTTGAGGTTTTGAAATATGGTAGAATCAGGATATCATGAGCCCACTAAGACCGTAGTTGAAACTACCATTATCAAACTTAGGGATAAGTGGACTGCAACTGATAAAAAATTATACTCTCTTAACACTAGCTAAAGCTATGAATGCACTTTATTGCTCTCTTACTAGTGAAGAATTTAATTGTGTGTTGTACTACCACGCAGGAAATTTAGAATATTTTGGAAGTTACATACGAAGGGACGTCACAGGCAAAGGAAGCCAAACTTGCTATGCTTGTTAGCAAGTGTTCTCGGGAAAAGTCACTATCTTTTTCATTGGTGAAATCATTCTACCTTGATGGGATTACAAATGAGTTTCGAATAAAAATCGCCTTTTTATAAGGCTTTTTACAATGAAAAAATGATAAAAATTACAGCTTTCCTCCTTGTGAACAAACGCGGGATCCGTTTATCGGATCCTCGCTTGCGTGGGATTCTTTGCCTGTGCCGGGGATGTATTCCGTGGACCACCGTGCGATTCCTTTCCCAATTGTTGATCGAACGAGACGGATTCGGATCTAGATCTAAAAATCCTCCTTTTTCGTGGGAATTCTTAGATCGATCGATCCGAGATCTAAACGATACGAGATTAATTCGCCAAGGAATTAATCAACGTAGTGAACGAGATCGGCCAAGCGAACTCGTTACTCTTCTTCGGATCAAGGCCAAGCTTGATCCAAAGGATGGTTTGTTGTTGTAGATCTGGATCTGAAAACTTTGGATCTTGAATCGCAAATCTCCCCGCAAGTCTAGATCTTGATCTCCTCTCCTTGGAAATTCTCTAACCCTAGGCACACACAAGAGTTGGCTATCTCCTCATTTTTATCTCTGCCGACCTCCCCAAATGAAACCCTACCCGTCACTTTTATAGGTACAGCAGCGGATGCGGGCGAAACTGGGCAAAAAGCCCATTCGCCTTGGTGTCTCGCCAGGCGAGACACCTCTGGTGTCTCGCTTCGGGCGAGACACCTCTGGTGTCTCGCTTCGGGCGAGACACCTCTGGTGTCTCGCTTCGGGCGAGACACCTCTGGTGTCTCGCTTCGGGCGAGACACCTCTCGGTGTCTTCGCCGCGACGCCTGGTGTCGGTTTTGACCGAAGGCCGCTGGCTTCTCTCACGATTTTCCGAAGCTTGATTTGGCTCGATCGACTTGTCCTCCGAGCTTAATTTGAGGCTTCAAAGTCGGGTTTATCCTTCGCCGCACTCATGGCGCATCAGTTCATCAAGGTTCCGAATCACCGACAATTCGAAGGAGATAGCTCTTTTCAAAATTTCTGTATACGCCTCGACGCAAGGGGCCGCCCCTTGACCCTCGCTAACCGGCTAGCGGGACCGCCGAAAACTCTGCGTAGGGCGTCTTTGTAGGCGTTGAAAAATACTTACAAGATCCCCGAAACCAACTCGTGACGGGGAGTCGGCAAATGACAACCCATCGAATGATGCAGACGTCGAATCGTTAAGACGCGAACTCGACGGCGAACCCACAGCGTCACAAGCACGGTTTAAACCGGACTTGAATGGACGATCGGATTTCGAGACCGTTGAACCGGAACGAACCAAGAATTAGTCCCGGAATCAAATACAGACGAAATCTAAGTCCGGAGAAAGCCAAGAGTCAGGAAAACGACGAAACGGCGGAAAAAGAAGCGAAGCGGCGCGCCTCGGCCAACTTGGCCGAGTTACCTCGGCCAAGTGGCCGAAGTGGCTCGGCCACAATGGCCGAGCCACCTCGACCAACTTGGCGAGTTACCTCGGCAAGTGGCGAAGTGGCTCGGCCACAATGGTCGAGCCACCTCGCCAACTTGCCGAGGGTTCTGCCAAGGTCGAAAGTCACGCACCCTATGCTATAAATAGGGGGGGTTCTCCTCACTTCAAGAGAGGTCGGATTTTTTGGGACTTGGGCTTGGATTTCGTCGGACTTCTGAAGAGCCCTCGCGAGATCTACGACGACGGTTCCGGAGAGCACCGGCGAGCTCAAGTCGATCGCCGTCGGATCTATAGGCGGAAGTAAACAAGCTCGGGTCGAACTACAGATACCCTCTAGGTTAAGCTTCGTCTTAACCTCAGGGATAGCTTGTGATTTCTCCTTGTAGATCTCACTGCTCCGTGATCCTCTCCTTCGCGGAGTGTGATCCCGCGATCCTCTCCTTCGCGGAGTGTGATCCCCGGTAGCCGTTTCCTTCGTGAAACGAGCCCCTCTACGTCTGTAGTTCCAGAACCCGGGTTTACACCAGGATTGGAATTGCGCGGTGGTCCACGGACACAATAAGTCCCCGGCACAGGCAAAGAACCCACGCAAGCGAGGATCCGATATAACAGAGATCCTCGTGTTTGTTCACTAAGGATAAAAGTTGTAATCTTTTTGATTTTCATTATACGCCTTAAAATAAAAGGCATTTCTTTTTGAATTTCGTTGTAGGCCAAAGAAGCTGTAAGCAAATTCAAATCAATGACAATCATCCCGACTTTTACCGCGAACAAGCTGGCGACCACAGTGGGAGCCAACGGCTTCAATTAAGAAGCCGTCGTGTCGTAGCCGCGGATCCAGATCCTGGTCGAAGAAGAAGTCAAAGGCCTCAAGGACAGATAGGTAAATCAATGACAATCATCCCGAAAACTCTGCGTAGGGGGTAATAATTCCGCTCCAGCGAAGTTAACCGAATCCAAGTTGATCCGGTTCCTGTGGGTATCATACTATCGCCCTTGTCCAAGTCGCCCTCCCCCATCCGTAAGGATCTCCGCAAGAAAGATCCGCTGGTCCTCGGCTCCGAATTTTAAGGCGAGGATCTTAACTCCGCCAAGGCCGGGTTGCACCAAAGGCATCCTTCCCATCCAAGATCGCCGGATCTACGCAGAGATCACCGCTGATGGCGGCCGATTCTCTCAAAGAGAGCTCCAGAGGCGACGCCACTTCGACGCTGCGGAGTTCGCTAAGGCCTGAATCGGCCGACGGTGTCCAAGTCCGTGAGAGGTCAAGAACCTCATCAATGTACACGGCAACTCGCCCAAGCTAACAAATGATTGGGTCCGCCAAACGGAACCGATCAACACTTGAAGAACGTATCAGAGGCGCTGCATTACGCGCACACACACGGCTCAAGGCCAAGTTTCGAACCAACCGGAACAATGATTCGGACGAAGGTCGAACGCCGCCAAGAATCACCAAACCGATTCGACTAAGGCTTGGCCGCCATGGGGTGACTTGATCACACCTCCGCGATCTCATCCGATCTCCATCCACCAGGCTCGCCGTCAACCGCGTCGTATCCCTGAGCAAGAAAACGGTGTTAGAGCTTCTGCTGTAACGATGATCGAGGTAAAATTTCGATCAAGGATTGTTTGGGCCCGCTGAAGAGGCCTCGACCGCCACGGTGATGGGGTCCTACCTCTCCGCCATTATAAGAAGATTCCTCGCAATGCCTCATTGGAATTTGGATCGAAGTTCGAGAGCCCGTTAAAACCGCCGCAGGCTTAACGCTGAGATTAGTGACTCTTGGAACCTCTCGATAATGTGACTCATCCTCGGCAGATTTATCCGACGACGATGACGCTATACCGAGAAGTCATACCAACACACGAAGGGTTGCTCCGGCATTCATGCCGATAAGTTGTACTATCGTGTCGGGGTACGAAAATCTCAAAGAGAAGTTCTCAATTGAACACGCATTGTCCGTGTTCTCAAACTAATCGTAGCGGTGTTGTCGTAATGTAACGCACAGCCAGCCCAAGAAGGCGCCGCTTGATAGGCTTGGCAACAAAATGCCAAGAAGATCGGAGTCCCAAAGGCGATATGACCAATGAGGGTTGGGATACGAATCCTCCTCGAAGATGAATGCTCATGGTCGATTGATAATAATCCACCCGATGAGGGAGACGACATTCGCCCGATTCTTCGCTTGGGATTCCACACCACCGAGAAGCTTTCAAGGCTTTGATGTCAAATATGGCTACTACGATCCTCAGCACGCTGAGAGTGATGAAGACATGCCAACATGGGAAGACCCATGGATCCATCAACTCCAAGAGCGCTTTGGGGATAGGTTCAACAAAGAGAACCCCCACTAAGGACGCAGGTAGTCCAAATATGGGTGATGAAGAGCATCCTAAACTCATAAACATCAGCAATACTCTCCCTTGGAAGAAAAGGAAGAGTTGATTGCCCTAATCGAGGAGTATCGATGTATTCGCCGGAGTTACGAGGACATGCCAGACTCGACCCTAATGTGGCAACACATCGCCAACATCGAGGCGATGTCAAACCCGGCAAGCAACAAAGAAGACGGTTTCGCCCACATATTGGAGGCAATTGTTGACGGCGAAGAAACTCATAGAATCGGATTCATCGAGGAAATTCAACATCCGATTGGGTGGCTAATATAGTCCTGGCCATGAAGAAGAATGGTTCGATCAGATCCGTGTCGACTACGAGATCCAACGCCGCTGCCTAAAAGATCGACTTCTCTTCCAATCGCCGTCAGTCGACAATACGTGTGGATTTGAAAGAATGTCGCTCATGGATGGTTTCTGGGTATAATCAAATCAAGATGCACCCCGATGACGCCAAACACACAGCCGCCTAACTTCCATCGCATATATTGCTACACGGTCATGCCGCTCGCCTCAAAATGCCCGCAACATACCAGAGCAATGACGAGATTTTCCAGATCATCTTCTAAAAGGTCGAATGCTACGCCGACGATTTGGTCGTGAAAAGTCGACAAAGGAGATCACATCAAGATCTTAGAACGGTATTCGAACTCATGCGGACTCATCGCCTAAAGATGAACCCCGCCAAATCCTTCCTGGGATGTCCAGCAGTAAGTTCTTTGCCGCTTCACCGACAAAGGAATCCACGATCCCGACAAAGTGAAGGCAATTCAAGAGTTGCAACCTCCGAAATCTCGAGAGAACTGGGGTTACAAGGACGATTGCGACATCCGACGGTTCATATCGAACCTATCCGAAGTGCCAACCGTTCTCCAAGTTGAACAAGAAGGGTGTGTCGCTTATTTGGGACCACCGCCGAAAGCCGCTTGAAGAGATCAAATCGTATCGCTAAACCTCCTGTTTTGTTGCACCGCCGGAAAACCATTTTAATCTACGGCAACGGATCGCTAAGCTTTACTCGCAAGACGCACGACGGCGTCACGCATCAGCAGGTATTACCTGCAACATTAGTCGCAGGCCGAGTCTCCATCCAATGGTCGTGAAGCGTTGCCTTGCATTAGTGTTCGCGATTCGTAAAATGCGCACTATTTAGTCTGGACAGACGATTTATGTTATTTCCAACGCGAATCCGTCCAATATTCATGACCCACCGCCTCGATGAGTTGGCGCGCCATAAATGGGCCTTGCTCTTGTCCCAATATGACTTGTATTTCAAACAAATGGTCACCAAAGGACAAGCGATTTGTGATCTCTTGGTCGCCAAACAACGGATGCATTGAGCTATATGACATCTTCCCGATGAAGTCCACGGTCAACACTACATCGCACCAACAAATATGGCGATCGATTTTGATGGAGCTTCGCCACCAATGTGGCAAGCTCGATGTTCTAAGATTTCCGCCGAGTCGGAGTTGTCTTGATTTCCGGAATCATGTCATGCCCCGCGTTTATTCACTCACCAACCTTGTTCCAATAACGATCAATACAACGCCATATCGACTTAGCTTTCTTCGCCGCTGAGTCAGTAGAGTATCTCAAGCATACGGCGATTCGCAATTGATAGTCGCATGCATCCGTGGTGACTATGAAGTTAGGAATCCGGATCTAATCCTCTATCATCAGATAACCGTTGAAATAGCAGACTCATTCGAAGAGTTTTTCATCGAATATATCCCGCGCCTCCAAAACGCTTATGCGGATGCACGGCGGCGTTAGTCGTGTCGTTAGCACAACCTTCCGAGACCGAGCAACTAGTCACGGCCAGACTCACCAACTCTTCGCATTATTATACGATGAGGCACAAGAAGATAAGGGGTAGTTACCAAAGAAGTGTATACAACCCAAACCAAGTTGGAGCCCCGAGATTGGCGCTCCTATCATCGACACGCCTTACATGGTATTCTACCGTAAGATGTAAAGGAGAGAGAGTCATCCTGAAGAGCTCCAAGATTCTTTTACCACACAGACCCGTATGTTATATCACGGGTACGATGGTTTTGCTCGATGCCTCTCAAACAAAGAGGCAGGAGAGGTCCTTCGGAAGCACACGAAGGTGAATGGCGACACCACCGGGTCCCAAGCTCACGATCGAATCAAGAGAATGGGCTACTTTTGGCCAACAATGGTTAATGACGCAATGAAGCACGCCGAAATGCCACGCGTGTCAAATTCACGCGAATTATATGCACCGCCCGCGCATCCTTCGCCACATCCTCGCCATTCGAGACATGGGGAATCGACGTTGTAGGTCCCATTTTCCTCCGCCGCTAAAGGAGATCGGTTTATTCTAGCGATCACCGACTACTTCCAAGCGGGTAGCAATCCGCTAAAGGAAGTAAAGGCGAAAACCGTCATCAAGTTTATCAAACACCATGTCATCTATCGACACGGTGTCCCAAGACGGATCGTGCATGACAACGGTCCCCAATTCATCGCAATTCCTTCATCGTTTTGCGAAAAGTTCAAAATACAAGATGTCTCGTCGATGACCTATAATCCAAAGAAGAAATGGATTAGCCGAGGCATTCAACAAGACGATTATCAAAATTACGGCTTGTGAAGAGTAACAAGCGAGACCGATGATAAACTCGAGAAGCACTCATGATCGACGATCAGACGCGACGCCAACCGAGACCAGACTCCCTCGGGTTTACGGGCTGGCGTTCCGCTTGAGATCCAGATCCCGTCATCGTATCGCCTTTCAACGAGATGACGACCAAGAACAACATCAAAACGCCTCAAGAGCTTGAGATGTTAGATGAGAAGCTCGGAGGCTCAACAATGCATTGAGTTCTACCAAGCTAGGATGTCAAGGCTTTCAACAAGAAAGTTCGACAGAGAACCTTTAGAGAAGGAGATTTGGTCCTCGCCGCCGACGATCGATAATCCTCACTTCCAAAAGAAAGGTAAATTCGAACCTAAATGGGAGGGCCCGCTTGTGATAGAAATTACTCTAATGGTGCGTGACGCCTAATTACCCAAAGTGGCGACCGCAATTAATGCCGATAAATGGGAAGTTCCCGAAGAAATACTACCCTTAGTATCTTCGGATAACCCGCTTCGACGGAAGTTCCTCGGATGTTTCACCCACTTTTCGCGAGGATAACCCTAGATTTATCCTCCATCACATTTCCCCACCGATCAAATTCCTTGACGGTGGTCTACAAATTTTCGGTACATTACCAAAATCCTCTTGATTCCTTCTATGAACAAGAGGCCCACTCAAAATTCCTTTCACGCTGGAGAGAGAATATAAAATCCTTCCTCTCCAAGCCGCGAAAATCCTTTTCGCGGTCAAACGGAAGGGTTTCATCCTTCATCTTAGGTAGCTACCGGATCAAGGTATGCCGATTTTCGCACCGTGTTGTCCGACCGAAGGTCGCCTCGAGTCTTTTCTTCTCGGAGTGGAGATCCCACTCTTAGTTCCATCTTCATCTCGTAGCGATCAAGGTATCGCGCCGATTTTCACTCAGTTGTCCGATCGAAGGTCACCCGAGTCTTTGGCTCTGAGTGGAGATCCCACTCTTAGTTCCATCTTCAACTCGTAGCCGATCGAAGGTATGCTCGGGATTTTCGACCAGGTTGTCCGAAGGTCACCTCGAGTCTTTCGGTCTCGGAGTGGAGATCCCACTCTTAGTTCCATCTTCATCTCGTAGCCGATGAAGGTATAAGTACGGATTTTCGCACTGTGTTGTCCGATCAAGGTCACCCGAGTCTTTTGGTTCTGGAGGGAGATCCCACTCTTAGTTCCCCTCTTATCTTAGGTAGCCGATCGAAGGTATACGAGATTTTCGTGACGTAGTCCCACTCAAGGTCACCGAGTTCCTTTCGAAGGAACTGGGCCGTTAGCCTCATCCCGGGAAATAGAACACATTCTTCCTTTCCCACCTCAATCAATCTTCATCCGGTTCAATCCTTCTCCGGTCAAAAGAAGACACCAAGAGTCATCTTGGGGCATTTTATCCCAAGCCTAAGGATAAAGCCAACGCTTAACACGCCGCGGGTTAGTCTTCCCACCGAAAAGACGGTTTCACGATTCAACATCGCTGTAGCGCGAAAATGCTTACAAGGTCCCCGAAACCAACTCGCGACGAGGAGTCAATGAATGACGCACCCATCGAATGATAATAACATCAAACGGTTGAGACGAACCCAACCAAGAACTCGCGCCACAAGCACCGACTTGGCCGGACTCGAACGGATGATCGGATTTCGACCGCTGAACCGAACGAACCAAAGATTAGTTCCGAATCAAATACGACGGAACCCGGCCCGAGACGTAAACGACGCGAGAACGCGCCAAAACGGCGGAAGAATCGAGGTGGCGACACCCCGGCCAAGTGGCCAGGTGGCTCGACCACTTTGTCGAGCCACCCTACCAACTGGCCGAGGTGCTCTACCAAATGGTCGAGGAGGCTCTACCAACTTGGTCGAGGTGCCCCTACCAGTGGTCGGAGGTCGGCACTGTCGAGCCACTCGGCCCTGGTCGAGGTACCTCTGGCCAGTGGCCGAGGTGGCTCGGCCAGTGGCCGAGCCACTTTTTCCCCGCTTTGTATAAATAGAGGGGGGTCTTCGAGGAGGGCGACTTCAGATTGGGAGATCCGGGATTGGGGGATTTCAAGGCTTCCTGAGGCTTGGATTTTGGTGATTTGGAAGAGCTCGGACTTCAAGAATTCTTTAGTAGATCTTTAGTAATCGGCGACGGTTCGGAAAGCACCGGCGAGCTCAAGTCCACGACGCCGATCTATAAGCAAAGGTAACCACGGTCGAATCCTACAGATACCCTCTAGATTAAGCTTCGCCTTAATCTCGTGGATAGCCGTGATTTCTCCTAGTAGATCTCACCCGCCAGCGATCTCTCCTTCGCGGAGTGTGATCCTCAGCGCTTCGCTTCGCGGAAACAAGCCCCTTCACATCCAGAGTTCGCAACCCGGTCTCTACCTCGATCGAAAGCGCTGGTCCACGGACACAAAAGTCCCTACACGCAAAGAACTCGACGCAAGCGAGGACCCCACATAACAGATCCTCGTGTTTGTTTAGGAAGAAGTCGCAATCTTTTTGATTTTCATTGTACTTTAAAATAAAAGGCAATTTCTTTTGAATTTTGTTGTAAAAGAAGCCGTAAACAAATTCAAATCAATGACAATCATCCCGACTTTTACCACAACAAGCCGGCGCAATTACGGAGCCACCGCCCGATCGGAGGTCGCCGGTACGCAACCGCGGATCCCTATCCCGGAAGAAGAGGTCGAAGTTCGAAGTTCGACCAGAGAAGTTCGAGGAGTACCTGCCCTCACCCTCCTCCGTGATCCGCTCCCCCGCCGCCCAAGAAGGTCTCTCGCTGCAAGGAGAACCCGATGGGCCTCCGATGTAGAGCCCCGGATCGGCGAAGTCAACCCTCGCCGCAGCCGAGAAATCCCTTCGGCCTCAAGTCCGGGATGGTGCCAGATGAACGCCGACGATGCGCCGGGCGCTTCCAGCGAAGCTCGCCAGGCGACGCGAAAGCATGGCGCGCAAGCTTGCCAAGGCCATGCAATCCAGATGGGGTCCGCTACGGCGGATCTAAGATCTAGGCTTACCCGAGGCTTCACTCAAGTGATCGACGGTCCATCCAAGCCAACCAACGAGTGGATCCGTCAAACGGAACCGCTTCCACCTCGAGCGAGCGATCCGAAGCGCCGCGACTTCCTGCAGCACGAAGCTTGGTGCGCAGTGCTCGGGCGCTGAAGAAGGAGGTGGTAAAGAAGCCACCAACGCATCGCCAGTTTGAGGCCCAAGTCTAATGGTGCCCCAACCTGGCTGTCCACACTCGCTTCGGCACCTAAACCGAAGGATACAGCGCAGCCCAACGCCAAGGCCTAAGATAGACGACGCCAAAGTCAGCGCGTCAGATTCAATCGCGGTGGAGCCAACTCTCGCCACCACTACCAAACCGACTATCAAGGATCGCTTGGTCCTCTGAGAATCACGGGTCACTCATGCGTGAAGTCGCACCTGCTCCAACAAGGACAAGAAGATTCCTACAGCCTCCCTATCGGATCAAAATCAAGTCCCAGAGTCTCGCCGAGACTTCGACTCACATCGGCGAAAGTCTAGCGAAGTCACTTTCGAAGTTTCGATGGGTTGATCCGCCCTCTAAGGAGACGCTTATCCGATGATGAGGATGTTATACCCAGAGATCAAACCGACATACGGCAGTCGCCCGCATAACACACCGATGAGTCAGTACTGCAGTAAGAGGTACGAAAATCTCAAAGAATTCCCCAAATTGACACAGCCATGCTTGTGCTCCAAGCTCATTAAGACGATGCTCTAATGCAATTACCATCAAGAAGCTCCGAAAGGGTGTCGGCCTTCCGAGACTCACCAGGAGATGCCGAGACCTAGGTCAAGGCGATTCCAGAAAGGATGACCTTCCGAGAGGATGAGTTGCCGAGGTCACTAATAATATGACCAAAGAATCATCGCCACGCTATTCCCGCATCGCAACGCTAACTCGCTATGGTCCCGACTATCCGACGGTCCGTGATACGATAAGTCAAGGTTACCATGAGGATGATGCGTCGATATGGTCTGCATCGCGATCCGATCATATCGTATCTAGCTAAGGGAGCCCCTAAGAAACGCTTATGATCGCATGCATCAAGTGGCCAAAATGTTAGACGGCGCTGAATAAACAACGGAAAACTTCAAGTTAGAAATGGAATTGGCCATGCAGACGATGAGAGAAATGCACGACCAACAGATCCAAGCCCTGACAAAACATCAAGGTGAATCAAGACAGCGCGTCAACATCGAGGAAGATGATAGCGATTCGGATCAGGAGGAAGCACCAGAAGATGATAACCCCCGAACCACGCCGACGCTGCTGCTGCTCATGAGAGCCAGAAGATCAAAGACTTGGAGAGCAAAATCAATTCATTGATTTCCGCCAAGAAGTAAAGAAGACAGTATTCTTGCCCATACCCGAGGGAGTGGGAAGCAATCCTGCACCCGCCAAGTTTAACTTAATAAACTTCACACCATTTGATCGGAAGGGTTCCCCGACGCAAAGACTTGATTTATTTCAAGTCACACCTCTGAAAGTTATTTCGCAACGAACCCTGATGGTTCTCATTCGTGGCACCCTTCGGGTCGCCTTCGAATGGTACCGCCGCTCAAGCCGGGAGCATTCATACCGGGACGCACATGGAGTCTAGCTTCCTTACCACTTTTGATGACGATACCGGTATCGACGGACGCTGCTCGACGAAGCGTAAAGACGGAGAAACCGTGGACATCTTTGTTAAACGATTCGAACAAGGCAATGAACCGCCGGATCCATAATGAGGAGTTCATCCTCCAAACCCGCCACAAAGAACTTATCAATAGATGTGCTTGAAGCAATGGGTACAGCACCATCGATAACGGAAGGACTTGAAGGTTCGGAGAGCAAGCCAGAGATTCCTCAAAAGGAAAAAGGCGAGAGGGGTCACCGACAACGAAGCTCAAGCCGCAACTTTGTCACGCGGCAAAGGGAAAGAGCAAGCCAAGACGGCGGCGTAACCAAACGCTCCAACTCCAACCCCAACAAAGCAAAGAAGAAGCAAAGAAGAACGGCCGCAACAGTACAGCCAACGCAACCTCGGGCCACAAAAAAGGTCTTAGAGCCAGATTCCCAAGTCCTATTCCTTTAGGGATTAACGAGATTCCCTGGTCTCTTCAAATATCTTGTGGAAAATAACAAGATCAAGCTCCTCCGATTCGTAATCAAGAGGAGGCGATGAACACGAATGACCCAAGATATCGTAGGCACTAGGTAGTTCATCACCCCACTAAATCCTCGTTTCCTTTAAGGACAAAATCCGTGCTTTAATTGATGTAGGGTCATTACTATGAAGCCGCCCAAAGAAAAGAAGGTCTGAGCTAATGCGCGATCCATAAGTTTCGGTCGGTGCCATTGACATGGTTTGAACCCGAACCGGGTCAAAGCGTTGAAGACGGTGAATGACGACCGCACAAGCAACGTAAAGGACTTGTATCGTGATACGTACCCAATGGCGAAGTCTTGTGGGTCCACCCAGACTTACTGGAAGACGAGCAATGGGTAGCCTCTTCTTCGAAGAAAAAGCCGAAGCAGAAGGGAAAGGCATGTCATGCTACTTCCGCAATTCCGGAGGGAGACGATGAACAGGTGGTAACATTCCACCGTCCGGCGGGGAACTCAAGCCCACGCCACCGTGAGTGGACACGAGTACACAAGTATCCGAAGTCCCCGACCTAATGCCAAGACGCCTGAGTCAGGGGTACCAACAAATCCCTCACTCGCAAGAGAAAGCGCACGCCAGTAGTCGCCAAAGAAGCTACAGAAAGCGTACCGATGAAGTTCAACTCCGGCAGCCTCGATTCGGCCGCCTGGATTGAAGAGATAAACCGAACTTCGAACTCCATACCGCTTTGATGTAATGGCACACTAATAATATCCCCGCAAGGATCACTCTATGAGTACCATCGGTTATCAAAAGAGACGAGAGAAGCTCTTCAAGAAGCCCTCGCCGATTCGTAAGTCTTCTCGACCAGATTAGTCGAGTCCGTAAGAGTCACCCAGAATGCAACCTTGACTAAGCACTTCCGCGATCACCTTTTACAAAGGAGGATATGCACGAGGAATTCCAAGCACGATAGGCCGCTATACTTCACCGTATATTGGCTCTAGTGAAGTTAACCGATCCAAGTCGATCCGGTTCCGCCGGAGCATCATGCTCATGGTATCATCTGAATTCCCGCCAGCAAGTTAGCATCAACCGGCATTATGATCTACGGATTTAACACCAGTGGGTCCCGCCACTTGGTAAAACCGGATTAGTGCCAAATGGGGACTTAAAGTCCAAGTCACCGCTATGTGATTGACGCAGAGACTTCCTATAACTTATTGTCGTCGACCTTGGATCCACAATAACGTTATAGTCCCGCCTACTTCATCGTCTCAAATATGTAGACACTAATAATGAGGTCAAGACGGTCGCGACAAACAACCGCTAGGGATGGAGAATTATTTCACCGATTCTCTCCTCTACGGTAATGAGTCCAAATCAATCATCTACCAAGGTACCATGTGAAGAAGCCGACATCAAACCGGCTTGGTTATAGTGGAGGTTTTGTTTTAAATGACATTGTACCCTTTGTAATCAATCTTGACGATGAAGAATCGCCGATGAACATTGTAATTGGCAAATTGCCGATGAATCAATAAATGACGCATTTAGAGTATCCTTTATCTTTGAATGATGTGATAACAGATTATACAATGATCCGAGTTGCACCTCGCCAACTCGATCATCTTGCTTCACACAAAAGCAGCCCGGACTCCTTTGGGACAACACTTGTCATCCCACGAAGATCAAGTAGTGAAAGAGACTTGGTTTACTAAAAGGAGATGCGCCCAACGCCAATCATTTCTTTGAAGAAGGTGAAGATGACAATGGGCCTATCCTCCACACATTCGATATAGTCCGTAAACACCGGTATCATGAAAAGATGGGGTATGACTTGACACGAGGGAAGGTCTATGTTTCGACGAGGCCCTAACCCTCCTAAAGCATATGTCCCAAGAGGAAAGCCGATAACTACTATGCATTTAGAAGGGATGGGATACTTAATCCTCCTCGAAGATGAATGCTCGTGGTCGATTGATAATAATCCACCCTATGAGGGAGACTGACATTCTGCCCCGACTCTTCGGTTGGGATTCCGACACCCACTCTGAGAAGCTTTCAAGGCTTTGATGTCGAATATGGCTACATCGATCGCTACTATTGAGGGTGATGAAGATATGCCAACATGGGAAGACCCATGGATCCATCAACTCGAGAGCTTGGGGATAGGTTCAACAAAGAGAACCCCCACTAAGGATGATAGGTAGTCCAGTTAATATGGGTGATGAAGAGCATCCCAAGCTCATAAACATCAGCAATACCTTCGAAGAAAAGGAAGAGTTGATTGCCCTAATCGTGAGTATATCGATGTATTCACCGAGTTACGAGGACATGCCAGACTCAATTCTAATGTGGTAAACACATCTCAACATCAAGGCGGATGTCAAACCCGGCTAGCAACAAAGAAAGACGTCATTCCACAAATATTGGAGGCAATTGTTGTCAAGTGAAGAAACTCATAGAATCGGATTCGCCGAGGAAATTCAACATCCTGATTGGGTGGCTAATATAGTCCCTGGCCATGAAGAAGAATGGTTCGATTAGGATCTATGTCGACTACAGAGACCTAAACGCCGGCCCAAAGGATGATTTCTCCGCCAATCCACCGACGCATAGTTGACAATACATGTGGATTCGAGGATGTCCTTATGGATGGCTTTTCGGTATAATCGATCAAGATGTACCGATGACGCCAAACACACAATGCCGTAACTTCATCGATATATATTGCTACACGGCCATGCCGCTCGCCTCAAAATGCCTACAACATACCGGAGCAATGACGGAGATTTTCCAGATCATCTTCGAAAACGCGAATGCTACGCCGACATTTGGTCGCGGAAAAGCCGTGACAAAGGAGATCACATCAAAGATCTTAGAACGGTATTCAACTCATGTAACTCATCAACTAAAGATGAACCCCGCCAAATCCTTCCTGATGTCTAGTGGCAAGTTCCTGGCTTTGTCGTCACAAATAAGGGCATCCACGCCGATCCCGATAAAGTGAAGGTAATTCAAGAGTTGCAACCTCCGAAATCAGAGAACTCGGGGCAAGGACGACATGGACATCCGACGGTTCATATCGAACCTATCCGAAGTGCCAACCGCTCTCCAAGTTGAACAAGAAGGGCGGTCGCTTATTTGGGACGACGCCGTAAGGCATTCAAGAGATCAAATCATATCTCGCTAAACCTCCGCCTGCAATCACGTAGCCCGAAAACCGCTTTTGATCTACGCCAAGGCAACGGATCATTCGTTAAGCGCTTTACTTGCACAAGACGACGACAATGGTCACGCAACGTGCAAGGTATTACCCGAGTTTAACATTGATCGCTACGAAGTCTCGATATCCAATGGTCGAGAAGGTTCTGCATTAGTGTTCGCACCGTAAAATGCGACTATTTAGCCTGACGACGATTTATGTTATCTCTAACGAACCGGTCCCGATATTTATGACCCAACCGCCCAATGAGTCAAGGCTATAAATGGGCCTTGCTCTTGTCCCAATATGACTTGTATTTCAAACAACGTAGTCACCAAAGGACAAGCGATTTGGATCTCTTGGTCGCCACCGACAACGGATGCAGTTGAGCTATATGATGATCTTCCGATGAAGTTCAAGAAGTCAACACTACATCGCACCAACAAATATGGCGATTGTATTTTGATGGAGCTTCTCGCCACCAATGTGGCACCCGATGTTCTAAAATCTCCACGAGTCGGAGTTGTCTTGATTTCCGGAATCATGTCATGCCCCGCGCTTATTCACTCACCAACCTCGCTCCAATAACGAGTCAATACAACGCGCTACTTATCGGACTTAGCTTCGCCAAAGAGCCGGGGTCAATATCTCAAGCTGCATGGGATTCACAACCGATAGTTAAGTGTGTCCGTGACTACGGTTAGGAACCCGATCCGTCCCCTATCATCGTAGCCGTGGAAATGGCGACTCATTCAAGAGTTTTTCATCGAATATATCCCGCTTCCAAAACGCTTACGCGGATGCGCGGCAAGATTAGTCGTCTAGCACAACCTTCCGACCGAAAGCAACTAGTCACGGCCAGACTCACCAACTCTTCGCACTATTATACGATGAGGCACAAGAAGATAGGGGTAGTTACCAAAGAAGTGTATACAACCCAAACCAAGTTGGAGCCCCGAGATTGGCTTTCCTATTATCGATTACGCCTACATGGTATTCTACCGTAAGACGAAGAGAGAGAGTCAACCGCCAAGAGCTCCAAGATTCTTTTATGACACGTAAACCCGTGATGCTATATCACGGGGTACGATGGTCTTTACTACGATGCCTCTCAAACAAAGAGGCGTAAGAGGTCCTTCGAAGCACACGGGGTGAATGTGGTGCACACCCGGTCCCAAGCTCTACGATCGAATCGAGAATGGGCTACTTTGGCCAACAATGATTAATGACGCGCCGAGCACGCCGGAATGCCACGCGGTCAAATTCACGCTAATTATATGCATCACCGAGCAATCAGATCCTTCGCCACATCCCGCCATTCGAGACATGGGGAATGGACATTGTAGGTCCCATTTTTCCTCCGGCTCACAAAGGCGATCGGTTTATTCTAGCGACACCGACTACTTCTAAGCGTAATGGGCAATCCCGCTAAAAGAAGTAAAGGCGAAAATCGCCATTAAGTTTATCAAACACCATGTCATCTATCGACATGGTGTCCCAAGACGGATCGCGCATGACAACGGTCCCTAGCTTCATCATTCCTTCATCGTTTTATGAAATTCAAGATACAAGACGCCTCGGCATGTTCTATAATCCAAACCGAAATGGATTAGCCGAGGCATTCAACAAGACGATTATCAAAATTCACAAAGCTTGTGAAAAGTAAAAGTTTAGACCGGGATGATAAACTCGAGAAGCACTCGGGCGATCGCACAATCCGCGCACGCCAACCGGAGCCACCCCGCATCGGCTCCACGCGTGAAGCGCTTCCCATTGGAAATTCGATCCCGCCACTTCAGACGCCTTTCAACAGATGACGATCAAGAACAACATCGAAAACGCCTCAAGAGCTTGAGATGTTAGATGAGAAGCTCGAGGCTCAACAATGCATTGAGTTCTACCAAGCTAGATGTCAAGGCTTTCAACAAGAAAGTTCGACGAGAACCTTTAGAGAAGGAGATTTGGTCCCGCCGCCGACGATCCATAATCCTCACTTCCAAGAAGAAAGGTAAATTCGAACCTAAATGGGAGGGTCCGCTTGTAATAGAAACGGTTTACTCCAATGGTGCATATCGCCACATTAAAATGGCGACCGCAATTAATGCCGATAAATGGGAAGTTCCTCAAGAAATACTACCCATAGTATCTTCGATAACCCGCTTCGACGGAAGTTCCTCGGGATGTCTCACCTCACAGCGAGGATAACCCTAGATTTATCCTCCATCATTAATTTCCCCACCGATCAAATTCCTTGACGGTGGTCTACAAATTTTCCGGTACATTACAAAATCCCTCTTGATTCCTTCTATGAACAAGAGGCCCACTCAAAATTCCTTTCACCGAGAGAGAATATAAAATCCTTCCTCTCCAAGCGTAAAATCCTTTCGTGTCAAACGGAAGGGTTTCATCTTCATCTTAGGTAGCTACCGACCAAGGTAGCGCCGATTTTCGCATCGTTGTCCAATCAAGGTCACTCGAAGTCTTTTCGGCTCTCTGAGTGGAGATCCCACTCTTAGTTCCATCTTCATCTTAGGTAGCTCCGATCAAGGTAGGCGCCGGGATTTCGCATCGTGTTGTCCGATCAAGGTCGCCGAGTTTTTCTTCTCGGAGTGGAGATCCCACTCTTAGTTCCATCTTCATCTTAGGTAGCCATTGAAGGTATAAGCGCCGGATTTTCGCACTGTGTTGTCCGAATCAAGGTCACCGAAGTCTTTCGGTTCTGAGTGGAGATCCCACTCTTAGTTCCCTCTTATCTTAGGTAGCTACCGACTGAAGGTATGGGCACCAGATTTTCGATCGTAGTCCGATCAAGGTCACCTGAAGTCTTTCCGATTCCTACAAGAAGGAACTGGCTGTTAGCCTCATCCCTGAAATAGAACACATTTTCCTTTCCCACCTCAATCAATCTTCTTCCGCCTAGTCATTCTCCCAAAAGAAGACACCAAGATTCATCTGGGGCATTTTATCCCTAAGCCTAAGAAGGGATAAAGCCAACGCTTTACACGCTGCTGCTCTGCTTAGTCTTTCTCCCGATTGAAGAAGACACCGTGAGTTCGACTGGGCATTTTATCCCAAGCCTAAGAAGGATAAAGCCAACGCTTCACACGCTAAGCCGTGTTAGTCTTCCCGCGGAAAAGACGGCTTCCACGTGATTCAACATCGTGAGCATTAAGTCTAAGAGAGTTTCATTCTTTTAGCACAACGCTGTGTGTAGAACGGATTTAGACAATCTACATGCTAGCCCAACTCAAACGTAGTTGGTAAAGGCTCATCAAACCCGCCTGAGGGTCAGGGGTGGCTAATAACCCTAAAGTCAACGCCACACGCTAAGGCCGCTTAGTCTTTCTCCGATTGAAGAAGACACCGAAGTTCGATTCGGGTATTTTATCCCGGCCTAAGAAGGGATAAAGCCAACGCCACACGCTGTCGGCTTAGTCTTTTTCCGATTGAAGAAGACACCGTGAGTTCGACCGGGCATTTTATCCCGGCCTAAGAAGGATAAAGCCAACGCCACACGCTGCCTGGGCTTAGTCTTTTTCCGATTGAAGAAGACACCGAGTTCGATTCGGGTATTTCATCCCAAGCCTAAGGAGGGATGAGTCTACGGTAACACGCTGTCGTGGTGGTCTCTTGCCCGTAAAAGAGCACGGCCTATGTATTCAACATCATAGCAACAAGTCTAGAAGAGTTTCATTCTTTTAGCACAACGCCACGCGGAACGGATTCCGATAATCCGCGACGCCAGCCCAACTCAAACGGTTGGTAAAGGCTAATCAAACCCGCTGATGGTCGAGGGTTTGCCAAAATCCTATAAGTATTATGGTTAATTATTTCGAGGAAGTAAAAGAATCATAATAAACAATGAAAGGAATGGATCTTATTCATTTGAAGCAAATATAAAAGGAGCTACAATCGCTTAAACATCAAGTCTATGACAAAGGATTTGTCGCTCAAGCCGCAGACACTTCACCATTGTAAGCCCGGTCGAAGTTCTTCCCGCACTCGGCCTCGGCGACTCCTCATCGGTGTTCGGTTCATGGTTGCCTCCTCGAAGCCCGCCTGGGCCGCTCGACATCGAAGTTCCCTAGACGCAACGGGTGAGGTCTTCTTCCTTTGTTGGCCAGCTCCAACCGCTTCATCCTATCTTCCTCAAAGATGGAGCTCTCCTCAGCAAGATATCCTTCTCCGCACTCGCCATGATATCGGCCTCGATATGGCTTAGGGAAGAATATGTCTCAAGAATAACAGCCTAAGCCGACGCGCTGCCTTTCCAGATCCGACTTCGAGCCCAAGAAAACACGAGCATCGCTACCATGCCTCTAAACGCTGAGCCCTCAGAGGAGCAGCCATATGAGGAAGTCCACCTCAGCAGCCTCTTGTAGCTTCGAGCCGCCTTCCAGGCATAGATCATCAACAATGGCTGAGCTACTGGTAACCCATATCCCGTATCAAAGCCATCCGGGGTCAAGGGTCCGAATCGATGAAGAGAAAGCCCACCATGAAGGACCTTTTGATCACGTTGTTCACCAAAGAAAAGAATGAGCGATTTCCAAACAGATAATAAGATGGGATGGATCTTCATCCACCATCAACGCCGCCAGTGTCATGGAGTCGTAGATGTAGGCTCAAGACGTAAGAAAAGAGGACTTTAGTTTTCAGCAAGAAATGGGCTTAAAATTTATTGGGCTAAAAGACCTCACCGCCTCCTTCAGCAGTAGCTGAGGCTAGCGAGTCACCGTAGGCGATCTATCGCTGATGTCAAGCCAACCGTACCAGCCCTCGCAGTGCTCATCTATCTCAAACTGGCCGTGTAGCCGATTCTCGAAAGCCACTAAAGAGGGGTACCCCACCGCTGCACTAATGGAATGTCTCAGCCTCTTTAATTATAGTAGTATCGGCCAAACTACCGGTCCTATAATCAATCGAAGGAAAGTTCATACCTTCTTCAGGATGTATCTTCTGCAACTCACCAAGGGTATTCCATCTTGTGACCAAGTGCTGCAACAAGTCATCCATGGAGGTACTAACAGATAAACCACCGCCACTTAGATCTTCCATTGAGAAGTCCGAAAAAGGCATTAGGAAAGTGAATGCAATTAAGACTAACAATAGGTGAATTACTTACCTCCTACGTGTGAAATCGCCCCGTAAAAACATCGAGATTCGTGATTTTGAAGCCTCAACTCAAAGGCGAGAATTCTGCCCCCAATCACAAAGGAGAACGGCTGGTCATAACGAACGGTAATAACTGCCGATCCCCACAAAGGAGGATTTCTATTTCTTCCCAATCACAAAGGAGACTGCCGGGATACAACGATATATGTGTGAGAATATGATGATCACGGGCGCACCCACCGAAGAAGGAGGCGCAGTATCACGCCGCAGGCGAAGTTGATCGACTCAAACGCCGCGGATCTCCCTCGACATTAATATCGAAACCCAAAAGAAGACAAATAAGGTCGATATGCAGCTTGAAAAATCACAAATTCGCAATGGCCCGGTTGTCAGTCGTACTAATGGACTAATGCATCGAGGCACCAACGGTGCCCTAGCTCAATCAAGACCTAATTACCAGCACCAACGATCACCGCGACAAAGGGCACATGACTGCCAGCTTCCGCCGATCGGCGCCGGGCGACCAGCCACCAACGGCGTTTTAGCGGCCGGCGCTAGTCGCTACCGCTGGCAGTACCGTACCACCGAATTGCTGGCGCCGGCCACGCTACCGCCGGCCGCCACATACGCAAGGCACGGCCACACGATCGCCACGCCTCACCGATCGCATTCCTCGTCTGGTCCGCTACACCGTGACGCACAAAAAAGAGAAGAAAAGAAGAAAGAGAATTAACAAAATCTCGCGCTGCACTGGACGGAGGAGACTAGACGCACGCTAAAAACAAGACGAAAAGCACGTGAAAGAGGGCCGCCTAGGTCAAGGGAAAAGAGGAGGATTTATGGGTATTTATAACAACCCCATATGACCAAATCCCTTTGAACAAGGACTCTTATTTGGCGAAGTAGAATTCTAATTGGGGTCCAAATCAATTCCATTAGGACTCTAATCAGCCCCATTAGGAGTCCCATTAGAACCCTAATTGGATGCCAAAATAATGCCAAATCAATTGCTGATTGACCCCTACTCCCTCCGCTATATTTGGAAAATTTCAAGATTTATTCTACAGGATAACACCTCATGATTGCATCGACATCAACGGCCTAATCCTACTCCAACTAGGATTACGAGTATAAACAAGCTTCCTAATTTATCGAGAAGTTCTAAGAATATTTTCACAAAAAATATTCTTAGGATAACTCGATCGTATGGATTGCATCGACATCAACGCCTAATCCTTACCCAACTAGGATTACGAGTATAAACCGCTTCCTAATTTATCGAAGTTCTAAGAATATTTTCACAAAAATATTCTTAGGATAACTCGATCGTAAGTGATTGCATCGACGATCAACGCTGCCGCCTAATCCTACTCCAACTAGGATTACGAGTATAAACCGCTTCCCAATTTATCGAGAGCTCAAGAATATTTTCAAAAATATTCTTAGGGATAACTCGATCGCAAGGGATTGCATCGACGCCGATCAACGCCATAATCCTATTCCCATCAGGATTACGAAAGTATAAACTATTTCCAAAATTTCAACGAGAGTTCCCGAGAATAAATCCATTCTTAAGGATAACTCTCTAGAGTTCTTAATTTCTCCCAAACCTAACTCCAAGAGAAGATAATCGATGAGGAGTGAAAGTCATGTTGACATCTAATAATATATCCTCCCACTGAAGTTAAACCAACAAAGACACGCCATGATGGAGGAATTAGCCGAAAGTGATGGTTATGAAATTCCATGTATTCGACATTACCAACGCTAAGGCCAACAAGGAGTTCACGACATACCTGAGAAGTCCAAAATCCGATGGTTAGTCAAACAACCACCAACCACACGAAGTTACAAACAAACTCACCCACCAGCCTTCGAAGTCAAGATAACAAGCGGTCGACAATAAATGCAAAGACCGCGATCTTATCGAATCCTACAAAGAACCGGATGATCCGGAAGAATCAAGATTTGAAGCTTTAGGGACCTCACCGAATCGGGTCGAACCATTATGTCCAAAGCATCCTGCACTCATTAAGAATCGACCAGACGCTGAGGGGTATCCAGAGGCTGAAAAATGCTTACAAGGTCCTCGAACCAACTCGTGACGAGGAGTCGGCGAATGACCACCCATCGAATGATACTTAACATCAAACGGTTGAGACGCCGAACCCAACAAGAAACTCGCAAGCCGCCACAAGCACGACTTAAGCCGACTGAACGGATGATCGGATGTGATCGCTGAACCGAACAAACCAAAGATTAGTTCGAATCAAATATGCACGAACCCGCCCAGAGACGTAAATCCACGCCGGAGAACCACGCCAAAACGCGAAGAATCGGCGAGGGCGACACCCTGCCAAGTGGTTACAGGTTTCGCCACTTTGTCGAGCCACCCCGCCAACTTGGAAGCCGAGTTCTGCCAAATGGCCGAGGAGGCCTACCAACTTGTCGAGGTGCCTCTACCAAGTGGTTTAGGAGGCTCTACACTTGGTCGAAGCCACCTCTACCAACTTGGTCGAGGTACCTCTACCAAGCTGTCGAGGTGGCTCTGCCTGTGGCCGAGCCACTTTTCCCCATTTTGCATAGGGCCAGGGAGGGGGCCTCTGAGCACTTCATTTGGGAGATCCGGGATTTGGGGGGACGCTTCCCGAGGCTTGATTTTGGTGATTTGGAAGAGCTCTGACTTCAAGAATTCCTTGCGAGATCTACAGTAATCCACACGCTCCGAAAGCACCGCATGCTCAAGTCCAAATACGCCGATCTATAGCAAAGGTAACCAACTGGTCGAACCACAGATACCTCTAGATTGCTTCGCCTTAATCTCGTGGATAGCCGATTTCTCCTAGTAGATCTCACCGCCGTGCCATCCTCCTCGCGGAGTGTGATCCTCAGCGCTGCTTCCTTCCTCGGAAAAGCCTTCATCTCAGAGTTCCGTAACCCGGGCCCTACTCGATCGGAATATGCGGTGGTCCACGGACACAAAAAGTCCCCCAAGATGTGCAAAGAATCACGCAAGCTAGACCTCACATAACGTAGATCCTCGTTTTAGGAAGAAGTCGCAATCTTTTTGATTTTCATTGTAACTTTTAAAATAAAAGGTAATTTCTTTTGAATTTTGTTGTAGGTAAAAGAAGCCAGAACAAATTCAAATCAATGACAATCATCCCGACTTTTACCGCCAACAATCGTAGAGGGCTTAAGTCTAAGAGAGTTTCGTTTCAGTACAACGCTGTGTGTAGAACGGATTTAGATAATCTACATGCTAGCCCAACTCAAACGGTAGTTGGTAAAGGCTCATCAAACCCGCTAGCTACCGGGGTCAGGGCTAATAACTCAAAGCCAACGCCACACGCCGCTAGTTTCCGCTTAGTCTTTTCCCGATTGAAGAAGACACCGTGACCGGTATTCCGGCCCGCTTCCAAGAAGGGACGAAGGCAAACACGCTGTCGGTGGTCTCTGCCCCAGAAGAGTAATGGGCCTATGTATTCAATATTATCATATAGCACAAGTCTAGAAGAGTTTCATTCTTTAATAACGCCACGCATGAATCCGGGATCCTCGATAACGCGACGCTTAGCCCAACTCAAACGGTGGTTGGTAGCTAATCAAACCCGCTGATGGTCGAGGGTTGCCAAAAATCCTATAAGTATTAGCTGTTAATTATTTTTATCAAAGTAAAAGAATCATAATAAACAATGAGCGGATGGATCTTATTCATTTGAAGCAAGGCAGAAGGCTACAAATCAGTTTAAGCATCAAGTCTATGACAAAGGATTTGTTGTTCGAAGCCGAGACACTTCATCATTGTAAGCCTCGGAGTTCTTCCCGCAACTGGGCTCAAGGACCCCTCACCTGGGTGTTCCAAGGTTCGGTTGCCTCCTCAGCCCGCCGCCTCATTGCATCAAGCTCCCTAGACGCAACGGTGAGGGCTTTCCTTGTTGGCCTTTGGCCTCCAAATCATTTCATCCTATCTTCCTCAAGATGGAGCTTCCCTCGAAAGCAAGATATCCTTCTCCGCGACTTCGCCACAATATCAACCGATATGGCTTAAGGAAGAGCATGTCTCAGCCACCAACGTACTCAGCCGATCGGCTGTCTTTCCTCAAAGATCTCGACTTCGAGCCCAAGAAAACACGAAGCAAGGCCATGCCACTCTAAACGCCAGCCTGGGTATGAGCCGCTATGTATGAGGAAGCCCCCAGCCTGCCCGGCAGCTCTCTGGTGTACTGAGCCGCCCCTCCGTGATGGGCTTAGATCATCAACAATGGCCGAGCTACTTGGTAACCTATCTCCGTGACAAAAGCCATCCCGATCAAGCAAGGGTTCAACTGATGAAGAGAAAGCTCCGCCATGAAGGACCTTTTTCGGGATCACAAGAGTTCACCAAAGAAAAGAATGAGCGATTTCCGTCAGATAATAAGATGGATGGATCTCATCCAAAGATCAACGCCTCATGATCATGGAGTCGATATGTACCTGCATTTAAGAAAGAGGACTTAGAATTTTCAAGAAAAAATGGCGTAAAGCTATTGGCCAAAAGACCCTACCCGCTTCCTTCCGGTGTAGTTTCAGAGGCCAGCCGAAGTCTACTGCAGGCGATCTATCGCCGGGATGCCGCCAACCCACAACAGCCCTCAATGTGCTCATCTATCTCAACGTCACCGCCAGAGTCGATTCCGAGAAAGGCCGAAAGAGGAGTCCCTACCACTACACAAGGGGAGCTGCCTACCTCTTTTAATTATAGTGGTATTGGCCAAACGGCCGGTCCTATAATTAAGAGAAAATTCATACCTTCTTCTAGGATGGTGTTTCAGTGGAATCCACCTATCGCTGCCGCCTTGTGACCGTGCTGCACAAGTCATCCATGGAAGTACTACCGTGATAAAACCTACCGCCAATTTGTGATCTTCCATTGAGAAGTCCTAAAAAGAAGGCATTAGGAAAGTGAATGCAATTAAGACTAACAATAGTAAAGCTACTACCTACTCTGCGGTGATTAGTCGCCTAGTCCTATTTTGTGCATTTGTCTCCTCGCACTCTCTAAAAGAACAAAAGCAAAGAGGCAATTATGGGGTACAAACTCCAGTCATTCCATCTCGATTCGCCAATCTTAAGAGGAATTATCGATGTTAGATGTACCGGTCCCACGGACGTCCTACATCTTCCGCCATAGCTCCATACATTGTTGAGTAAAACTGGCTCAAAGACGCAGCGTAACCGGCTCGCTTGTAATTGTGGTGAGCAAAATCAAAGCCGGATCATAATCCCTAGAACCCTCGCCAGATGCTTAATCCGCGAGAAATGTCACTAAAAGTCGAATTTTCGATTTATCACGGTGAATTATTACCTCCGCCACCGACCGGAACATTACCGGTCAAGTCTATATAAAGGACCGAGGATTCACGTGATTCTTGTGGGCTAGCCTCTTTCGCTTAACCCTTGAGAGGGTCGAAATTTTCCTCTTCAATAGATTTTCCGAAAATTCAATCGATGAGAACTCTAATGGAAAGGATGAGAAAACGAAGGGAAAAGGAGAAAGTACCGAGATCCTTCTCATGAGTCAGCAGCCTGGTCCTTCCTAAAGTAGCGCCACGAGTTGTGGAACTCCTCCTCACCTCCGGCCGATAAGATTGGCGCTTCCTCCGAGCTTGACTGATCTCGCAGTGTTCAATGCCTGCCGCAACGATGCTTCTGCCATGATCCGAGATGGCCCTCATTGTGGACTCGACTCGTTAGCTACTAATAGCCAACTACAATGGAGGAATGTCGACTCCACCGACGGTCCGAGCTCGAGATCAATCTAGCACCGTACATCCCATGACGCCCACAACCATGCTCGGCCATCCACAAGTCCACCTCGAAACTGAGTCGTTTGCGGGTTCCCAACATAAAGTTGGTCATAACCGAACCGGCGCAGCAAAGCGACAGGAAAATAAGGCTCAATGAAGCATTCCTCACTTACTCGAAGGTGAGATACCGGCATGATATTCACTAACCAGCTTGAAATAGCCAATGTTAAGTGAAGTCAGGTTCGCACCTCCTCGCCGACCAAGGACTCACCATATTGACCGAGAATCGAGGAAAACATCTCGAAAAGATCCACCCTTTGTGAATCAGACTGCTTTTGATCTCTCAAAACCACGCTTCTTCCATCTCAATCCTACTCCAACTAGGATTACGAGTATAAACCGCTTCCTAATTTATCGAGAGTTCCTAAGAATATTTTCACAAAAATATTCTTAGGATAACTCGATCGCGGATTGCATCGACGCATCAACGCTACGCCTAATCCTACCCAACTAGGATTACGAGTATAAACTATTTCCTAATTTATCGAGTTCTCTAAGAATATTTTCACAAAAATATTCTTAGAATAACTCGATCGTATGGATTGCACGACGCATCAACGCCGCCTAATCCTACCCAACTAGGATTACAGTATAAACCGCTTCCTAATTTGTCGAGAAGTTCCCAAGAATATTTTCACAAAAATATTCTTAGGGATAACTCGATCGTAAGCGGATTGCATCGACACCCATCAACGATCGCCCAATCCTACTCCAACTAGGATTACGAGTATAAACCGCTTCCTAATTTATCGAAGTTCTCAAGAATATTTTCACAAAAATATTCTTAGGATAACTCGACGGGCGATTGCATCGACATCAACGCCGTCACTAATCCTACCCAACTAGGATTACGAGTATAAACCGCTTCCTAATTTATCGAGTTCTCTAAGAATATTTTCACAAAAATATTCTTAGGATAACTCGATCGTATGGATTGCATCGACGCCATCAACGCCACGCCTAATCCTACCCAACTAGGATTACGAGTATAAACCGCTTCCTAATTTATCGAGAAGTTCTCTAAGAATATTTTCACAAAAATATTCTTAGGAATAACTCGATCGTATGGATTGCACGACATCAACGCTGCCGCCTAATCCTACTCCAACTAGGATTACGAGTATAAACCGCTTCCTAATTTGTCGAAGTTCTAAGAATATTTTCACAAAAATATTCTAGGGATAACTCGATCGCATGGATTGCATCGACACACCGATCAACGCTGCCCAATCCTACCCAACTAGGATTACGAGTATAAACCGCTCCTAATTTATCGAAATTCTCTAAGAATATTTTCACAAAAATATTCTTAGGGATAACTCGATCGGCGGATTGCATCGACGATCAACGCCGCCTAATCCTACCCAACTAGGATTACGAGTATAAACCGCTTCCTAATTTATCGAGAAGTTCCCTAAGAATATTTTCACAAAAATATTCTTAGGAATAACTCGATCGCGGCGGATTGCATCGACG
This sequence comes from Asparagus setaceus, assembly GCA_012295165.1. Classification (NCBI taxonomy): domain Eukaryota; kingdom Viridiplantae; phylum Streptophyta; class Magnoliopsida; order Asparagales; family Asparagaceae; genus Asparagus; species Asparagus setaceus. The sequence continues at coordinate 25,804,102 of CM022701.1, forward strand.
CGCATCAACGCCGCCTAATCCTACTCCAACTAGGATTACGAGTATAAACCGCTTCCTAATTTGTCGAAGTTCTAAGAATATTTTCACAAAAATATTCTTAGGATAACTCGATCGCATGGATTGCATCGACACCCATCAACGCTACGCCAATCCTACCCAACTAGGATTATTAGTATAAACCGCTTCTAATTTATCGAAAGTTTCCTAAGAATATTTTCACAAAAATATTCTTAGGATAACTCGATCGGCGGATTGCATCATCAACGCGCCTAATCCTACCCAACTAGGATTACGAGTATAAACCGCTTCCTAATTTATCGAGAAGTTCTAAGAATATTTTCACAAAAATATTCTTAGGATAACTCGATCGTGGATTGCATCGACACCATCAACGCTACCAACCTACCCAACTAGGATTACGAGTATAAACCGCTTCCTAATTTATCGAGTGTCCCTAAGAATATTTTCACAAAAATATTCTTAGGATAACTCATCGTAAGGATTGCATCGACGCATCAACGCTGCCGCCTAATCCTACCCAACTAGGATTACGAGTATAAACCGCTTCTAATTTGTCGGAAGTTTCCTAAGAATATTTTCACAAAAATATTCTTAGGATAACTCGATCGTATGGATTGCATCGACACCATCAACGCTACCAATCCTACCCAACTAGGATTACGTATAAACCGCTTCCTAATTTATCGAAGTTCGAAGAATATTTTCACAAAAATATTCTTAGGATAACTCCTCGATCATGGATTGCATCGACATCAACCGTCGCCTAATCCTACCCAACTAGGATTGCAGTATAAATCGCTTCCTAAATTGTCGAGAAGTTCCCAAGAATATTCTCAAGAAATATTCTAGGGATAACTCGATCATGCGGATTGCATCGACATCAACGCTCGCCTAATCCTACCCAACCGGACACGTATAAACCGCTTCCAAATTTTCAACGAGGAGTTCCCGGAGAATAAACCCATATTCTTAAGGATAACTCGATAACCCTTAATTTCTCCCACCATAATATCCAAGAGAGGAATAACTGACGAGGTTGAAAGTCATGGCGACACCGACGATATGTCCAAATTCAAGAAACTTCACCCACCGGATAATCACATCCCAACAACGGTCAAAGCATCGCGACTTGCCAATCAAGGCTAAGACAATGGTTGAAAGCCAAATGGTCTCCTCGCTCCAACAAGGAATCCTCTGAGGATATCTCCATGAAAGATCGTCCCTCCCGCCGTGGTTAAACCAACAACACACGCGGATGATGAAGAATTAGCCATTGAGGGTTATGAAATTCCATGTACTCGACATAGCCAATGTCGCCAACAAGGAGTTCGCCGATATACGAGAAGTCCAAAAGTCCGATGGTTAGTCAAACAACAACCAACCGACACGAAGTTACAAACAAAACTCACCCACCGCCTTCAATCAAGATTTTAACAAGCGTCGACAATAAATGCAAAGACCGCGGATCTTATCGTGAATCCTACAAAGAACGGATGATCTCGAAGAATCAAGACTTGAAGCTATCTTTTGGGACCCTCACCGATCAAGGCCGGAACCATCATGTCCAAAGCATCCTGCACTCATTAAGAATTGAGACCAGACGCTGGAGGGGTATCCGTAGCTGAAAAATACTTACAAGATCCCCAAACCAACTCGTGACGGGAGTCGGCAAATGACAACCCATCGAATGATGCGACGCCGAATCGCTAAGACGAACTCGACGGCTAACCCACAGCGCCACAAGCACGGGTTTAAAACCGACTTTGGACGATCGGATTTCGAGAGCTGAACCGAACTAACCAAGAATTAGTCCCTAATCAAATACGCATCAAATCTAAGTCCGAGAAAGCCAAGAGTCAAGAAAACGATGAAACGGGCGAAAAGAAGCGAGCAAAGGCTTCTACCAACTTGGCCGAAGTTACTCTACCAAGTGGGGAAGTCGGCGGTTCTACCACATTGGTCGGAGCCACTGGTCGAGGTGGTCGCCACCATGGTTTGAGCCACTCGCCAACTTGGCCGAAGTTACTCGCCAAGTGGCCGAAGTGGCTCGGCCACCATGGCCGAGCCGGCCGCGCACCCCCCCTATGCTATAAATAGGGGGGGTTCTCCTCACTTCAAGAGAGGTCGGATTTTGGGACTTGGGCTTGATTGGGCGATTCTCAAGAGCCCTCAAGATCTACGACGACGGTTCCGAAAGCACCGGCGAAGCCTAAGTCCGCCGACGCCGATCTATAGGCGGAAGGTAAACAAGCTCGGTCGAACTACAGATACCCTCTAGGTTAAGCTTCGCCTTAACCTCGTGGATAGCGCCAGGATTTCTCCTTGTAGATCTCACCCGCCCGCCGATCCTCCCTCGAGTGTGATCCCCGCAGCGCATCCTCTCCTTCGTGAGTGTGATCCCCAGCGCTGCTTCTTCGTGGAACGAGCCCTCTACGCCTCAGAGTTCCGCAACCCGGCTTACACCAGATTGAATTGCGGTGGTCCACGGACACAATAAGTCCCCAAGACAGTAAAGAACCCACGCAAGCGGTGATCCGATATACCGTAGATCCTCGTGGTTTGTTCACTAAGGATAAAAGTTGTAATCTTTTTGATTTTCATTGTACTTTAAAATAAAAGGCATTTCTTTTGAATTTCGTAGGCCAAAGAAGCCGTAGCAAATTCAAATCAATGACAATCATCCCGACTTTTACCGCGAACGCCTTTGAGGAGAGCGCTTATGCTATGCTCACTTGTTGTGTCGCCAACGGTTTGCCATTACTTCATCGGATGACTTGTCGATTATTCTCGCCATCACGAAGCCACGCTCGGGACTTATAGGCAATTTTCAACGCCACAGATACCCTCCAAAGTGTTTCGGCCCCGCTTCTTTCATAGAAGAAGCCAAATACTTTGATGTGATAGGCCCGCACCTTCACCGTGTAATAGGACTGAAACCGCTTCAAATCTTGATCTCTCCGATTCTTTCGTGACTATCCAAGGCTTTGTAGGATAACTAAAAGTGTCGCGTGCTGCATTTATTGTCCGATCGCCGCCGAAATCTTGACTCGATGGTCGATGAATGAATTTTCTTATTTTTAGCTCGCGGATCGTGAGTTGTCGCCGAACTGCTCATCCAATTCCGTGAGACTTAGCTTTGAATCGCTGAAATCTCCACCGCATGGCTTGGCATAAGACTAACCCCTGGGAGAATATTGAGGATTCATCCTTTGATTGGTGAACTTCATCGCGATGCTCGCAAGGATCGACTACGCCGAGGGATTTTCTCGAGATGTGACGCTTGTCCCAAGATCAAAAATTTTCTCGAATTCAACCTCCAATTGGCATTTTTATCACAATGAATTGTCCGCCGTCAGAAGATCAACCTACCGAAGCAAATTGGGATTGTCGAAGTTATCCTTAAGAATATAGAACTATTCTCCGTGAACTTCTTGACAAAATAGGAAATAGTTTAGACTCAGATACCTAGTTGGAGTATCGCTGGGAGAATCCTACCCTTGTTGGAATAGAATTAGGTTATCCTCCGTGAACTTTCCAATAAATTAGGGAACAGCTTTATACTCATATTCCTTATTGGAGTATTCGTGGGTTCACCATCATGGGATTTATCGATCCTACCGGAGAAGGAACCCTTCATGAGTTGCATTCATTGTCCCGATGCAAGTTGATCCGCTGGTCGTGGTTGGAATCATGGTGACCATGAAGTAACTTGTCGGGCCTTTGTTCAAACTTCTAGGGACAACTTGGAGAGGGCTAGATCGCAAATTGACGCTTCTTTCCCTTTGGAGATCAATATGCCGCTTGAGGAGATCAATGCTCACTTGTATACTATTAGTGCCTCTGAGTTTTTCTTATGGGACCGCATTTAAGGTCTCCTTTGAGGAGGTGCCTCATGATAGGCTCTGCCAATAAATGAAAGAAGCCTGCATGGTGCGCCAGGACTTATACTCTCCTGTGGGAGATCCGATGAATCCACCACATAGGAGTAATGATTGACCCTTGTGTACATCCCCATTGACTCCATGCATCTAGGTTGACATATCCCATTTCTTGGTGCAATGAGGTCGGCTCTCTATGATAGCCCACCGAAACACTTGAGTCTCCATCCCGCTTAATTGGGGACTAGTCTTGTTATCTAGTTCATCCTCAATTTGGCGGTCTTGATGAATTCTTTTCTATTGGTAAGATGTTCCTCCAAAGCTAGGTATAGCGGTGGTTACTACCAAAGGGCTCGCCGAGGGACCAATCACGGAAGTCGCAAGGCCGACGGTAGTTCCATTGTTGTTGTGACTTGCATTTGTCATTTTCATCGCCACAAAGATTCATAGAATTCTTGGCAAACCCTCACCTTCAACGGATTTGATTTGCCTTTACCGACACCGCTTAAACCGCTAGCATGCGGATTATCAATCCCGCTCAAGATGTGACGCTGTGCTAAAAGAATGAAACTCTTTAGACTTGGTGCTATGATTTTGAATACATAGACTTTGTCACTTTTCACGGTAAAAGACTAACCGCCGCTGTTAGGCGGTGACTTTGGGGTTATGGCCAACCCCTCAACGGATTTGATTGGCCTTTACCGATCACCGCTTGAACCGGCTAGCATGCGGATTATCCGATCCGCTCACATGACGCTGTGCTAAAAGAATGAGACTCTCTTAGACTTAATGCTACGATGTTGAATAACGTAGGGCTTCGTACTCTTTACCGCAAGAGACCACCCGCAACGCTAAGGCTTGGCTTCATCCCTTCTTAGGCTTCGATAAAATGCCCCAAGATGAATCTTGGTGTCTTTGTCCGAGAAGGACCGAACCGGATCGAATCGGTGAATGGAATTGATTGTGGGAAAGGAAGAATTTTATATTCTCGCTTCCGATGTCGAGAGGAAGGATTTTATCCCGTTTCCAAGTGCCGGAAAGAAAGAATTTTATATTCTATTTCCGTGTCTCCTTTGTCTGGTCGAGACGAACCCCAAGTGAACATAAGAAAAGAAGGATTTTATATCCCGCTTAGTCTTGGAGAGGAAGAATTTTATATTCTATCTCCTAAGATGGAGAGGAAGGATTTTATATCCTATCTCCAAGAAAGGGAAACTAAAAGTGGATCTCCACTCGAGAATCTCTTAAGGTGAAACTAAGAGTGGGATCTCCACCGAGAATCAAGAGATACGTAGTTTTCACTTTTATAGATTCACCACCGACCAAGGTCTCGCTTATCGAGAGTGTTCCAATTTTAGTACTACCGCCATGGAGGGCGGATCAAATGGAATGATGGAGGCTTCTCGCTCATCGAAAGTGATCTCCTAATTTGAAAGTGGACCCTTGTTCATTGAAAGGAATCAAGAGGAGATTTTGATAGAGGATCAAAGATTTTGTGGACCCCTTGCTTATTGAAAGAAGTCAAGGGGAAATTTTGCCGGTGGAGGGACCAGAAAATTTAGGACCCACCGCCAATGAGTTTGATCGGTGGGGAATTCTAGAGGAAAGGATTAGGTTATCTCCGAGGAAAGTATTTCCAAGAACTTCCTCCAAAACGGGTTATCCCAAGGTACTAAGGATAGTACTTCTTCAGAACTTCCCATTGATCGGCATTAATTGCCTATCGCCTTCCTCGGGTGATAAGGCGATATGCTTATTGGAATAGACCGCTTTAATCACAAACGCCCTTCCCACTGGGTTCAAACTTACCCTTCCTCTCGAGTCGAATTATCTGGCCGTCGAGCAAATGAGGACCAAGTCTCCTCCTTGAAGCTCCTTTGTCGGACTTTCTTGTTGAAGGCCCCGACATCCTTGCTTGGTAAAACTCAATGTGCCGTTGAGCTTCCGCTTTTCATCTAGCATCTCAAGTTCTTCGAGGCGCTTTTGTTGTAGCTCTGCCGCCATCTCTACAGAGCAATGCGAGAGATGGAATCTGAACTTCCAAGGGCGTGGATCGCCACACCCATATACAGAGTACGGGTAGTCTAAATTTGCAGCGACCGTCGCGCGATATCGCAGTGCTTCCCCGAAGTTTATCATCCCAACAAGGCTTGTTATTGTTCATGTAAAGTTGATGATTGTCATCGATTTGAACTTGCTTACAAACTTCACGCCTCAAACAAATTCAAAGAGAAATATCGCTTTTATTTTAAGGCTTACAATGAAAATCAAAAAGATTACAACTTTTATCCTTAGAACAAACACGGGATCTCGCTATATCGATCCTCGCTGCATGGGTTCTTTGCCCGTGTCGGGACTTATTGTGTCCGTGGACCACCGCTAATCCCGATCCGTAGAGACCCGGTTCGAACTACATATGTAAAGGCTCGCTTCACTAAGGAAACGGTTACCGAGGGATCACACTCACTAAGGAGAGGATCACGAGCGGTGAGATCTACTAGGAGAAATCACACAGCTTATCCCCAGATTAAGACGGCTTAATCTAGAGGGTATCTCAGAGTTCGACCCAATTCGTTACCTTTTGATTGAAGATCCGACGTTGATCGGACTTGTGCTCGCTCGCTCAAGTATGCCCGATTACTCGAGATCTCGCAAGAACTCTTCGTAAGTCCAGCCTTTGAAAGATCCCAAAATCCAATCGAAGCCCGCCCAAAAATCCCTCAAGTCCTAACTCAAGATGACACCCCCTATTTATACAATGGAAGGTGCTCGCCACCTTTGTGGCTCTACCACTTGTCGAAGCCACCCGCTGTTGGCCGAGGTGGCTCTACCAAAGTGGTCGAGCCTCCTACCACTTGCCGCACTCGCCAAGTTGCCGGTGGTTTACGCCGCCTTTGCGGCTTTCCTCGCCGCTTTAGCGCCGCTTCTCCGCCGCATTCTTCGCCGATTCTTTCGGTCTTCCGGCTTAGTTTTGCCCGTAATGTCGCCGCCGTGGTTTGAGTCCGCGGCCCGATCAACTTTCGAGCTTGCGCCCGCTTGCATTGACGGACTGGCACGGTTGATTCCTTCTCATCGACGCTTGAGTTTAACCAACTCGCACGCCGCTTCATTGGCTCAGACGCCTTGCCGACTCACTTCATGTGCTCGCCGACCGCTTCACGCCGCTTTGGCGGCGCGGATGCGCTTTGGCGACGCCGGTTTGTCGAATGGATCGCCGGTTGTCAACCCACCGCCACGAAGTTTCGCTCGCACCGATAAGCAATTTTTATGCCTACAGATATTCTCCAAAGCCGCCTCCCCATTCTTGATGAGTCCGATGCTTTGACATGATGGTTCCCGCCTTCGCCGGCCGAGGGTCCCAAAAGATAGCTTCAAATCTTCGATTCTTTCGATCCAGCTTTATAGATTCCCGATAAGATCACGGTGCCGCATTTATTGTCCGACCGCTTGTTATCTTGACTCAAGCCGGTGGGTGAGTTTTGTTTGTAACTCGTGGTCGCTGGTCGCTGTTTGACTAACCATCGATTTTTAGACTTCTCCGTATGTCGGCGAACTCCTTGTTGGCGACGCTACTGGCCGTGGTTTTAATACATGGAACTTCATAACCTTCACTCGCTAATTCTCCATCATGCCGTGTTGTTGGTTTAACTACAGCCGAGGATATGATTATCCGATGTCAACATGACCTTCACTCGCCGATTATTCCTCTTGGAGATTATGGTGGAGGAAATTAGGGTTACCGAAGTTATCCTTAAGAATATGGGTTTATTCTCCAGAACTCCTCGCTGAAATTTTGGAAACAGCTTATACCGTAATCCTAGTTGAGTAGGATTGGCAACGCTGATCGGGCCGATGTATCCGCGACGATCGAAGTTATCCCTAAGAATATTTTTGTGAAAATATTCTTCCGAACTTCTACAAATTAGGAAACAGCTTTATACTGTAATCCTAGTTGGAGTAGGATTAGCGACGCGCTGATCGGCGCCGATGCATCCGCATCGATCGAAGTTATCCCTAAGAATATTTTTGTGAAAATATTCTTCCGAACTTCTCGATAAATTAGGAAACAGTTTATACTGAATCCTAGTTGGAGTAGGATTAGGCGACGCTGATCGGCGCCGATGCATCCGCGACGATCGAAGTTATCCCTAAGAATATTTTGTGAGAATATTCTTCCGAACTTCTACAAATTAGGAAACAGCTTTATACCGTAATCCTAGTTGGAGTAGGATTGGGCAACGCGCTGATCGGCGCCGATGCATCCAAGACGATCGAAGTTATCCCTAAGAATATTTTTGTGAAAATATTCTTCCGAACTTCGATAAATTAGGAAACAGCTTATACTGTAATCCTAGTTGAGTAGGATTAGGCGACGCTGATCGGGCCGATGCATCCGCGACGATCGAAGTTATCCCTAAGAATATTTTTGTGAAAATATTCTTCCGAACTTCTCGATAAATTAGGAAACAGCTTATACCGTAATCCTAGTTGAGTAGGATTAGGCGACGCGCTGATCGGCGCCGATGCAATCCTCACGATCGAAGTTATCCCTAAGAATATTTTGTGAGAATATTCTTCCGAACTTCTACAAATTAGGAAACAGCTTATACCGTAATCCTAGTTGGAGTAGGATTGGCAACGCTGATCGGCGCCGATGCAATCCAAGACGATCGAAGTTATCCCTAAGAATATTTTTGTGAAAATATTCTTCCTGAACTTCTCGATAAATTAGGAAACAGCTTTATACTGTAATCCTAGTTGAGTAGGATTGGCAACGCTGATCGGCGCCGATGCATCCGCACGATCGAAGTTATCCCTAAGAATATCTTTTGAAAATATTCTTCCTGAACTTCTCGACAAATTAGGAAACAGCTTATACTGTAATCCTAGTTGAGTAGGATTAGGCTAATGCCGCTGATCGGCCGATGGGGCCTTCGCAGGTGTTATCCCGCCAAATAAACCTTCGTAATCTTTCCAAATATAGCGGAGGGAGTAGGGTCAATCAACGGACTGATTTGACGCCATCTTGACATCCAAACAAGATTCCACTAGGACTCCTAATTAGGGCTGATTAGAGTCCTAATTAGAATTGATTTGGACTCCAATTAGAATTCCTACTTTGCCAAATAGGAGTCCTTGTTCCAAGAGGATTGGGTGCATATGGGGATGTTATAAATACCCACAAGGCTTCTTTCTTGTCGACCTAGGCCGCCCCCTTTGCTCTCTTCCTCTTGTTTTCATCCTCGCCTCACCGGCTAAACTATAACGCGGTAACAGGGTTTTGTAAATTTCTTTTCTTTTTTTCTTCTCGCATGCGTAGGCATAAAAATTGCTTATCAAGCATCTCGAACGAAACTCGCGGACGGTGGGTTGACAACCGACGATCCATTCGACAAACCGACGCCGCGAAATGCATCACGCCGCGAAAACGCCAGAGCGAAGTCGACGAAAGCACATGAAGTGAGTCGGCAAGACGCACGAGCCAATGAAACGGCGCGTCGAAGTTGATTAAACTCAAACGCCGATGAGAAGGAATCAACCGCACTTAGTCCGCCAATGCAAACGGGCCGCTTAAGCTCGAAAGTTGATCGGCACGGACTCAAACACGACGGCGACATTACCGAGCAAAACTAAGCCCTAAGACCGAAAGAATCGACGAAGAATCGACGGAGAAACGACGCGAAAACGACGAAAACGCCAAGACGGCCATGCTGCCAAACCTCGCCAGGTGGCCAGTGGTCGCCACCATGGCCGAGCCACCGCCAACCCGCCGAGGTGGCTCGGCCAGTGGCCAGGTGGGTTTCGCCAGGCCAGCCACCACAGAGCCGCACCCCTTCCATTGTATAAATAGGGTGTGTCATCTGGTTCTGACTGACTGGGATTTTGATGGTTGATTTTGGGATCTGCAGCCGATCTGAAGAGTTTGCGAGATTTGTTTAGTCGCAAGATTTGCTTCAGCAATAGCACAGCCCAGCCGTGTTCGATTGCCGGACCGATACCTTTCTAGATACGCTCTTATTCGTGGATACGCCAGGATTTTCCTAGTACTACCGTCCCATCCCCTTCGCGAGCGTGATCCCTCAGCCACCTTCGCGAAACCTGGAGCCCTACACTTGTTTAACCTCAGGGAATACGCAAGAACCACGCAGTTGGTGGATATGGCCGTAGATTGCGGTATCTTTTTGATTATTAAGTCTTAAAATAAAAGGCATATTTCTTGAATTTGTTTCAGCACGGTTTGCAAGTTCAATCACGACAATCATCCCATCATCAATGTCGGGCCACCACCGCGTCGCCACTTGTTCAAGGAAAAGTCGGATGATTGTCATTGATTCAATTTGTTTACGTTTCTTTGGCCTACAACAAAATTCAAAAAGAAATGCCTTTTATTTTAAGGCGCATAATGAAAATCAAAAAGATTACAACTTTTATCCTTGTGAACAAACACGAAGATCTCTCTATATCGAGGTCCTCGCCATGCGGGTTCTTTGCCCGCGTCGGACTTATTGTGTCCGTGGACCACCGCAATCCCGATCCGTAGAGACCCGTTCGAACTACAGATAAAGGCTCGCTTCACGAAGGAAACGGTGCCCGAGGGGATCACACTCACGGCGAGAGGATCACCGAGCGGTGAGATCTACTAGAGAAATCACGTCATATCCCCTAGATTAAGACGGCTTAATCTAGAGGGTATCTCAGAGTTCAACCAATTCGTTACCTTTTGATTGAAGATCCGACGTTGATCGACTTGTGCTCGCCGTTGCGTAACCGCATGCCGATACTGAGATCTCGCAAGAACTCTTCAAGTCCGAGCCTTTGAAAGATCCCAAAAATCCAATCGGAAGCCCGCTCCAAAAATCCCTCGTCCGAAGTCCGAACCCCAAGATGACACACCCCCCCTATTTATACAATGGAAGGGGGGGGTGCCCGGCCACCTTGGTGGCTCGGCCACTTGGCCGAGCCACTCGCCAAGCTGGCCGAGGTGGTTTCTGCCATGGTGGCTGAGCCTCTCGCCATTTTGGCCGAGCCACCCTGGGCCAAAGCTGGTCGGAGGTGGCTCGGCATGCGGTTTGCGCCCCACCACTCGGGTCGGGGCACTGCCAGTGCCGGGTCGAGCCATCGCCGGGCCAGCCAGCCGGCGTTCGGTTTTTCGCCGTCGAGCCGTCGAGTCGTCTTCCGCTTACGCCGCAGCAGTTCGGCACCGATGCATGCCGCTGCATGACAAGCTGATTCCTTTCGTTGAGTTGGTCGTCGCAAGACGCCGTTATTGTGACGCTGTCGACATCAGCCAGCCCGCTTACGTTGCATGCGGTGATGGTCAGCATCGCCGGGCTTGTCGAATGTCGCGTCATTTGCCGGGATAAGGTTTTTATGCCTACAGATACCTCTTCCAAAGCGCCCCGCACTACCAAGAATCGTGACTGAGACGCTTTGGAGGGGTATCTCAGAGGCATAAAAATTGCTTATCAAGACTTAACGAAACTCGCGGACGCGGGTTGACAACCGACGATCCATTCGACAAACCGACGCCGCGAAAACGCATCACGCCGCAAAAACGTAGAGCGAAGCCGACGAGCACATGAAGTGAGTCGGCAAGACGACGAAGCCAATGAAACGGCGCGGCCGAAGTTGATTAAACTCAAACGCCGATGAGAAGGAATCAACCGTACTTAGTCCGCCAATGCAAACGGGCCGCTTAAGCTCAAAGTTGATCGCACGACTCAAACACGACGGCGACATTACCGAGCAAAACTAAGCCCGAAGACCGAAAGAATCGACGAAGAATCGACGGAGAAACGACGAAAACGACGAAAACGCCGCAAGATTCGGGCGCCACAACCTCGCCAAGGTGGTTAAGCGGTGGTTCGGTGTCATGGCCGAGCCACCCTACCAACTCGCCAGGGGCTGCTCTGCCAGGGTCGGCGGTGGCTCGCCAGTGGCCGAGCCACCAAGGGCTCTGGCACCCCTTCCATTGTATAAATAGGGGTGTGTCATCTCGGGGTTCGACTTCTGACCAAGGTGCATAGGGAAACGACCGCGGGCGGGCGGCGAAGCGGCTGGGCTGGCGGCGAAGCGTAGCGGCGCCGCAGGCGGCTGGCTGTTACAGAAGAAGGCTGGCGCTGGCCATTGGCGCTGTTCGCCACAGACTCGCCTGCTGGTTGGCGCTGTCACTGGCGCTCGCTCATGGTTGGCGCTGGCGCTGGCGCCGGCTATACTGGCGCTTGGTGCTGGGCGCCTCGCCTGGCTTGGCGCTGGCTGACGCCGGTTTCGGCCATTGGCGCTTCAATTTGCTCGGCTGGCGCTTCGTCGTCTAAATTGTTGCCGGACCGATCGGTTGACGAGCCGCTGATGGTCTTTGATGCCTTTTGCCGATTTTCGACCGCGATATCCGACTTTATTTATCTTTTGCGTTTCCGATGTCGCCTGAAGATCACGCTGCTCGAGGAGTTGGTCAACTCGCACGGCGCTGAATGCACGCCCTTTCTTTTCTATGGAAGCCGGCTATCATATTCTCGACATATATGCTTGTATCCCCGCTTCGTTTCTCCTTTGTGAGGCGATTGGGAAGAGCCGAGATTCTCCTTCGTGAGGATCGACGCTTCAGATTGTGTAACTCGCGACTCGGCCCCGGTTTCTCCTTTGTGAGGCGATTGGGAAGAGCCAAATCTCCTTTGTGGGGATGGAAGCTACACGATTGGTTTTGTTTGGTCATCACCCGCCTCGATGTCTTTAACGGAGCTTATTTCATACCGCACTTTACTCTCGGCGGAATATATTGTTGTTTTGTTCATGCGACTATATTTATCGCTTCTCCGTATTCGCACGGAAATCGCCGTACTCTATAAGGTCGCGGACTCATCTCATGGGTTTCGAAGAGTTCTAACGCCTTATACCGCTTTTTCAAGATATTCCTCCTAAATGATCTGCTAACCCTTTGTTCTCTTTTGTGGTAGCGGATGTCGGATGATTATTCGCCTACTTCAAGGCTCCCAATGTCAAGTCTCGATTCTCGGTCATCCGGAGAAGGCCTTTTTCCACCGAGAAATAACCAGCCAGGCTTAACACTGCGATGAAGAAACCCACAAGCCCGAGCCTACTATCATACTCTCGATGACGAAGCTGAGGGATCGCTTCCATCATCCGCTTCCACCGCTCCTTTACGCCTTTGGCCGAAACTGTGATTTCCACCCTTCGAGTATAGGACGGGTGGAGGCCCCTGTGTTAATCTTGACGGACCACTTCCACGGATTCAACCTATTGCCGAGATTGCCCCGCCAAAATCGCCTGCCTCGACTCCAGCTCGCGGATGGGTCTCTTCACCTGGAGAATGGTTTGAAGCAGCGATTCTATTATCGGAGTTAGATGGGCTTAATTTATGGTCTTCCATTCATATTGGGTATCTTGGAGGAAATTCAGTGCTGGTGGCCCTCGCCTAGTTAATCGCTAGAGCAAAGCTCACTAGTCAAGCAACTCCTTGCACTGTGGAGGATTTAGCCTTTTGAATCATGCGATGAGGTGATACGACTCTGCCGACGCCTCGATCAAGGCTTCTCGCGGAACGCTGCCAGAGGAAAATATCGTGAGCAAGAGATTATATTTCAACTCATATGAGCGATTGCCGCTTGCGCCAGAAGATAAACTTGTACCACACCCATGTCGAACGTGTGAATCGGGACTGCTCAAGGGAAGACGTTGAAGGATTTCACGCTGCGGAGTGCACCGTGAGTCCGTGATGTCATCAACGCGGAGAAGCAAGTCCTCGAGGCGCAAGCGTCGGGAACATGCGGCCGCTATTGCCGCTAATTCAAGAGGAACTTGAGAAGGAAGCCAAGGCTCGGTTCGAGCGATCCAGAGGAAAAATTAGCCGGCCAAGGCCGACCTTGCTTCCTTCACATTACCGATTGCCCAATGAAGTCCGAGTGTCAGCGCAGGCTTTTCTCGTCTTTGTTCACCAGTCGCTATGATTTTTATTTAGATGTATTATCATAACTTTGCTTGAATCGCTTGTCTCGATAATTGTAGCTCTTTCTATATTTGCTTCAAATGAATAAGATCCATCCCTTTCATTGTTTATTATGATTCTTTTATCACCGTAAATAATTAACCATAATACTTATAGGATTTTTGGCAAACCTCACCATCAACGGTTTGATTAGCCTTTACCAACCACCGCTTGAGTCGGGCTACGCATGGATTATCCGATCCGCTCCGACGCGACGCTGTAAAAGAATGAAACTCTTCTAGACTTGTTGCTATGATATTGAATACATAGGCTTCGTGACTCTTTTACCGCAAGAGACCACCCGCAACGCTGCAGTTAGGCGCTGGCTTAATCCCTTCTTAGGCTTCGGATGAAATACCCGTAATCGAACTCGTGTCTTCTTCAATCGAAAGACTAAACCGCAACGCTGCGGTGGAGGCGCTGGCTTTATCCCTTCTTAGGCTTCGGATAAAATACCCCGTAATCCAACTCGTGTCTTCTTCAATCGAAAGACTAAACCGCAACGCAGGAGGCGCTGACTTTTGGGTTATGGCCAACCCCCATCAACGGGTTTGATGAGCCTTTACCAACTACCGCTTGAGTTGGGCTAGCATGTAGATTATCTAAACCGCTCTACATAATAACGCTGTGCTAAAAGAATGAAACTGTACTTAATGCTACGCGATGTTGAATAATGGCTTCGGCTTTTTCACGAAGACTAACCCTACGACGGTTAGGCGCCGCCTTTATCCTTCTTAGGCTTCGGATGAAATACCCTTAATCAACTCGTGTCTTCTTCAACGGAGAAAGACTAAACCGCAACGCTGCAGGAGGCGCTATTTTATCCCTTCTTAGGCTTCTCGATAAAATGCCCCGTAATCGAACTCGTGTCTTCTTCAATCGGAGAAAGACTAAACCGCAACGCTGCGGTGAGGTTGGCTTCTTTATCCCTTCTTAGGCTTCGATAAAATGCCCTGCAATCAACTCGTGTCTTCTTCAATCGAGAAAGACTAAACCGCAACGCTGCAGGAGGCGCTGGCTTTATCCCTCTTAGGCTTCGGATAAAATGCCCCGTAATCAACTCGTGTCTTCTTCAATCGAGAAAGACTAAACCGCAACGCGGAGGCGCGCTTTATCCCTTCTTAGGCTTCGATAAAATGCCCTTAATCGAACTCGTGTCTTCTTCAATCGGAGAAAGACTAAACCGCAACGCTGCGGTGAGGCGCTCTTTATCCCTTCTAGGCTTCGGATAAAATACCCCAAGACTAACCTGGTGTCTTCTTCAATCGAAAGACTAAACCGCAACGGGTGAGGCGCTGGCTTTATCCCTTCTTAGGCTTCGGATAAAATACCCCAAGACTAACCTTCGTGTCTTCAATCTAAAAGACTCAAACCGCAACGCGGTGAGGCGCTGGCCTTATCCCTTCTTAGGCTCGATAAAATGCCCCAAGATGAACCTTGGTGTCTTCTTTGACCGGAGAATGACTCAACCGATTAAGATTGATTGAGGTGGGAGAGAAGGAACTTTATGTTCTCTTCTAATGAGACCAATAGCGGGCCTGGGCCAGGAATTGAAAAGACTCGTGACCTTCAGCGACAACCCGGTTCGAAAAACCCCAAGATACCTTCACCGGCGCTACCTAGAGAGAGATGGAACTAAGAGGGATCTCCACTCGAGAACCGAAGAGACTCAGTGACCTTCAAAGGACAACCCGGTTCGAAAATCTCAAGATACCTTCAACGCTACCTAGAGAGATGGAACTAAGAGGATCTCCACCGAGAACCAAGAGACTCAGTGACCTTCAAAGGACAACCTGGTCTCGAAAATCCCCAAGATACCTTCACCGCTACTAGAGAGAGATGGAACTAAGATGGATCTCCACTGAGAACCTAAGAGACTCGTGACCTTCAAAGGACAACCCGGTTCTGAAAATCCCACAAGATACCTTCACGGGCTACCAGAGAGAGATGGAACTAAGAGGATCTCCACTCGAGAACCGAAGAGACTCGTGACCTTCAAAGGACAACCCGGTTCGAAAATCCCTACAAGATACCTTCACCGGCGCTACCTAGAGAGAGATGGAACTAAGAGTGATCTCCACTGAACCTAAGAGACTGTGACCTTCAAAGGACAACCTGGTCCTGAAAATCCCTACGATACCTTCACCGGGCTACCTAGAGAGAGATGGAACTAAGAGGGATCTCCACTCGAGAACCGAGACTCGTGACCTTCAAAGGACAACCTGGTCTCAAAATCCCACAAGATACCTTCAATCGGGCTACCTAGAGAGAGATGGAACTAAGAGTGGATCTCCACTGAGAACCGAAGAGACTCAGTGACCTTCAAAGGACAACCCGGTCTCAAAATCCCTACAAGATACCTTCACCGGCGCTACCTAGGAGAGAGATGGAACTAAGAGTGGATCTCCACTCGAGAACCGAAGAGACTCAGTGACCTTCAGGACAACCCGGGTTCTGTCCCAAGATACCTTCACCGGCCTACCTAGAGAGATGGAACTAAGAGGGATCTCCACTCAGAACCGAAGAGACTCGTGACCTTCAGCGACAACCTGGTCTCAAAATCCCCAAGATACCTTCAATCGGCGCCACCTAGAGAGAGATGGAACTAAGAGGGATCTCCACTGAGAACCGAAGAGACTCGTGACCTTCAAAGGACAACCCGGTTCGAAAATCCCAAGATACCGGCGCTACCTAGAGAGAGATGGAACTAAGAGCGGGATCTCCACTCGAGAACCTAAGAGACTCAGTGACCTTCAGCGACAACCTCGTCTGAAAATCCCCACAAGATACCTTCACCGGCCGCTACCTAGAGAGAGATGGAACTAAGAGGGATCTCCACTCAGAACCGAAGAGACTCGTGACCTTCAGCGACAACCTGGTCTCAAAATCCCCAAGATACCTTCAATCGGCGCCACCTAGAGAGAGATGGAACTAAGAGGGATCTCCACTGAGAACCGAAGAGACTCGTGACCTTCAAAGGACAACCCGGTTCGAAAATCCCAAGATACCCGGCGCTACCTAGAGAGAGATGGAACTAAGAGCGGGATCTCCACTCGAGAACCTAAGAGACTCAGTGACCTTCAGCGACAACCTCGTCTGAAAATCCCCACAAGATACCTTCACCGGCCGCTACCTAGAGAGAGATGGAACTAAGAGGGATCTCCACTGAGAACCGAAGAGACTCGTGACCTTCAAGGACAACCGTCTGAAAATCCCAAGATACCTTCACTGGCTACCTAGAGAGAGATGGAACTAAAAGTGGATCTCCACTCGAGAACCGAAGAGACTGTGACCTTCAAAGGACAACCCGTCTGAAAATCCCAAGATACCTTCACCGGCTACCTAGGAGAGGGATGAACAACCCTTCCGCTTGTCATAAAGATCTTACGCTTGAGAGGAAGAATTTTATATCCTATCTCCCAGAAAAGGGATCTTGATCGGGCCTCTTGTTCATAGGAGGAATCAAGAGGAGATTGTGGCAATGTACCGTAGGTTTTGTAGGCCCACCGCCAAGGATTTGATCGGTGGGGAAAATAATGATGGAGGACAAATCTAGGTTATCCTCAAGAAAAGTGGGTGAAATATCCTACGAGGAACTTCCGTCGAACGGTTATCCCCAAGATACTAAGGGTAGTATTTCTTCAGAACTTCCCATTTATCTAAGATTAATTGCCTGGCCGCCACTTTGGGTAATTAGGCGATACGCACTAATGGAGTAAACCATTTCTATTACAAACGGACCTCCCATTTAGGTTCGAATTTACCTTTCTTCTTGGAAGTGAGGATTATCGGTCGCCGAAAGCAGCTGAGGACCAAATCTCCTTCTAAAGGTTCTCTCGTCGAACTTTCTTGTTGAAAGCCCTACATCCTAGCTTGTAGAACTCAATGCATTGTTGAGCCTCCGTGCTTCTCATCTAACATCTCAAGCTCTTCGAGACGCTTTTGATGTTGTTCTTCGGCCGCCATCTCTGAAAGGGCGTATACGGCGACGGATCTCGATCTCCCGGAGAATCGCCGCACCCGTGAAACCGTGGAGTACGGGTCTCCAGCTGGCGTATGCGATACAGGCGATACCGTAGTGCAAGCCCGAAGCTTCATCCCAGCTCGCTTTGTTATTCTTCACAAGCTTCGGTGCACTTTGATAATCGCCTTGTTGAATGCCTCGCCAATCCATTTGCCGCCGATTATAGGCCGCCGACGGACATCTTGTATTTTGAACTTTTCGCAAAACCCGATGAAGGAATTGCCGATGAATTGGGGACCGCTGTCATGCACGATCCGCCTTGGGACACCGTGGTCGATAGATGACATGGTGTTTGATAAACTTGATGACTGCATCGCTTTTACTTCTTTTAGCGGAATTGTTTCACCACTTGGAGAAGTAGTCGGTGATTGCTAGAATAAACCGACGCTTTGACCGACGGAGAAAAATGGGACCTACGACGCCCATTCCCCATGTCTCAATGGCCGGATGTGGTCAAGGATGCAACCGCCAGAGGCCGATGCATATAATTCGCGGAATTTGACACGCTGGCATTTCCGAGCCGCATCGACCGCCATTAATCATCGCAAGTGGCAGCCCATTCTCCGACCATCGTCAGAGCTTGGGACCAGCCGGTGTGCACTACATTCACCTTCGTGCTTCCCCGAGGACCTCGCCTTTGTTTGAGAGGCATCGAGCAAAAGACCGCCGCACTCTCTACGATATAACATCCGGGTCTCGTGTCATAAAAGAATCTTGAGTTCTTCGCCGATTGACTCTTCCTCACGCCTTCCAGCATGCCATGTAAGACGAAGTCGATGATAGGAAAGCCAATCTGGCTCCAACTTGGTTTGGGTTGCATGTACTTCTTTGGTAACTACCCCTTATCTTCTTGTGCCTCATCGTATAATGGTACAAAGAGTTGGTGAGTCCCGACCGAACTAGTTGCTCGGTCTCGGTTGTGCTAACGACACGCCTAACGCCAGCATCGCAAGATAAGCTGGCGGATATATTCGATAAAAACTCTTCAATGAGTCTCGCTATTTCAACAGCCTATCCGATGATAGATTAGATCCGATTCCTCGACTTCAGAGTCACCACTTAACCCGCTTAACTATCAATTGCGATCGCCAGATGCTTCGAGATACTCTACCCCAGCTCCTGGCAGCTAAGTCCGATAAGTAACGCTGTATTCGCTACGCTATTGAACAAGGTTCGTGAGTGAATAAGCACGGGCATAACATGATTCCTGGAAATCAAGACAACTCCGACTCAAATGAAATCTTAGAACATCCGGGCGCTTGCCACATTGGTCTCGAGAAGCTCCATCAAAATACACGCCATATTTGTTGGTGCGATGTAGTGTTGACTTCGTGGACTTCATCAGAAGATCGCTATATAGCTCAATCAGATCCGGTCGGGCCGGTACCAAGAGATCACAAATCGCTTGTCCTTTGACCGACTTCGTTGTTTGAAATACAAGTCATATTGGGACAAGAGCAAGGCCCATTTCGCCAAACGCCAACTCATCGAGGCCGGCTGGTCATGAATATTCGACCGGATTCACGTTTGAAATAACATAAATCGCTCGTCCGACTAAATAGTGCCGCGATTTTCAATCGCGAACACTAATGCAAGGCACCGCCGACCATTGATATCGACTCAAAGACCACTAATGTTCGCCTGATAATACCGCTCGCGGATCGCTATCGCCGCCTTGGCGCGAAAGTAAAGCTTAACGAAAGATCCATTGCCTTGACGTAGATCAAAACGTTTTCCGATCATGTGCAACAAGAACAGAGGTTTAGCGAGATACCACTTGATCTCTTCAATGCCTTTGGCAGCGCCGCCCCAAATATATGACACGCTTCTTCTTGTTCAACTTGGAGAACGGCCGCACTTCCCGGATAGGTTCGATATGAACCGCCGGATGTACTAATCGCCCTTGTAACCCCCGAAGTTCTCTCGATTTCGAGGTTGCAACTGAATTGCCTTCACTTTATCGATCGACGGGATGCCCTTATTTGTGACGCACAAAGCCGGTGAACTTGCCACTAGACATCCCAAGGAAGGATTTTAAGTGGTTCATCTTTAGTTGATGAGTTCGCATGAGTTCAATACCGCTTCTAAGATCTTTGATGTGATCTCCTTTGTCACGCTTTTCCGCACCAAATCGCCGACGAGCATTCCGACCGCTTTCTCCCAAGATGATCCCGAAAATCTCCGCCATTGCTCACCGGGTATGTTATACCGGCATTTTGAGGCCGAACGGCATGACCGCGTAGCAATATATGCCGATGGGCGCTTCAACGCTGCGTTTTAAGGCCATCGGGTACATCTTGATTTGATTATACCTAAAAGCCATCCATAAAGCGACATTCTTTCAAATCCACACGGTTGTCAACTACATGACATCGCGATTGGAAGAGGAAAGTCATCTTCGCAAGCCGCTGCTGAGGTCTCCAGAGTCGCATACGCATCCTAATCGACCCATTTTTCTTCATGACCGACTATTCCGCCACCCAACTGATGTTGAATTTCCTGATGAATCCCGATTCTATGAGTTTCTTCACTTCAACAATTGCCTCCAATATTTGTGGATCTAAACCGCCTTTGCCGTTGCTTGACAGTTTGACATCCGCTTTGATGTTGAGGCGCATGTGTTGCCACATTAGGTCGAACGCATGTCCTCGAACTCCGTGCTAATACATCGACATACCTCCGACAGGGCAATCAACTCTTCCTTTCTTCCAAGGGAGAGTATTGCTGATGTTAATGAGCTTAGATGCTCTCCTCACCCATATTAACTCGACTACTCATCCTTAGTGGGGGTTCTTTGTTCAACTTGTCCCCAAACCGCTTCTGAGTTGATGGATCCATGGGTCTTCCCATGTTGGCACGTCATCACTCTCAACAAAGAGTGATCAACCGTGAGCCATATTTGACATCAAAGCCTTGAAAGCTTCTCCGAGGCCGTGTCGTAATCCTGTCAAGAGTCGACGAATGTCCGCTCTCACCGGTGGATTATTATCAATCGCCACGCAGCATTCATCTTCTCGAGGAGGATTCAGATCCCAACTTCTAAATGCATAGTAGTTATCCGCTTTCTTTGGGACATATGCCGCTTAGGAGGGGTTCGAGGGCCGGTCCTAAACATAGACCTTCCCTCGTCAAGTCATACCCCATCTTTTCATGATACCCCTGTTTCGACTATATCTGAATGTGTGGAGGGCCCATTGTCATCTTCACCTTCTTCAAAGAAATGATTCGGCGTTGAACCGTGATCTCCTTTTCCGTGAAACCAAGTCTCTTTCACTACTTGATCTTCGGATGACAAGTGCGTCCCAAAGGAGTCCCGAACCGCTTTTGTGTGAAGAAGATGATCGAGTTGGCAGTGCAACTCGATCATTGTATAACTCGCTATCACATCATTCAAAGATAAAGGATACTCTAAATCGCATTTATCATCGGCAATTTGCCACCATAATAACGTTCATCCGACGATTCTTCATCGCTAAGATTGATTACAAGGTACAATGTCATTTAAAACAAAACCTCCACTATAACCAAGCCCGTTTCGTAGACGCCTTCTTCACCGCCGTCCCTACTTTGGGCCGATGATTCAGGGCCGACTCATTACCGTAGAGGAGAGAATCGAAATAATTCTCCATCCCCTTAAATGGTTGTTTGTCCGCCACCACCGCCTTGACTCATTATTCGTCTACATATTTGAGACACCGATGAAGAGTAGACGGACTATAACGCTATTGTGGATCCAAGGCTCTAACCCAACAATAAGTTATAGGAAGTCTCTCACAATCACATAAAGGTGACTTCGACTTTAAGTCCCCATTTGGCACTTAATCCGATTTTACCAAGCGGGCGGACCCACGGGTGTTAAACCGTGATCATTGTGCCGCTTGATGCTAGCTTGCCGCGTGAATTCCCGATGATACATGAGGCGCAGGGCATGATGCTCATATGAACCCTCGATCGACTGGATCCTAACTTCACTAGAGCCAATATACCCGTGAAGTATAGCGCTATCGTGCTTGAATTCCTCACCGCGATATCCTCCTTGTAAAGGTGATGCGGGAAGTGTTTAGTCGCAAGGTTGATTGCCGGGCCGACTCTTCCGACTCCGCCTAATCTCGGGTGAGGAAGACTTCAATCGGCGAGGGCTTCTTGAAGAGCTTCTCTCGCCTCTTTGATAAGCGCAAAGAGCTCATAGAGAGTGATCCTTATGGGATATTGGCATTGGGCCATGACATCGGGCGTATGGAGAGTTCGGTTCCTCGCTTATCTCTTCCACCCGCGATCAATCGAGACCGCCGAGTTGAACTTCATGCGCCGCTTGTCAGAGCTTCCTTGGCGCCTACCGCTGCTTTCTCGCGGCGAAAGTGAGGGGATTTGTTGGTACCCCCACTCAGAGCCGCCTTGGCATTAGGGTCGGGACTTCCGGTACTTGTACTTTGTATCGTGGTCCACTCCCCGTGGCGCGGCTTCGTGTTCCTTCTGACAAATCGGAATGTTACCACTGCTTCATCGCCTCCTCCGCACTATGGAAGTAGCATGGCATGCCTTTCCTTCGCCGCTTTTTCTTCAAGAAGAGGCTACCCATTGCTCATCTTCCAAGAAGTTCGGTGGACCCACAAGACTTCGCCATTCGGGCTGTATATACGATAAGTCCTTTCTCGGCGCTGTTGTGTGGGTCGCCATTCACCGCCTTCACCGCAACTTTGACCACCGTTCAGTTCAAACCATGTCAATGGCACCAACCAAACTTATGGATACCGTGATTCGCCCGACTTCTTCTCTCTTTGACGGCTTCATAGTAATGACCCCTACATCAATTAAAGCCCGGATTTTGTCCCTTAATCAAACAGATTTAGTGGGTGATGAACCGCCTATGGTATGCACGATCTTGGGTCATTCAGGTTCATCGCCTCCTTGATTCTCAATCGAGGGAGCTTGATCTTGTTATTTTCCACAAGATATTTGAAGAGACCGGAATCTCGTTCCTAAAGGAATAGGACTCGAATCTAGGCTCTTCTGCTTTTGTGGCCCAGTGCACGCTGATCGCTCGTTGCGGCGCTCACGCGCCGCTGCTGCTGGCCGCCGCTGGTTGAGTTGGAACGCTTGTTCGCGAACCACCGCCTTTGCTTGTTCTTTCCCTTTGCCGCTGACAAAGTTACGCCTGAACTTCCGCTGTCTGGCCGACCTCTCTCGCTTTTTCCTTTGAGGAATTTCTCGCTTGTCTCCACGAACCTTCAGTCCTTCCATCGCTATCGATGGTGCTGTACCCATTGCTTCAAGCACATCTATCGATAAGTTGTCTGTGCAGGTTTGAGGATGAACTCCTCCGCTATCGGATCCCGACAGCTCATTGCCTTGTTCTAATCGCTTGACAAAGATATCCACGCTTTCTCCGCCTTCGCTTCGCCGAAAGCAATGTTCGATGATACCGTATCGCCATCAAAGAAATTGGTAAGGAAGCTAGACTCCATGTCGCCCCACCGTGAATGCTCCCCTATTGAGACGGCGGTACCATTCGGCAGCCCCACTAAGGGTGCTAACGAATGACCGAACCATCGGTTCGCGTCGTAAATAACTCGAGGTGTGACTTGAAATAAATCAAGTGTCGGCCGGGAACCCTTCCCCACAAATGGTGTGAAGTTTATTAAGTTAAACCTCGACGGTACGGATTGATTCCCATTCTGTATGGGCAAGGAATTGCTTTCTTACTTGAGCGGAAATCAATGAATTGATTTTGCTCTCCAAGTCTTTGATCTTCTCGCTTCATGAGCAAATAGCCAGCGCTGCGGTTCAGGGGGTTATCATCTTCGGGCTTCTCCTCGATCCGAATCGCTATCATCTTCATCGACACGCTGATACCGACTCGATTCACCTTGATGTTTCGTCGGCTTGAATCGCTGGTCGCATTTTCTCATCGCCTGATGGCCAACTCCATTTCTAATTTGAAGTTTTCCGTTGTTTATTCAACGCCGCCTAGCATTTTGGCCACTTGATCTGCATCGATCATAAGCGTTGGGGCTCTTCTAGATACAAGATGATCGATGCGATTATGAGCCAATATCCGACGATCATCCTCCTCGCTGGTAACCCTTCGAAGCTTATCAGATTCGACCGCCGGATAGTCCCGACCGCGAACGAAGTCATTGGGATGCGCGGAATAGCCCGTGACGATGATTCTTTGCGGGTCATATTATTAGTGACCTCTCGCAACTCACCCTCCTTGAGATCATCTCTTGCGGAATCGCTTTGTCCTAGGTCTCGCATCTCCGCGGTGAGTCTCGAAGATCGACACCCTTCGAGCTTGATGGCAATTGCACCGAGAGCATCGCCTTGATGAGCCTGAGCACAAGCATGATCAAGGCCAATTTGGGGAATCCTTCGAGATTTTCGCACTTTGCACGTAGTACGTACTTACCGGTGTGTGTACCGGAGCAACCTCGCCGATGTCGGCGTGATCTTTCGTATAACGCCCTCATCGCCGATGAAAACGCCTCTTCCAAGACGGGTCAATCCATCGAAACTTCCGAAGTGACTCGCCTAGACTTCTTCGATGTGGGCGCCGTCTCGCAGACTCTGACTTCTCGATTCAATCCGACAGGAGAGGCCGCAGGAATCTTTTGTCCTTGTTGAACGGTGTGACCTCCTCGCATGAGGAGTGACCCGCGGATTCTCTTCGAGGACCGACGCATCCTGATAGTGGCTTGGTGGTGGTGACGGAGTTGGCTTCACCACTCGATTCGATGCGCATGCCTTTGACTTTGAGGTGTCGCCAATCTGGACCTTGGCGCTGATCTCAACGCCAGATCCTTCGCTTAAGCGCCGAGACGGGAGGGTAATCGAGGTTGGGGCACCATTAGACTTGGGCCTCCAAACCCGGCAGACGCTGGTGGCTTCGCCACTTCTTTTAACTCACGAGCCCGCCGCACCAAAGCTCGCGGCTTGGCGCAAGCGAGGCGCGGGCGCCCGGATGCGCCTCGGCGTGGAGCTTTCGCTTGACACGACCCACTGCCGTTGACGGCTTGACTGCCGATCACTTGAGGTCAAGCCTCTCAAGGCGAGTTTGATCTTAGATCCGCCAGAAGGACCTTATCCATGGATTGCATGGCTTTGGCAAGCTTGCGCGCTTATGCTTTGTCGCCGCTTTGGCGAAGCCTCGCTGAGAGCCGGCGATCGCCGGGCGCTCATCTCGGCACCATCCGACTTCGGCCGTAGATTTCGCCACTGCGGGTACGGGTTGACTCGCGGCCTGGGGCTCTACATCGGAGGCCCATCGGGTTCTCCTTGCGCCGGAGTCCTTTGGAGCGGCGGGGAATCGATCTCGAAGAGGGTGAGGACAAGTACTCGAACTTCTCTTGGTCGAACTCTCAACTCGACCTCTTCCTCCACCGATAAGGATCCGCTGTTAGCGCACGACCACTCCTCCGACTGAGGTCGGTGGCTCCCATCGTGGTCGCCTTGTTCGCGTAAAAGTTGGGATGATTGTCATGATTTGAACTTGCTTACAAACTTCAGCCTAAACAAATTCAAAGAGAAATATCGCTTTTATTTTAAGGCTTACAATGAAAATCAAAAGATTACAACTTTTATCCTGTGAACAAACACGGGATCTCTCTATATCGATCCTCGCTATGGGTTCTTTGCTCGTGCCGGGACTTATTGTGTCCGCGGGACCATCAAGCAATCCCCGATCCGTAGAGACCCGGTTCGAACTACAGATAAAGGGCTCGCTTCACGAAGGAAACGGTTACCGAGGGGATCACACTCAACGGCGAGAGGATCACGAGCGGTGAGATCTACTAGAGAAATCACTATCCCTGAGATTAAGACGGCTTAATCTAGAGGGTATCCAGAAGTTCGACCCCCAATTCTTACCTTTGATTGAAGATCCGACGTTGATCGACTTGTGCTCGCCGCTGCTCGTAACCGCAGGCCGACACTCAGATCTCGCGAGAACTCTTCAAGTCCGAGCCTTGAAAGATCCCAAAATCCAACGAAGCCCGCCCAAAAATCCCCCTCAAGTCCTAACTCAAGATGACACCCCCTATTTATACAATGGAAGGGGGTGCCTCGCCACCTTGGTGGTTCTCACCACTTGGCCGGTGCCACTTGCCGAGCCACTCGCCGTTAAGCAGGTGGTTTACGGTGAATGAGCCACCCTACCATTCTGGTCGGCACCTCGCCTGTTGGTCGAGGTGGTCGTCAGTGGCCAGCCTCCTCGGCCACTGGCACTTACTGTTGTCGGTTTGCGTGGCTCGCCAAAGTGGCCGAGCCACCTGGCCACTTTGGCCGAGGTTTACCGCCTTGGCGGCTGCCTGCCGCTTTACGCCGCTTTCTCCGGCCGACTTTTCTCGGTCTTCCCGCTTAGTTTTGTTCCCGTAATGTCGCTGGCTGGTTTGAGTCCGCGGCCCGGATCAACTTTCGTGAGCTTAAGCGCCCGCTTGCATTGACGGACTAAGTACGGTTGATTCCTTCTTCATCGACGCTTGAGTTTAATCAACTCGCGACGCCGCTTCATTGGCTCAGACGCCTTGCCGATTTCACTTCATGTGCTCGCGGGCTCGCTTCTACGCTGCTTTAGGCGCGGATGCGCTTTTGGCGACGCCGGCTTGTCGAATGGATCGCCTGTCAACCCACCGCCACGAAGTTTCCTCTCGCTCGATAAGCAATTTTTATGCCTACGCTATTTTTCACTAGCTTCTTGAGAATTTTAATGATCGCTTTGTTGAAGGCCTCCGCCAACTTGCAAATGATTGTACGCAGCTGAGGAGACGCCCCGATCTTAAATTTCTCGCAAAACCCAATGAAGGCATTGCTAATGAACGGGACCCGTATCATGTAACGATCCGCCTTGGTACACCGGTCGATAGATGACGTGGTGCTTGATGAACCGAATTACATTGCCGGCTTTTACCTCTTGAGGGGAATCACCACTTGAGAAGTAATCGGTGACGCCGATAAACCGATCACCTTGGCCGACAGAGGAAAGATTGGCCTACCACATCCATGCCCCATGTCTCAATGGCCAAGATGTGGCCGACGGGTGAAGTTGTTCTGAGGTTGATGGTGTAGTTCGCTGCGGTATTTGGCACGCGACACTTCCGGCATATGCATCGCATCATTGACCATAGTAGGCCAAGAGTACCCCATCCTCCATCCTATCATAGAGCTTAGGACCTGGCCGGTGCGCACCGCATTCTCCTCCGCGGTGCTTTGAGAACTTCCTCCGCCTCTCTTTGTTTGAAAGGCGCCGAGTAGCAAACCGCTATACCCACGCCGATAGAGCTGCCTGGTTTCCGTATTGTAGAAGAACCTTGGCGCCACTGACTGATTCACGCCCTTCATATCTTCTCGCGTGATGCCGCAAGACGAAGTCAATAATAGGAAGCGCCAACTCGGGCTCAAGTCCGACTTGGGTTGCATACACTTCCTTAGTGACTACCCTTTCGCCATTTTCGGCCTCACATAAATAGGAATGAATAATCGGTGGGTCCTCACCGTGACCATTTGCTCGCCTTCGAGGTTGGGCGCCAAAGACATCCGCTAATGCCGCCAGCATCTCGTGATAACGATTCTCGAGGCGCTGAATGTACTCAATAAAGAATCTTCAAACGAGTCCGCTAACTCGATAGCGTTCCTTAATGGGATTAAATCGGGTTCCTCGACCTCATAGTCCCCGCAAGGAAGTCCGCTTTGACAATGAGTTGGGAATCCTCGGGTTCCGAGATACTCTACCCCAAAATTTTAGCTAAGCTAAGTCCAATGAGGAGCGATTGTACTGGCCATTACTGAGCAGTGGCTCGCCGCTGAATAAGCCCGAGGCATGACATGCTCTCTCGGGAAACTAAGACTACTCCGACCCGCCGAGATCTTAGAACATCCGGGCCGCCACGCTGGTAGCTCGACGCCCATCAAAATATAAATGCCACACCTGCTGGTGCAGTTGTGTTAACCTCGGGTCTCATCCGTAGATCATCAAATAGTTCAGCCGTATCCTTTGTGGGTTGGCCGCCAAAAGATCGCAGATGGCTTGTCCTTAATTGACTTCGCCGCTTGAAGTGCAGTCATACGGGACAAAAGTAAAGCCCATTTTGCCAGCCAATTCATAGAGGCCGGCCGCCATGAACACCCAAACGGGATTTACGCGAAATGACGAGATCGCTTGCCCAACTAAGTAGTGTCGCATTTTCTCAATCGCAAAGACCGCCAGAGACACTTTTCTATCGGGTAGCGGATTCTCGCACCCACCAAGGTTCGGCTTAGATAATAAACCGCCGCGGACCTGGTCATCGCCTTGCTAAAGCACTCAATGAATGGTTCGTCACTTGATATAAATCAAGAACGGTTTAATCCGACTTCTGGGTAACGAGTAATGAGGATTCGCCGATATGTTGTGATATCTTCAATGCCTCGACAAGGCCATCCCGCATAAAGGACACCCCTTTGTTCACCAGAGAATGGTCGACATTTTCCGTGAGAGGTTGGAGATGAAGCGCCGGATGTACGCTTAATCGCCTGTAATCCTCGAAGTTCCCTTAGATTCTTTGGGGTTGCAATTCATTGATTGCCTTTATTTTGTCGGGTCAATGTGGATACCTTTGTTGGTAACAACGAACCCGGAATTTGTCACCGGACATTCCGAGGAAAGACTTGGGGGGTTCATCTTTAATTGATGAGTCCGCATGAGGCCTAATACCGCCCTCATGTCCTCGATATGGTCATCTTTGTCACGACTTTTCACAACCAAGTCATCGACGAACATTCGAATCGCCTTCCAAGATGATCCCGAAGATCTTTGTCATTGCGCCGTAAGTGGCAAAGATTCTTCAACCAATGGCATGACCAGGTAATGTAAGATGCCTAGAGGAGTTCTCAACGCCGGTGCTTTGCGCCATCCCGATGCATCTTGATTTGGTTGTAACCCGAGAACCCATCCATGAAGGACATTCGCCAAATCCACATGTATTATCGACGATCACATCTGATTGGAAGTGGGAAGTCATCTTTGGGCATGCGGCATTCAGATCTCAGAGTCGCATAATGATTCTGATCGCCCCGCTTTTTAGCACCGAACGATATTCCCGCACCCAACTGGATGTTGAACCTCCCGGATGAAACCCGAGGCTATGAGCTTTTTACTTCCGAACAATTGCCTCTCCATAACTGTGGACTAAACCGCCTCGCTGTCGCTTGACAGTTTGGCATCCACTTTAATGTCGGAGGCTGCATTGCCACATTGGGGTCGAGCCTGCATGTCCTCAGAAGCCCAGTGCGAAAACATCGATATACTCTCCGACAAGAGCGATCAACCTTTTCTTTTCCTCCGGGAAGACTGCTAATATTTATAAGTTTAGGGTGCTTCATTACCCATGTTGATCCGACTACCTCGCCGGGCCGAGGCTCCTCTCGCCAAACCGTCCCCATACCGCATGTTGAGGTGATGGACCCACGGGTCTTCCCATGTTGGCAATTCTTCATCTTCTTCCAAGTAGTGGGTCCATCAGAGCCATGTTGGACATCAACCCCCAACATCTTGCCAATGCCGACGCCGAGTCCCGTGCAGCCGAATCGATGAGTACCGCCATCTAGGTTGCGTTTGTTATTGATCGCCTAACAACACTCGCCTCTCAAGAGGATGCGATCCCAATCTCCTTTGAATTATCGGCTTTCCTTCGCATATGCGACTTTTAGGTGGAACCGAGATCCCCGCCAAAATAAAGTCCTTCTCCCAACGCAGTCGCATTCCCCACTTCTTCATGAGGTGCCGCTTCCGCTATATCCGAAAGATGAAGTTTCGTTTATCTTCATCTGAACCCGCCTCATAGGAAGTAGTCACTCCTCCGGCCAGACTAAGTCCTTCTTGCGCCTCCTTCCCTTGACGACGAAAGTCGCCTTGATGAGTCTCAAGGTGCTTCAGATACACAGATGACCGGAATTGGCATATGCAATTCAGTGGTCATTATACAACTTTTTCATTACATCATTCAAACACAACGAAAATTCTAAATCATCTTTTATTTCTTCTTCGAAGCCGCCAATTACAACTTTCATCTAAGATCCTTCTTCGGCCAAGATTGACTACTAAGGGTACAATGTCATTCAACAAAACCACCTTTATAGTCAAGCCTGTTTCGTGATCGCGCCCTCACCGCTGTCCGCGCTATGGGCCGATGATTCAAGATCGGACTCATTACCGTAAAGGAGGGAGTCGCTGAAATAATTCTCCGCCTTTTAAACTGTTTGTCCGCCACCACCGCCTTAACCTCGCTATTAGTCGCATATTTCAGATTAATCGATGGAGGGTAGAGGGACTATAACATGGTTATGGATCCAAGGGCGCACCCAACAACAAGTTATAGGAAGTCTCTCATACAATGACGAAGGTGTGACTTCGACTTTAAGTCCCCCATCCGACACTTAATGCGGATTTTACCAAGTGGCCGGTGACCCACCGGTGTTAAATCCGTGATATCACGTGCCAACCGATGAGCCCTCCGACAGAATCCTCGTGCTATACATCGCCAAAGGCATGATGCTCACAAATGAACCCGATCAACTTGATCCGGCTGACTTCGGCCGGAACCAATGTACCCTCGTGAAGTAGAGCCGCCTGTCATGCTCGACGTTTTGTCCGGACATATCCTCCTTAGAGAACGCGGATGCGTAGAATATGCTTGGAGGCCACATTGCATTCCCGCTGATGACTCCTACTTCTCGGACTTGATTTAATGTGGGTTAGAAGACTCTCCGAAGTCCGCTAACGCTGTGAATGCTAAGGTTTCTTGGACAACCTCAATAGCTCGTATAAAGTTATTCTTGCCGATGTTGGCCGCTTGTGCCATCACATCGGGCTGGGGAGAGCTTGTGTTCCTGGGCCTATCCTTCCAACGGGCGATTAAACCGGATCGCCGGGTTGCACTCGTGATTTGCGTTGTTTCCCTTCGCTCGTGGCGCCCTCTTAGGAGTGGCGGAACCGTGGGAATTGTTGTAGGCATAAAAATTGCTTATCGCATTCTAACAAGACTCATAAACGGGTGCATTAACCGACGATCCATCCGACGGCGCGACCGTAACGCCGCCGACGGATTACGCGAAAACGATAAAGCGAGTCGACGAACTCATGAAGTGAGTCCGGCAGGCGCATTTGCGCCAGCCGAAACGACGCTGCCGTGGAGAAAACCCGACGACGGCTCAACGAGGCGAAGCTGGCTAAACTCAAACGCTGACGACGGAATCAACCGTATTTTAGTCCGCCGACGCAAACGAACCGCTTGAGCTCGAAGTTGATCTGACACGACTCAAACACAACGGCGACATCACCGAGCAAAACTAAGCCCTAAGACCGAAAAGAATCGACAAGAATCATCGAGGAGTCGACGGAAAAACGACGAAGACGACGAGCCATGCCAAAATTGGCCAGGTGGTTCGCCACTTTGGCCGAGCCACCGGGCCAACTTGGCCGAGGTGCCTCTTCAAGTTGAGGAGGCTCGCCACTTTGGTCGAGCCACCGCCAACTTGGCCGAGGTGCCTCGCCAAGTGGCCGAGGTGGCTCTGGCTATGGGCCGAGCCACTCACTTGGTCGGTAGACCCTTTTTTTGTATAAATAGGGGGGGTCTTGCTCATTCGAGAGGGGTCTTGGATTTTGGGGGATTTCGAGGCTTCCGGAGGCTTGGATTTTTGGTGATTTGGAAGAGCTCGGACTTCTCAAGAATTCTTTACAGATTCACGAGTAATCGGGCGACGTTCGAAAGCACCGGCGAAGCTCAAGTCCAACCGACGCCGATCTATAAGCAAAGGTAATCAATTCGGTCGAATCCACAGATACCCTCTAGATTAAGCTTCGCCTTAATCTCGTGGATAGCTGTGATTTCTCCTAGTAGATTCACCGCCAGCGATCCTCCTCCTTCGTGAGGTGATCCTCAGCGCTTCGCTTCTTCGTGAAACGAGCCCCTTTACATCTATAGTTCCGTAACCCGCCCTACCGATCGAATTGCGCTGTGGTCCACGGACACAATAAGTCCCCGACAGCAAAGAATCCACGCAGTTGGTGATCCGATATAACGTAGATCCTCGCTTGTTCAAAAGGATAAAAGTTGTAATCTTTTTGATTTTCATTGTAAGCCTTAAAATAAAAGGCTTATATTTCTTTGAATTTCCAGGCCAAAGAAGTTGTAAGCAAGTCCAAATCAATGACAATCATCGCAACTTTTACCACATCAAGTCGGGCACCACGCCGCCACACCCCGCTCCCTACGCTTAAGCCGAAGGATACAGCGCTAAATCCAACGCCAAAGCCTAAGACCGACGACGCCAAAGACGGCGCTCGATTGAATCAAGAAGCCAACTCCGCCACCACCACCAAACCGACTATCAAGGATCGCTCGTCCTCGAAGAGAATCACGGGTCACTCCTCATGCAGAGGTCGCACTGCTCCAACAAGGACAAGAAGATTCTCGCACTCTCCTATCGGATTGAAAATCTCCGCCATTGCTCGCCGGTATGTTGCGCCAAGATTTTGAGGCCGAACGGCATGACCGTAGCAATATATGCCGTATGCTTCAACGCCGTGTTTAGGCCATCGGGTACATCTTGATCCGATTATACCTCAAAAGCCATCCATAAAGGACATCCTCTCAATCCGCATGTATTGTCAACTATGACGCCGGTGATTGGCGAGGGAAATCATCTTTCGCAAGCCGCTGAGGTCTCTCAGAGTCGCATACGCATCCTAATCGACCCATTTTTCTTCATGACCGACTATATTCGCCACCCAACCGGATGTTGAATTTCCTTGATGAATCCCGCATTCTATGAGTTTCTTCACTTCGCCAACAATTGCCTCCAATATTTGTGGATCTAAACCGCCTTTGCCGTTGCTTGACTGTGTTTGACATCCGCTTTGATGTTGAGGCGATGTGTTGCCACATTAGGGTCGAAGTCCCCGCATGTCCTCGTGAACTCCAGCTAATACATCGATATACTCCCCGATTAGGGCAATCAACTCTTCCTTTTTCCAAGGAGAGTATTGCTGATGTTTATGAGTTTAGGATGCTCTTCATCACCCATATTAACCCTACTCTCATCCTTAGTGGGTTCTCTTTGTTCAATCCTATCCCCAAACCGCTTCCTCTCGAAGTTGATGGATCCATGGGTCTTCCCATGTTGGCATATCTTCATCACCCTCAATAGTAGCAGTGATCGATCGTGGGCCATATTCGACATCAAAGCCTTGAAAGCTTCTCCGAGGCCGGGTGTCAATCCCAAGTCAAGAGTCGCATCAATGTCCGCCTCTCACCGTGGATTATTATCAATCACCACGAGCATTCATCTTCCGAGGAGGATTCTTATCCCAATCCCCTCTAAATGCATAGTAATTATCCGCTTTCCTCTTGGGACATATGCCGCTTAGGAGGGGTTCGAGGGCTCGTCCAAACATAGACCTTCCTCGTGGTCAAGTCATACCCCATCTTTTCATGATACCTGTTTCGACTATATCTCAATGTGTGGAGGATAGGCCCATTGTCATCTTCACCTTCTTCAAAGAAATGATTCGCTTGAACCGTGATCTCCTTTTCCGTAAACCAAGTCTCTTTCACTACTTGATCTTC
Organism: Asparagus setaceus; assembly: GCA_012295165.1. Lineage (NCBI taxonomy): Eukaryota > Viridiplantae > Streptophyta > Magnoliopsida > Asparagales > Asparagaceae > Asparagus > Asparagus setaceus. The sequence goes on from CM022701.1 coordinate 25,837,627, forward strand.
GTGGGATGACAAGTGTTGTCCCAAAGGAGTCCCTGATTCTGTGCATCTCCTTTTCATCTACAATCGCTGGAGTAGGGTCCCAAGGCGCCGCTTTTTCCGCTTTTTTCCGCTTTCCTCGACTTCTGGCTTTCTCCGACTTAGATTCCGCTCAGATTTGATTCCGGACTAATTTTGTTCGCTCCGCTCAACGGTCTCAACCACGCCCATTCAAGTCGTTTAACCGTGCTTGTGACGCCAGGTTCGCCGAAGTTCCTGGCTTTAACGATCCGACGCTCCCGTGATCATTCGATGGTTGTCATTCGCCGACTCGTCACAAGTTGGTTTCGGGATCTTGTAAGTATTTTTCAACGCCACAGATACCTCTCCAAAGCCGCCTCGGCCTCAATTTTAATGAGTCTCGATGCTTTGACATGATGGTTCCCGCCTTCACCGGCCGAGGGTCCAAAAGATAGCTTCAAGTCTTCGATTCTTTCGCATCATCCAGCTTTGTAGGATTCCCGATAAGATCACGTGCCGCATTTATTGTCCGGACCGCTTTGTTATCTTGATTCAAGCCGGTGGGTGAGTTTTGTTTGTAACTCGTGGTCGGGCTGGTCGCTGTTTGACTAACCATCGACTTTTGACTTTCCATATGTCAACTCCTTTGTTGGCATTATTACTGGTCAGGTCGAGTACATGGAATTTCATAACCCTTACTCGTTAATTCCTTCATCATCACGCAGTGTTGTTGGTTTAACTACAGCTGAGGATATGATTATCCCATGTCAACATGACTTTCACTCTTCATCGATTATCCCTCTCTTGGAGATTATGGTGGAGGAAATTAAGGGTTACCGAAGTTATCCTTAAGAATATGGATTTATTCTCCGTGAACTCCTCGCTGAAATTTTGGAAATAGTTTATACCAAATCCTAGTCGAGTAGGATTGGGCACGCTGATCGGCGCCGATGCAACTCGCGATGATCAAGTTATCCCTAGGAATATTTTTGTGAAAATATTCTTCCGAACTTCTCGATAAATTAGGAAACAGCTTATACCGTAATCCTAGTTGGAGTAGGATTGGCGACGTTGATCGGCGCCGATGCAATCCGCGACGATCGAAGTTATCCCTAAGAATATTTTTGTGAAAATATTCTTCCTGAACTTCTCGATAAATTAGGAAACAATTTATACTGAATCCTAGTTGAGTAGGATCACACGCTGATCGGCGCCGATGCATCCGCGACGATCGAAGTTATCCCTAAGAATATTTTTGTGAAAATATTCTTCCGAACTTCGATAAATTAGGAAACAGTTTATACTGAATCCTAGTTGAGTAGGATTAGCGATGCTGATCGCGCCGATGCATCCGCACGATCGAAGTTATCCCTAAGAATATTTTTGTGAAAATATTCTTCCGAACTTCTCGATAAATTAGGAAACAGCTTTATACCGTGAATCCTAGTTGAGTAGGATTGGCGACGCGCTGATCGGCGCCGATGCATCCAAGACGATCGAAGTTATCCCTAAGAATATATTTTTTGTGAAAATATTCTTCCGAACTTCTCGATAAATTAGGAAACAGCTATACCGTGAATCCTAGTTGAGTAGGATTACACGCTGTTGATCGGCCGATGCATCCATCGATCGAAGTTATCCCTAAGAATATTTTTGTGAAAATATTCTTCCGAACTTCGACATAAATTAGGTTTTATACTGTAATCCTAGTTGAGTACGAGGGAGCGCTTATACTGTATACCGGGTTGAGTGCGAGGGAGGCTTATACCTGATACCTCGGCTGAGTGCGAGGGAGCAGTTATACTCATGTACCTATCGGAGTGACGGAGGTAATAATTCACCGCGGATGAAATCTCGAGATTTCACTTTGAAGACCGACATTTCTCCGCTCGCGATGGGGGGTGGGATTATGATCCTGCTTTGATTTTGCTCACCACAATTCAGCCTAAGCTCGCTTCATGCCGAGCCTAGTTTTACTCAACAAATGTATGGAGCTATGGCGAAGAGGCGATGTAGGACCCGATCCGGCGGACCCGTACATCCGACATCGATAATTCTCTTCGTGGTAAACAGAGTGGAATGACTCTGATTTGTACCCCCACTAACTCTCTTTGCTTTTGTTCTTTAGAGAGATTGCGTGGAGACAAATGCACAAACCGAGACTAGGCTTAATCACAATCAGGAGGTAAGTAACTTTACCTATCGCTCGCCTTAATTCCATTCACTTTCCTAATGCCTCCTTTTTTCGTGACTTCAATGGAAGATCTCGTGGCACCGTTTATACGGTAGTACTTCCATGGATGACTGCTACGCCGCTGGTCACGTGGGATGGAGCTACCCTAGGTGAGGATTTACCCGGCTACCGCCCCGAAGAAGGTATGAACTTTCTTCGACACTATAGGACCGCTTGGCTAATACCACTATAATTAAAAGAGGCCGAGGCCCCTGTAGTCAGGGACTCCTTCCACCGCCGCCAATCGCCTACCACAAATAATCGCTGAGATAGATGAGCACACCGAGGGCTCACCATGCTGACAAAGATCCCAAATGATAGATATGCCTCGTGGACTCCACTAGCCTCACAATCGGGAGACTCCGGTAAGGGTCTTTAGCCAAATAAGCTCGCCAATGTTTTTACTAACAATCCTAAAGTTCTCTTTTCTTCTCGCAGAGCCTACATCTCGACTCCATGATCGGTGAGAGCGTTGATGCCGATGAAGATCCATCCCATCTCATTATCCGCTTGGAATACGCCATTCTTTCGTGAACACCGGATCGAAAAGGTCCTTCATGGCGCTTTCTTCATCGCCAAAGCCACGCTGATCCCCGGATATTTTATACGGATATGGGTTATCCCGGCCGCTCGCACCATTGTTGATGACCTGCCCATCCGAGGGAAAGCTTCGTAAACCGCAAGAGCCGCGGCAGCAGGGCTTCATATGTAGCCGCCATACCGCTCGTTTAGAGGCATGGCGCCGATGCTCGTTTTTACCGGGCTCAAGTCCGATAAAGAGATCGCTACCGACAGCCTTTGAGCCTTGTTGCCGGTGACATATTCTTCCTAAGCCACATCCGCATCGATATTGTGGAGGCGAGAGAGGATAATACCGCCGTGGGAGAGCCCATGCCGAGGAAGATAGGATGAGTAGCTTTGAGTCGCCAAGGCCAACAAGGAAGAAGCCCTCATCAAGCGCCTAGGGAGCTCGACCGCCGGCGTAAACCGGGTCGAGGAGGCAACCACGAAGACACAACACCGATGAGGAGTCCTTCGTGAGCCGAAGGTGTGAAGAACTCACCGTGCTTACAATGATGAAGTGTCTCACCAACAACAAATCCTTTGTCATAGACTTGATGCTTAAACAATTGTAGCCCCTTCTATATTTGCTTCAAATGAATAAGATCCATCCCTTTCATTGTTTATTATGATTCTTTTACTGGTCCTAAATAATTAACCATAATACTTATAGGATTTTTGGCAAACCCTCACCATCAACGGGTTTGATTAGCCTTTACCAACCACCGCTTGAGTTAGGCTAGCGTATGGATTATCGTGATCCGCTCCACACGATGTGCTAAAAGAATAAAACTCTTCTAGACTTGTTGCTATGATATTGAATACATAGGCTTCAGACTTTTACCGCAAGAGACCACCGCAACGCCAGTAATTACAGACTCATCCCTTCTTAGGCTTCGGACTAAATACCCCGTAATCAACTCGTGTCTTCTTCAATCGAAAAGACTAAACCGCAACGCTGTGAGGCGCTGGCTTTATCCCTTCTTAGGCTTCGGATAAAATACCCCGAATCGAACTCGTGTCTTCTTCAATCGGAGAAAGACTAAACCGCAACGCCTGAGGCGCTGGCTTTATCCCTTCTTAGGCTTCGATAAAATACCCCGTAATCAACTCGGGTCTTCTTCAATCTGAAAGACTAAACCCAAGAACGCTGTGAGGCTGGACTTTAGGGTTATCACAACCCCGCCCTTCAACGGGTTTGATGAGCCTTTACCAACTACCGCTTGAGTTGGCTAGCATGTAGATTGTCTAAACCGCTCTACACACAACGTTGTGCTAAAAGAATGAAACTCTCTTAGACTTAATGCTACGATGTTGAATACGAGGGCTTCGCCTTTTTCACGGAAGATTAACCCGCAACGCTGTTACATCGTGACTCATCCCTTCTTAGGCTTCGGATGAAATACCCTAATCAACTCGTGTCTTCTTCAATCGGAGAAAGACTAAACCGCAACGCTGTGAGGCGCTGGCTTTATCCCTTCTTAGGCTTCGATAAAATGCCCTTAATCAACTCGTGTCTTCTTCAATCGGAGAAAGACTAAACCGCAACGCAGGGCTTTTATCCCCTTATTAGGCTTCGGATAAAATACCCCAAGATCTAACCTTGGTGTCTTCTTCAATCGAAAAGACTAAACCGCAACGCTGTGAGGGCTGGCCTTATCCCTCTTAGGCTTCGATAAAATGCCCCAAGATGAACCTTGGTGTCTTCTTTGACCTGAGAATGATTGAACCGGATTAGATTGATTGAGGGAAAGAAGAATGTGTTCTATTTCCTGATGAGGCTAACAGCCATTCTCAAATTTAGGAATCGAAAAGACTCGTGTGACCTTCACCGGACAACTCGTCCGAGAAAATCCCGCTGCACCTTCACCGGGCGCTTACCTAAGATGAGTTCCGCGATACCTTCACCGGTGCCACTTGGAAAAGGGTGGAACTAAGAGTGGGATCTCCACCGAGAACCGAAGAGACTCCGTGACCTTCACCGGACAACCCGGCTTGAAAATCCCTACAAGATACCTTCACCGGCGCTACTAAGATGAAGATGGAACTAAGAGGGATCTCCACCGAGAACCGAAGACTCAGCGACCTTCGCCGGACAACCTGTCTCGAAAATCCCACATACCTTCACCGGCTACCTAAGATGAAGATGGAACTAAGAGTGGGATCTCCACTCCGAGAACCGAAGACTCAGCGACCTTCACGGACAACCTGGTCTCGAAAATCCCTACATACCAGCCGCTACCTAAGATGAAGATGGAACTAAGAGGATCTCCACCGAGAACCGAAGAGACTCAGTGACCTTCACGGACAACCCGGTCTGAAAATCCCTACAAGATACCTTCACCGGCGCTACCTAAGATAAAGATGAAACCCTTCCGCTTGACACGAAGGATTTTACGCTGGAGAGGAAGGATTTTATATTCTCTCTCCAATAAGGAAAGGAATTTTGAGTGGCCTCTTGTTCATAGAAGGAATCAAGAGGGGATTTTGGTAATGTACCGTAGGTTTTAGACCCACCGCCAAGGAATTTGATCGGTGGGGAAATTGATGGAGGATAAATCTAGGGTTATCCTCTCAAAAGTGGGTGAAACATCCCACGAGGAACTTCCGCCGAACGGTTATCCCAAGATACTATGGGTAGTATTTCTTGAACTTCCCATTTATCTAAGATTAATTGCTCCGCCATTTTGGGTAATTAGGCGATATGCACCATTGAGTAAACCGCTTCTATTACAAACGGCCCTCCCATTTAGGTTCAATTTACCTTTCTTTTGAAGTGAGGATTATCTGGTCCGAGCAAATGAGGACCAAATCTCCTTCTAAAGGTTCTCATTTAACTTTGTTGAAAGCCTTCGACATCCTAGCTTGGTAGAACTCAATGCATTGTTGAGCCTCCAGCGCTTTCATCTAACATCTCGCTCTTCGAGACGCTTGATGTTGTTCTTCTGGCCGCCATCTCGCTGAAAGGGCTATGCGAAGTGACGGATCTGATTTCCAATGGGAGAACCGCTTCACACCCAGACCGTGAGTACGGGTTGTTCTGCCATGGCGTATCGCAGTGCGACATCAGAGTAAGCCCGAAGTTTATCATCCCGCTTGTTACTTTTCACAAGCTTGACGTAATTTTGATAATCGCCTTGTTGAATGCCTCGCTAATCCATTTGTACCGGATTATAGGCCGCCGACGACGCCTTGTATCTTGAATTCTCGCAAAACCCGAAGGAATTGCCGATGAACTGGGACCGCTGTCATGCACGATCCGTTTGGGACACCATGTCGATAGATGACATGGTGTTTGATAAACTTGATGACGTATCGCTTTACTTCTTTTAGCGGATTGTTCCACCACTTGAGAAGTAGTCGGTGATCGCTAGAATAAACCCATCTCTTTAACCGACGGAGGAAAATGGGACCTACAACGCCCATTCCCCATGTCTCAATGGCCGTGATGTGGCCGGGATGCAACCGCCAGAGGCCGATGCATATAATTCGCGGAATTTGACACGCCGCGGCATTTCCGAAGCCGCATCGACAAGGCCATTAATCATTGTTGGCCGTAGCCCATTCTCCGATTCGATCAGAGCTGGGACCGGCCTGCGCACCACATTCACCTCGTGTGCTTCCTAAGGACCTCTTCAGCCTCCTTGTTCGAAGGCATCGGAGTAAAAGACCATCGCATCCCGACATATAACATCCGGTTTCCGTCATAAAAGAATCTTGAGCTCTTCGCCGATTGACTCTCCCTCACGCCTTCCGCGTAATGCCATGTAAGACATAGTCGATGATAGGAAAGCGCCAATCTGGCTCCAACTTGGTTTGGGTCGCATGTACTTTTGGTAGCTACCCCTTATCTCCTTGTGCCTCATCATACCTGGTACAAAAGTCGATGAGTCCCGACCGTAACTAATTGCTCGGTCTTGAGGGTTGTGCTAACGACATACGCACGCCGTATGCCCGCATGAGCGCCTGGCGCTGGATATATTCGATGAAGAATTCTTCAATGAGTCCGCCATTTCCACGGCTACCGATGATAGGGGACTGATCGTGGTTCCCGACTTCAGAGTCACCACTTAACCCGCTTAACTATCAATTGCGAATCGCCATACGCTTCGAGATATTCGACCCCTTATTAAACTAAGTCCAATAAGTGTTGTATTCAGCTACATTATTAGAGCAAGGTTCGTGAGTGAATAAGCACGGGCATGACATGATTCCCGGAAACTAAGACAACTCCACCGGAAATCTTAGAACATCCGGGGCACTTGCCACATTGGTAGCTCGAGAGGTCTGGCCAAAATACAATCGCCATATTTGTTGGTGCGATGTAGTGTTGACTTTTGAACTTCATCCGAAGATCATCATATAGCTCAACCGTGATCCGGTTCCGCCGCGCTCAAGAGATCACAAATCGCCTTGCCCTTTGACCGACTGTTTGAAGTGCAAGTCATTGGGACAAGAGTAAGGCCCATTTCGCCAAACGCCAACTCATTGAGGCCGGCCGGGTCATAAATATTCGACCGGATTTACATTAGAGATAACATAAATCGCCTCGTCCGACTAAATAGTGCCGATTTTTCAATCGCTAACACTAATGCAAGGCACCGCTTCACCATTGATATCGAGACTCAGCACCCACTAATGTTCGCCTGTAATACATCACTGCTCGCGGATCGCCGCCGCCGCCTGGCGCGTGTAAAGCGCTTTAACGAAAGTGATCCGCTGCCTTGACGTGATCAAAATGGTTTTCCACGCGTGCAACAAGAATGAGGTTTAGCGAGATACGACTTGATCTCTTCAATGTTTCGCAGCGCCGCCCCAAATATATGACACGCTCTTCTTGTTCAACTTGGAGAACGGCCGGCACTTCCTGATAGGTTCGATATGAACCGCCGGATGTACGCCAATCGCCCTTGTAACCCTCGAAGTTCTTCTGATTTCTGAGGTTGCAATTTTGAATCGCCTTCACTTTGTCGATCGACGTGATTCCTTTGTTGGTGACGACGGCCAAGGAACTTGCCACGGACATCCAAGGAAGGACTTGGTGATTCATCTTTAGCCGATGAGTTCGCATGAGTTCAATACCGCTCTAAGATTTTTGATGTGATCCTTTGTCACGGCTTTTCACGCACCAAATCGCCGACGTAGCATTCGACCGCTTTCTCCAAGATGATCCCGAAAATCTCCGCCATTGCTCTCTCGTATGTTGCGTACCGCATTTTGAGGCCGAACGGCATGACCGCGTAGCAATATATGCCAATGGGCGCTTCAACGCCGTGTTTACGCCATCGGGTACATCTTGATTTGATTATACCTCAAAAGCCATCCATAAAGGACATTCTTTCAAATCCACACGTGTTGTCAACTATGACATCGCGATTGGAAGAGGGAAATCATCCTTTGGGCAAGCAATAAGGTCTCAGAATACGCATCCTAATCGAACCATTCTTCTTCATGACCGACTATATTCGCCACCCAATCCGATGTTGAATTTCCTCGATGAATCCCGATTCTATGAGTTTCTTCACTTCACAACAATTGCCTCCAATATTTGTGGATCTAAACCGCCTTTGCCGTTGCTTGACAGTTTGACATCCGCTTTGATGTTGAGGCGATGTGTTGCCACATTAGGTCGAGTCCCGCATGTCCTCGTAACTCCGTGCTAATACATCGATATACCCCGATTAGGGCAATCAACTTTCTTTTCTTCCAAGGGAGAGTATTGCTGATGTTTATGAGTTTGGGATGCTCTTCATCACCCATATTAACCTCGACTACCTCATCCTTAGTGGGGGTTCTCTTTGTTCAACCTATCCCCAAACCGCCTCAGTTGATGGATCCATGGGTCTTCCCATGTTGGCATATCTTCATCACCCTCAATAGTAGCAGATCATCGTGGCCATATTCGACATCAAAGCCTTGAAAGCTCCAGGCCGTGTCGTAATCCTAAGCCAAGAGTCGACGTAATGTCCGCTCTCACCGGGTGGATTATTATCAATCGCCCACGAGCATTCATCTTCGAGGAGGATTCGATCCCAATCCCTTCTAAATGCATAGTAGTTATCCTCCTCTTGGGACATATGCCGCTTAGGAGGGGTTCGAGGGCCTCGTCCAAACATAGACCTTCCCTCGGTCAAGTCATACCCCCATCTTTTCATGATACCCAGTTTCGACTATATCCTAATGTGTGGAGGATAGGCCCATTGTCATCTTCACCTTCTTCAAAGAAATGATTCGGCGTTGAACCGATCCCTTTTCCGTAAACCAAGTCTCTTTCACTACTTGATCTTCGGATGACAAGTGTTGTCCCAAAGGAGTCCCTGAATCGCTTTTGTGTGAAGTAAGATGATCGAAGTCAGGTGTGCAACTCGATCATTGTATAACCTCGTATCACATCATTCAAAGATAAAGGATACTCTAAATCGCCATTTATTGATTCATCGGCAATTTGCCAATTATAATGTTCATCCGACGATTCTTCATCGCCAAGATTGATTACAAGGGTACAATGTCATTTAAAACAAAACCTCCACTATAACCAAGCCCGTTTCTATTTCTTCACCGCTGTCCGCATCTTTGGGCCGATGATTCAGCTGACTCATTACCAGAGGAGAGAATCAATGAAATAATTCTCCATCCCCTTAAACGGTTGTTTGTCCACACCACCGCTTTGACTCATTATTCGTGTCTACATATTTGAGACATCGATGAAGAGTAGACGGACTATAACGCTATTGTGGATCCAAGGTCCACTCCAACAATAAGTTATAGGAAGTCTCACAATCACATAGCAGTGACTTCGACTTTAAGTCCCCATTTGGCACTTAATCCGATTTTACCAAGTGGGCGGACCCACCGGTGTTAAACCAGATCATTGTGCCGCTTGATGCTAGCTTGTCGCGTTCCCGATGATACATGAGGCGAGGGCATGATGCTCACCGAACCCGGATCGATTTGATCCGTTAACTTCACTAGAGCCAATATACCCGTGAAGTATAGCGCCTATCGCGTTTGAATTTCGCCCGCATATCCTCCTTTGTAAAGGTGATGCGGGAAGTGTTTAGTCGCAAGGTTGCATTGTCGGGCCACTTTTCCGACTCGCCTAACTGTGAGGAAGACTTCAATCGGCGAGGGCTTTTGAAGAGCTTCGCCTCTTTGATAAGCGAAGAACTCATAGAGAGTGATCCTTATGGGATATTGGCATTGGGCCATGACATCGGCGTATGGAGAGTTTGAAGTTCCCGCTTATCTCTTCCAACCGGGCGACCAATCGAGACCGCCGAGTTGAACTTCATGCGGCCGCTTGTCAGAAGCTTTGGCGTACCACTTGTCGCTTGCTTCTGGCGAGTGAGGGGATTTGTTGGTACCCCACCAGAGCTGCCGGCATTAGGGTCGGGACTTCGGTACTTGTATTTATACTCTTGTCCACTCGTGGTATGGCTTCGTGTTCTCTTCTGACAAATTGAATGTTACCACTGCTCATCGCCTCCGTAATTGCGGAAGCATGACATGCCTTCGTCGCTTTTTCTTCAAGAAGAGGCTACCCATTGCTCATCTTCCAAGAGTTCGGTGGACTCCACAAGACTCGCCATTCGGGTCAGATAATGATACAAGTCCTTTCTCGCTGTTTGTGTGGGTCGCCATTACCGCCTTCACCGCAACTTTGACCACCGGTTCAGTTCAAACCATGTCAATGGCACCGACCAAACTTATGGATACCGTGATTCGCCCGACCTTCTTTCTTTGACGGCCATAGTAATGACCCCTACATCAATTAAAGCCCGATTTTGTCCTTAAGGTCAAACAGATTTAGTGGGTGATGAACCCTATGGTGCATGATCTTGGGTCATTCGGTTCATCTCCTCTTGATTCTCGAATCGAGGGAGCTTGATCTTGTTATTTTCCACAAGATATTTGAAGAGACCGGAATCTCGCCGTCCCTAAAGGAATAGGACTTCTCGAATCTCGCTCTAAGGCCTTCGCTTTTGTGGCCCAGTTGCCACGCTGATCTGTTTGTCTGCGGCGCCTGGCCGGTTTCGGCTGGAGTTGGAACGCTTGGTCGCGAAACCGCCTTGGCTTGCTCTTTCCCTTGCCGCTGGACAAAGTTACGCCTGAGCTTCCGTCTACCGACCCTCTCCGCTTTTTCCTTTTGAGGAATCTCTGCTTGCTCTCCACGAACCTTCAAGTCCTTCCACGCTATCGATGGTGTCTGTACCCATTGCTTCAAGCACATCTATTGATAAGTTGCCGTGGGTGTTTGAGGATGAACTCTTCATATTGATCCCTGCAGCTCATTGCCTTGTTCCGAATCGCTTAACAAAGATGTCCACTTTCTCCGCCTTCGCTTCGCCGGTTAACGCCCGATCGATACCCGTATCGCCATCAAAGAAATTGGTAAGGAAGTTAGACTCCATGTCGCCCCACCGTGAATGCTCCCCTTGAGACGGCGGTACCATTCGGCGCCCCACTAAGGGTGCTAACGAATGACCGAACCATCAAGGGTTCGCCGTAAATAACTCCAGGTGTGACTTGAAATCAAGTGTTCGCCGGGAACCCTTCCCACAAATGGTGTGAAGTTTATTAAGTTAAACTTCGACGTAAGGGATTGATTCCCACTCTGTATGGGCAAGGAATACCGTTTCTTTACTTCTGAGCGAAATCAATGAATTGATTTTGCTCTCCAAGTCTTTGATCTTCTCGCCTCATGAGCACAGCAGCCGCTGCGGTTCGTGGGTTATCATCTTCGGTGCTTCCTCCCGATCCGAATCGCTATCATCTTCATCGACGCTGACGCTACCGACTTGATTCACCTTGATGTTTTGTCGTGGCTTGATCTGTTGGTCGCATTTCTCTATCGCCGTGATGGCCAACTCCATTTCTAACTTGAAGTTTTCCCGCTGTTTATTCAACGCTCGCCTAGCATTTTGGCCACTTGATCTCAGCATCGATCATAAGTGTTTCGGCTCCTCGCTAGATACAAGATGATCGATGCGATTATGAGCCAATATCCGACGATCATCCTCCGGGTAACCCTTCCGGCTTATCGATTCGACCGCCGGATAGTCCCGACCGCAAACGAAGTTAGCCGCGGCGCGCTGAATAGCCCGTGACGATGATTCTTTGTCGGGTCATATTATTAGTGACCTTCGCAACTCACCTCTCGAGATCATCCTTTGCGGAATCGCCTTGTCCTAGGTCTCGATCTCCGCGGTGAGTCTCGAAGACCGACACCTTTCTCGAGCTTTGATGGCAATTGCACTGAGAGCATCGCCTTAATGAGCTTGAGCACAAGCATGACGGCCAATTTGGGGAATCCCGAGATTTTCATACTTTGCACGGTAGTACCATCGGCGCAGTGTACCGAGCAACCTCGCCAGATGTTGGCGCGGATCTTTCGTATAACGCCCTCATCGCCGATGAAAACGCCTCTTCCGAGGACGGTCAATCCATCAAACTTCCAAAGTGACTCGCCTAGACTTTGATGTGGGCGCTGAAGTTCTGACTTCGATTTTCATCCGATAGAGAGGCCGCAGAATCTTCTTGTTCCTTGAACGGGTGCGCACTCTCCGCATGAGGAGGACCCGGATTCTCTTCGAGGACCGAGACATCCTTGATAGTCGGTTTGGTGGTGGTGACGGAGTTGGCTTCACCATCGATTCGATGCGCACGCCTTCGCCTTTGAGGCTGGCTTTGGCGCTGGATTTAACGCCAGATCCTTCGCTTTAAGCCGACGAGTGGGCGATCGAGGTTGGGGCACCATTAGACTTGGGCCTCCAAACCGGCGGACGCTGGTGGCTTTGCCACTTCCTTTCTTTAACTCACGAGCCCACCAAAGCTCGTGCTTAGCGAGTGCGCGGCGCTCGGAGCGCCTCGGAGGTGGAGCGGTTCCGCTTGGACACGGACCCACTGGCCGGTTGACGGCTTGATAGACCGTCGATCACTTGAAGCTTCAGCGAAGTTCGATCTTAGATCCGCCAGAAGCGACCCCATCCATGGATTGCATGGCCTGGCAAGCTTGCGCGCCATGCTTTGTCGCCGCTTTGGCGAAGCTCGCTGGAGAGTGCCGGGCGCATCGCCGGCGCTCATCTCTCGCACCATCCGACTTCGGGCGCCGGTTCGCGCTACCGCGGTAATGGGTTGGACTTCGCCCCGCTCTACATCGAGGCCCATCGGGTTCTCTTGCAGCCGAGACCTTCTTGAGCGCGCGGGGAACCGATCTCGAGGAGGGTGAGGATAGGTACTGAACTCTCTCCTCGGTCGAACTCGAACCGACCTCTTCTTCCACCGATAGGGATCGCTGGTTATGCATCGATCACTCGACTGGGGCCGGTGGCTCCCAATCGGGTCGCCACCATTATCTTCTCGCAGATATACGCCATGTCCTCGCCGCTTCTCTCCTTTGTGAGGCGATTGGGAAGAGCCGAACTTTTCTTTGTGGGGATTGACGCCCAGACAGGTAATGCTCGCTATGACCTCGCCGTTTCCTTTGTGAGGCGCATTGGGAAGAGCCGAGATTCTCTCCTTCGGAGGATTGAGGCTTCAAAGATCACCGCCTGATGTTATTAACGGAGCGATTTCATACCGCATCTTTGCTCAGAGAACGGAATATATTGCCGCTTGGTTTACGACTATATTTATCGCTCTCCGGTATTTGATACCTGATAAAATCGTTTTACCCGCTATAAGGTCGTGACTCAATCTCATGGGTTTCGAAGAGTTCCACGCCTTTATACCGCTTCCTTTTTCAAGATATTCCTTCTAAATGATCTCAACCCTTTGTTCTCTTGTAGGCGGATGTCCGATGATTATTCGCCTATTTCAAGGCTCCAAATGTCAAGTCTCGATTCTTAAGGTCATCCGAGAACACCTTTTTCCACCGAGGAAGCTAACCGCAATGTAGGCTTAACACTCGATGAAGAAACCCGCAAACCCGAGCCTACTATCATAATTTCGATGACGAGTTTGAGGGATCGCCTCCATCATCCGCTTCCACCGCCCTTACCTTGGCCGAAACCAGATTTCCCGACCCTTCGAAAGTATAGGGCGCAGTGGAGGCCCTGTGTTAATCTTGACGACCACTTCCACGAATTCAACCCATCACGAGATTGCCCTCGCCAAAATCGCTCCTCGACTCAGCTCTGGATGGGTCTCCTTCTATTGGAGAATAGTTTGAAACAGCGATCTCTATTATCGAGGTTAGATGGCTTAATTCTATGGTCTTCCGCCATTCATATTGAGTATCTTGGAGGAAATTCAGGTTGGTGGCCCTCGCCTAGTTAATCGCTGTGAGCGAAGCTCACTAGTCGGCTAACTCTGGCGCACCGTGGGAGGATTTAGCCTTTTGAATCATGCGATGAGGTGATACGACTCATCGACGGCTCGGATCAAGGCTTCGCGGAACGCTGCCGCGAGAGGAAAATATCGAGCAAGAGATCATATTTTCGAACTCATATGAGCGCATTGCCGCTTGCGCCAGAAGATAAACTTGTACCACACCCATGTCGAACGCATGTGAATCGACCTGCTCAAGGGGAGAAGACGCTGAAGGATTTCACGCGGAGTGCACCAGAGTCCGTGATGTCATCAACGGAGAAGCAAGTCCTCGAGGCGATGCGCCGGGAACACGCGCCGCTATTGCCGCCAATCAAGAGGAACTTGAGAAGGAAGCCAAGGTTCGGGTTCGAAATGCATCCAGAGGAAAATTAGCCACCGCCAAGGCCGACCTGCTTCCTTCACATTACCGATTGCTTAATGAAGTCCGATGTGCCGCGAGACTTTTCGTTCTCTTTGTTCACCTGTGTCATACGATTTTATTTAGATGTATTATCATAACTTTGCTTGAATCAGTTGTCTCGATCTGTAGTGAAAGAGACTTGGTTTACGGAAAAGGAGATGCAGAATCAACGCCAAATTGATTATCAAAAGTGGCTAAGTGGCCGAGCCACTCACTTGGCCGGCACACCCCCCCCTTTTTTTTGTATAAATAGGGGGGGGTCTTGCTCATTCGAGAGGGGTCTTGGATTTTGGGGGATTTTTGCTGAAGCGTCTTGGATTTTGGGGGATTTCGAGGCTTCCGGAGGCTTGGATTTTTGGTGATTTGGAAGAGCTCGGATCAAGAATTCTTATGATCTAATATAATCTGGGCGCATCGGCCCAGCACCTACAGCTCAAGTCCACCGACGATCTATAAGCAAAGGTAATCAATTCGGTCGAACCACAGATAATCTAGATTAAGCTTCGCCTTAATCTCGTGGATAGCGCGGATTTCTCCTAGTAGATCTCACCCGCCAAAGCATCCTCTCCTTCGTGAGTGTGATCTCTCAGCGCTTCGCTTCTTCGCGGAACGAGCCCCTTTACATCTCAGAAGTTCCGTAACCCGTTTACACTGTGATTGGAATGCGGTCCACGACACAATAAGTCCCTGCACAGCAAAGAACCCACGCAATGGTGATCCTGATATAACGCAGATCCTCGCGGTTTGTTCACTAAGGATAAAAGTTGTAATCTTTTTGATTTTCATTGTACGCCTAAAATAAAAGGCATTTCTTTTGAATTTCGCAGGCCAAAGAAGCCGTAGCAAATTCAAATCAATGACAATCATCCCGATCCGCTACTCGCTGATTGTAGATCAAGGCCGATCGAACCTTTTGAGGGGATTATCTCAATGAGGATAATAGCCCCGGGATTATCTCACAAAGGATGATAATAGCCCTTAAGAGTTCACCAAGATCTGTTCCTTCTCCTTGAAATTCGTGCTCCTCTTACTTCTCCCAACCGACAAGGCTTCACAAAGCTTTTTCTCGACGCCTTTTCAATGAAGGCCTCTAGGTATTTATAGGTTTTAGAAGCCTTGTTTTCGATAAGAATGGATGATTTGATCATATCTTCAGCCCATAACCTCTTAACCATGTTTAGAGATAATATCAAGGTGGTTGGAAGGCTCAAATCCCGAGAAAACCGTCAAAAACGCGTTTTATGCCTGGCCGAAGTCTGTTCGGCCCTGCCGAGACAGTCTCGATATGCCCCGCTATTTTAGCTCTAATTTCATCCCGACCTCCATTGATGCGATTAAAGATGTTTTGGAAATCTGGTGAAGAGAGCTACAACTTCTATATTTTGATCTTCCTCATATTCGAATCGTATCATGGTCTAAATGTGTGAGACATCATTGAATCCTGCAGATGTGAAACAGCCTGGACCCTCTCGGTTGTTTCGCTCTAACTCTCTCGTCCGCTCGGAATGAGTTGATCCAAGATGCTAGAAAGATAGAAAGGAGATCTACAACCTCCCATAGGTGCAATGCCCATGGTAGGAACAAGACACACGTGGTGCTAAGTCTTTTATGGGTATCCCGCACTCATGGTTGAGTCGCTTTCGTTGTTTTGCCGCTCCCATTGACTCGTGATACTTCACGATGTGCTTATTGCGCTTTGTTCACTCGCTTGTTGTTACGATATCACCGGTTCACCGTTATATTGTCGGATGGCTCATCGGTCATCAACTCATCACACGAGCTATGTTCGGGACTTAGGCATTTTCGACACAGATACCCTCCAAAGTGTTTCGGTTCCGCCTTTATAGAAGGAGCCAAATACTTTGATATGATAGGCCCCAACCTTCACCGGTATAACGAGACCTGAAAATGGCTTCAATCTTGACTTCTAATTCTTTCTGACTATCCAAAGGCTTTGTAGGATGAGTGTCGCTGTCGTCCGATTTATTGTCCGACCGCTATTGAAGTCTTGAATCAAATAACATGAATGAATTTTCTTATTTTAGCTTATGCTAGGAGTTGTAGTCGATCCCACCATCCAATTTCGTGAGGCTTAACCTTGATCGGCGTAATTCTCCATTGCGCCGCCATGAACTCACCATAGCGGGAAGAGATTGAGGGTTCGCCCTTAATCGTGAACTCTCTACCGTGGATACTCGCTAGGACTCCACTACCGGAGAAATTTTTGAGATGTATCTTTAGATTGGTAAACTCTCTTTACGACGCTGACCGGCATCGTGAATTTTTTCTTGAAATCCAATCGGCAATTTTTCATTGTGACGCTGTTCGGGCGTCAGAAGATCGAACTCCAGGGAGTAATTGGGTTTGTCAAGTTATCCTTAAGAATATTTTATAGAAGATATTCTCCGTGAACTTCAACAAAATAGAAAGTAGTTTATACTCATATACCTTTTGGAGTAACGGAGGAGCGCTTTAACCTCTTATACTCATCGGAGGAAAGGGAGCGCTTTATACCTGATAATTTGCTCTGAGTGCAGGGAGCAGCTTATACTCTCAGATACCGCCGAGTGCGAGGGAGCAGCTTATACTCAGATACCCGGCCGGAGTGAGGGAGCAGCTTATACCGTGATACCGCCTGAGTGTTTGCCATTCTTGTTTGGCCTATTTCTGCTATGACGCTGAAGGCCAACCAAGGCTTGATGTTCTTCGTGAGTAATACAAGCCTTGGTGGGTGTCGGACCTCCGTGGTCGACAAGCATTTTGATCCGGTATTGCTAGCTTCCTCCCCGATTCATGATAGGTGGCAGCCTGATTTTGTTGTTAGCGCAGGAGATATTTGAAGATGGCCGGAACTTCATCATCATCGAAAAGAATACTCCTCCCCGAATCTCAACTTAGAGTCCTTTGTTGCCCCCAAGGTTGCCGCTGATGCCGCCGGGTTGGAGTTGGAACGCTTGGTTCGCAAACCGCCGCCTTGGCTTGCTCTTTCCTTTGCCGCGGACAAAGTTACGCTCGAGCTTCCGCTGTTTCCGACCCTCTCGCTTTTTCCTTTGAGGAATCTGCTTTGTTTCCACGAACCTTCGTCCTTCCACGCTATCGATGGTGCCGCACCATTGCTTCAAGCACATCTATTGATAAGTTGCCGCGGCAGTTTGAGGATGAACTCGTTATTGATCCCGCAGCCATTGCCTTGTTCGAATCGCTTAACAAAGATGTCCACGGCTCCGCCTTTTCGCTTCGCCGAACGCCCCGATCGACCTCGGTATCGCATCAAAGAAATTGGTAAGGAAGTTAGACTCCATGTCGCCCTACCGAATGCTCCCGCTTGAGACGGCGTACCATTCGGGCACCATAAGGTGCTAACGAATGACCAACCATCAAGGGTTCGCCGTAAATAACTCCGAGGTGTGACTTGAAATAAATCAGTGTCGCCGGGGAACCCTTCCGCCAAAATGGTGTGAAGTTTATTAAGTTAAACTGGGGTAAGGGATTGATTCCCACCGGTATGGGCAAGGAATACCTTGTCTTTACTTTGAGCGGAAATCAATGAATTGATTTTGCTCTCCAAGTCTTTGATCTTCTCGCCTCATGAGCAACAGCAGCCACAAGGGTTCGGGGCATTATCTTCGTGCTTCCTCCCGATCCGAATCGCTATCATCTTCATCGACGCGACGCTACCGACTTGATTCACCTTGATGTTTTGTCGTGGCTTGATCTGTTGGTCGGCATTTCTCTCATCGCCTGCATGGCCAACTCCATTTCTAACTTGAAGTTTTCCCGTTTATTCAACGCCGCCTAGCATTTTGGCCACTTGATCTGCATCGATCATAAGTGTTTCTTTGGGGCTCGCTAGATACAAGATGATCGGGATGCGATTATGAGCCAATATCCGACGATCATCCTTCAAGGTAACCCCTTCAAGCTTATCGACTGACCGGCTTGATAGTCCCGACCAAGAAACGAAGTTAGCCGCTATGGCCGGGAATAGCCCGTGACGATGATTCTTTGCGGTCATATTATTAGTGACCTCGCAACTCACCCTCTCGAGATCATCCTTATGGAATCGCCTTGTCCTAGGTCTCAGATCTCCGCGGTGAGTCTCTCGAAGATCCACACCCTTTCGAGCTTGATGGCAATTGCACTGAGCATCGCCTTAATGAGCTTGGAGTACGCATGATCAAGGCCAATTTGGGGAATCCTTCAGATTTTCTCATACCTCTTGCACGGTAGTACACCATCGGGCGTGTACCGAGCAACCGCCGATGTTACGTGATCTTTCGCATAACGCCCTCATCGCCGATGAAAACGCTCCTTCCGAGGACGGGTCATCCATCGAAACTTCCGAAGTGACTCGCCAGACTTCGCCGATGGGCGCTAAGTCCTGCAGATTTCTGACTTCGATTTTCAATCCGATAGGAGAGGTCAGCAGGAATCTTCTTGTCCTTGTTGAACGGGTGCACCTCCGCATGAGGAGTGACCCGGGATTCTCTTCGAGGACCGACGCATCCTTGATAGTCGGTTTGGTGGTGGTGACGGAGTTTTCACCATCGATTCGTGATGCGCGCTTCGCCTTTGAGGCCGGGCCTTGGGCTTTGGCGTTGATTTGCAACGCCGATCCTTCGGGCTTGCCAGACGGGAGTGGGCACGAGGTTGGGGCACCATTAGACTTGGCCTCCAAACCCGGCGGCACGCTGGTGGCTTTCTTTGCCCCTTCCTCTTTAACTCACCAGCCCGCTGCACCAAAGCTTTCGCGCTAGCGAGCGGCGCCCGATGCGCCTCGGTGGTGGAGCGGTTCGCTTGACACGGACCACTCGCCGCTGACGGCTTGGATAGACCGCCGATCACTTAGTTCTCTCGTAAGTTCGATCTTAGATCCGCCAGAAGCGACCCCATCCATGGATTGCATGGCCTTGGCAAGTTTGCGCCATGCTTTGTCGCCGCTTTGGCGAAGCTCGCTGGAGAGCCGGGCGATCGTCGGGCGCTCATCTCGGCACCATCCGACTTCGGCCGGCGGGGATTTTCGCCACCGCTGCAGCGGGAAGGGACTCGCCCCGGGGCTCTACATCGGAGGCCCATCGGGTTCTCCTGCGCCGAGACCTTCTGGAGCGGGCGGGGAACCGGATCGGGAGGAGGGTGAGGATAGGTACCGAATTCTCCCCGGTCAACTCGAACCGACCTCTTCCACCGATAGGATCCGCGCACGACGCACCTCCGATCCGAGGTCGGTGGTCCCACCGTGGTCGCCTTGTTCAAGAAATGATGATTGTCATTGATTTGATTTGTTATACGGTTTGGCTAACGAATTAAGAAATGTTTTATTTAGCGCATAATGAATAAAAGATTGTTTATCTTTATTCCCAGGAACACGGTGACTTTCATATCGCAGGTACGGATTATTGTTCGCGAATTGTAAACTGCTCGAAGGTAGCTCGTTTAAAGGAAACGCCGAGGGGGATCATTACCGATAGGATCGGGTCAGCCGGTGAGACGATACCTATTGACTTCCACACTCCAGAGGGTATCAGAGTTCGACTCCGACTGTTATTTTGCTTATAGATTCGACGTCGATCGATTGAGCCGCCGGTCCGCGCGCCATTGCTTCGCTAGTTCTTTTCGTCCGAGCCTCCACCAAAATTAAGTTCGAACTTCGAAGCCCAAGATGCCGCCAGAAAACCTCAAACCAAGACTTCTAATGAAAGAAGATTCCTTATTTACGCAAAAAAAGCACACACGCGATGATTTTTCGCTCACGATAACAGCCACCACTTCGCCGATACCCCTTTTGTATAAATAGGGGGTCTTGCTCATTCGAGAGGGTCTTGGATTTGGGGATTTTGTCGGCCGCCTGGATTTTGGGGATTTCGAGGCTTCCTGAGGCTTGGATTTTTGTGATTTGGAAGAGCTCTGACTCTCAAGAATTCTTATGAGATCTACGAGTAATCGGCGCACGTTCCGAAAGCACCGGGAAGCCTAAGTCCAACGACGCCGATCTATAAGCAAAGGTAACCAATTCGGTCGAATCCACAGATACCCTCTAGATTAAGCTGCCTTAATCTCGTGGATAGCGCTAGATTTCTCCTAGTAGATCTCACCCGCCAGATCCTCTCCTTCGTGGAGTGTGATCCTCAGCGCTTCGCTTCCTTCGTGAAACGAGCCCCTTTACATCTCAGAGTTCCAACCCTGCTTACACCAGATTGAATTATACAGGGTCCACGACACAATAAGTCCCCTAAGACAGTAAAGAACCCACGCAAGCATGGATCCGATATAACAGATCCTCGTGGTTTGTTCACTAAGGATAAAAGTTGTAATCTTTTTGATTTTCATTGTACTTTAAAATAAAAGGCATTTCTTTTGAATTTCGCTAGGCCAAAGAAGCCGTAGCAAATTCAAATCAATGACAATCATCCCATTCAGCATTCTCACATTGTAGATCTCAAGGCCGATCGAACTTTTTGAGGGGATTATCTCACCAAGGAGGATATAGCCCCGGGATTATCTCACAAAGGATGATAATAGCCCTTAAGAGTTCACCAAGATCTGTTCCTTCTCCTTGAAATTCGTGCTCCTCTTACTCTCCCAACTGACAAGGAACTTGAGAAATTGCAAGGTCAGCCCCTATTTATACAAATTGATTTTTCGATCACGATTTTTTGATTTTCATTGCAGCCTTTAAAATAAAAGGCATTTCTTTTTGAATTTCAGGCCAAAGAAGTCAGTAGCAATTCAAATCAATGACAATCATCCCGACTTTTACCGCGAACAAGCTGGCGACCACAGTGGGAGGATATGATTTTTTGTTCGCGATTCGTAAAAATTGCATCTCCTTTCCCAAATTGATAAAATACCCTAAGAATATCCCATGCCTCTCCGCCTCGATTGGTTTAGTCTCTTTCACTACTTGATCCGTAGGCATAAAAATTGCTTATCAAGCATCTCGAACAAGACTCAGAACGGTGGGTCGACAACCGACCATCCATCCGACGCGAATCGTAACGCCGCCGACGGATTACGCCGCGAAAACGATAAAGCGAAGCCGATCGAACTCATGAAGTGAGTCCAGGGCGCACGGTGTGCCACGGAACGACGCGGAGAAACCCGACGCATCGGCTCAACGGTAGGAAGTTACAAACTCAAACGCTGGACGAGACGAATCAACCGCACTTAGTCCGGCCGACGCAAACGAACCGCTTGAGCTCAAAGTTGATCGGACACGGACTCAAACACAACGGCTACACATCACCGAGCAAAACTAAGCCCTAAGACCGAAAAGAATCGACGGTAAGAATCGACGGAGGAGTCGACGGAAAACGACGCGAAGACGACGGATACGCTGGCCAAAATTGGCTAGTGGTTCGCCACTTTTTGTCGAGCCACCGCCAACTTGGTCGAGGTGCCTCGCCAAGGGTTGAGCTGCCACTTTGGTCGAGCCACCCTACCAACTTGGCCGAGGTGCCTGGGAGGCCATGGCCGCAGCCACCGCCAACCTCGGGCCGAGGTGGCTCTAAGTGTGGCCGAGCCACTCACTTGGTCGGGACACCCCCTTTTTGTATAAATAGGGGGTCTTGCTCATTCGAGAGAGGGTCTTGGATTTTGGGGATTTCGAGGCTTCCTGAGTCTTGGATT